>OX421476.1:7521856-8121856 GCA_949126895.1 Eilema caniola
CGGAGTATAGTTGACAAAGGCCATAAATGTAACAAAGAAAAAGAGTAGGGCCCAAGATCCTACTCTGTGGAATTCCAATTTTTATAGGGTTTTGGTCACTCAAAGTTTCACCAATTCGGACTGACTGGAATCGATATTAGATTAGCTTTCGCGGACAGACAGTATCGAATGCTTGTCAATAAAAATGGTTAGACATTTCAATCTTCTATCCAATTTATTCACAATAAATTCCGTAAAGTTGTGTATGCTATCAGTTGTAGATCTGCCCTTTCTAAAACCATACTGGTTATTTGAGAGAAGGTTTTTATCTGCCAGACATTTCACAAGTCTGTTATTTAGGATCCTTTCCAATAGTTTTGAAATAGTGGGAAGTAATGAAATGGGGCGGTAGTTAGCTACACTATCCTTGGCGCCACTTTTGAAGATAGGGACTACGACCGATTTTTTCAGTGGTTGTGGAAATATACCTTCCACTAAGCATCGGTTAAAGATGTAGGTAAGAGGAGGGACTAAAATATCTTTTAGGTTTTTAAGGACTTTAGAAGAGATTCACATTCGTAAAACACGATATTAGCAAAACATCATATACTCATAATATCATATTCTGAAAACATCATAATCTTCTAAGACCATATTCGCAAAACACAATATTCTTGTGTTAATACATTCAAAGTACAGTTTAGGACAGTAAAGTTCAGTTTCTGACATTTTATTATTTTTAATAAAAACGAAATTGGTAATAAAATAAAAAAAAACTAAATTATTCTTAAACAAAACAAAAAATGAACTATTCGTAAACAAAAGAAAAAAATCTTATCCTGACATTTCTTAGTGAGCATTTATTTCTTGATTATGTACTTATAGCACATAAGCGTTTCAAACACACTTGAATGCATATTGTTTTATTTACACAAACATTGACTATACTTTCATTATTTTTATTTTTTTCAATTATTTTTCTATTTCGTTTTAGATCAGTACAATGTAAATAATTTCTTTTTAATTTTATGTTTTGCAATTTAGCTTCCTTTTTTAGCAGCGATATGAACTGGTACATACTGGGTTTTGATGGAATTCTAGTGTTGATGCGGCGATGCCAACCCTCAACACCATTTGTAGTTCTATTATTTTGGTCATGACAGCATAATAAAAAACTACTTTTCTTTTTCATCCATTGGCTGTTGAAGTAATCTAGGAATTTGTAGACACGTGGTGATAACATTTCATTGATGGTATTAAAGGCTTCTGGCATCAATTTCGGAGGCAGTAACGGCAGGAGTGAACAGTATTTTGCTACTTTTTGATCTTCAGATTCTTCAAGTTTTAATTTTTTGGTCATTTTGAACACGGCGTTACAAGAATGATAGTAGCAGCCTTTTATTTTTACATGTGGAAAAACCTCTGTTACTGCTTTTATAACTGCTAACTCGTAGTCGCATTTGTACATATTTAGTTCTAATCGGAATTGTTGTTTAAGTATTAAAAACAACCTCTTGTATGTACTCTGTTTTTTATTGGTTAAGAGAGCAAAAATTATGGGTATAAAGTTCACCATATCATCATTCCGTGCTACATCTACATGTAAGCTATACATTTGATAATAAGGCGCTGGTACTATTTTAAAAGTACCGTCGCCATAAAAGATTTTGATGGATTTAAAATATTCTCGTAACTCTGAACGTGTTAGCACTGAAAATATGATTATTCTAAATAATATTCGTCGTATAAAAAAAAATCTTGCACCAAACTATGTGGCAGCTTTACATTTTTCGAGTTACTTGCTTTTAAATAGTTCATGTTTAAAAAATTCTTACGAGCTCTATAAAGAGTATCTTTTTTAGAGGAAAACAGTGGCAATTCATGCTCTTGACCTTTAAAGTCCTGGTTTATGAAATGTCTTTCGAAAATCTTTTGCGCTGATTCAAAGTTATTGCATACCTCTTTTTTGCAATCGTCCATGACTGTGTCTATTATATTTCGTATAAAATTAGGAGCATCACAGGTGTGCTGAGCGGGTCTCATGATCTCATTATTAGTATTTAGTGTTATGTATATCCTTTTGCTTCGAACACCGCCAATTCGTTGATCCGCACTTATTTTTTAAATAAAGATTATACCTATATCCACCATGTAGTAATACCGGTTTATCTTTTTGACTTTTAATGAATTTAAATTCACTTTTACTGCCACTGGGCTGATCTATTTTCAGAATTTATCTTACATGAAATATGAATATTACAAGAAAATATGACTACACTACTACTACTGTAAACGATGGCATATCATTATCACTCATAAGAGGAAATAATTTGCCGGCCAGTATGAAACAATGAGGTTACGTTTGTACATAGGCACAGAATAGATAATAGTACTAGCGTACAGAATGGAAGCTCACCCCCTCCCACCGATTTCATTTCCTCTCCCCGCACGTCAAAATCATGGGCGCTTTCATGGGCGCCTAAAACAAAGGTTGTCGCTAGTAAATTGTGTAGGAACGGCACTTCGGGAAGAAGAGTGAAAAGTTCGGCTAGCTTCGGTTTTTAAGGCGTCCTCTCTTTTACACATGACTATAGTGAAATTTAACCCTCAAATGCATCTTGCCTTTTTGTATAAATAACTAATGAAGTGTTCTCAATATATGTAACAACAAGTTCCATCAAGGGTCATCAATGAACAGTGTAAAAAAAAACTAATGGACTGGATGCCAGGTTCGCCCAGGAATAAATGGGTGAAACATCTTATAAATTATAATAATTTTCATATGGTCCGGGTTCTTTAGAAAATAACTTTAGAACTAGCGTGTTAAGTGACATTATAGTGGACCGATATTGATTATAGGTTAATTATTTAGGAACTGCATTTTAGTGGAATTAAATAAGTAAATATTAAAATATTAACATAATTTTTTCTTATTACTTTATTTCTATTCGAAAACTATGATTTTATTTATTTATTTAAGTGAGTATTTACTTACATTGGATAGTTGTAAACCGGAATTAAATTTCACCCAGAAGGTGTGCCATCATTGAAAATTAACACGGTCTATAAAATAAAGGATAGAATACCCAGTTCTTAATTATTATTTTTATAACATTATAAAGATTATAACTCAAAAGCATATGATGCAGATTTAGATTAGTATACATTCTAGGGTTAAAAAATGGGCGGTACCTGGCAATGACGGAATCCATGATGGACGACATTAAATGTGATACATTCAAATGGAAAAAAAGCCATACTTCATAGGCGTGAGCTGTCAAAATTATGATTCTTAAATTTTATAAGGTATAGAGCGGTTAAAACCATTTGTTTCTATAAATTTTAAATAGATATCTTTCCGTGAACTTCCGTTTAGTATAAATTATAATTGATAAATTAACACTATTAAATTAAAATGTGCTCAACTGCCATTTTTCTAATTTCCTACTCGCCGTTGACAATTCTAAATAATTTACAAAAATATTAGTTATTACAAAGTATACTATTAGGATAGTTATTACAAAAACCGGGCATAAGATCCGTTCGATCAGTTGAGGTTCAGAAACCTTGGTAAGTAATAAAAACACCATTTATAAAGAAATGTTTTACCTCACCCTTGGCAATGGAACATTAATTACTTAGGGATAAATACTAGTAGTTCTGTAAAGATTTCCAGATCATTTTTTGGCATCTGGAGATCAAATCTGGTATCCTCATTTATATTTATTTTATACGATACGATTATTTTATATCCCTCTGGATATTTTACCAATAAATAAAAAAATGACAACCCGTTCTTAAAAAAGCCACAAGGAACGTCTCCCCCTTTTTTTCATGTTTTTTTTGCCTCAACTACCTGTAAGGAATCATGTTCGGATATTTCAGCCAAAAATCATCAATATCCGTTCATAAATAACGCGACAGAAAAGGCACCACTTTTCTCCGCCGATTAAAAAAGCTCTAGGCAAAAATTATGTTTTAAATCAAAGAACATGTATGTCAAGTTTGGTGACAATCGGTTTAGAAATGTGCCCTATAGACCGAACGGAACGGAGACTATTTATAATAAATGAAAAATTTCACGCGGGCGAAACCGTGAGCA
Source organism: Eilema caniola (assembly GCA_949126895.1). Taxonomy (NCBI): domain Eukaryota; kingdom Metazoa; phylum Arthropoda; class Insecta; order Lepidoptera; family Erebidae; genus Eilema; species Eilema caniola. The sequence goes on from OX421476.1 coordinate 7,525,938, forward strand.
ACAGCTAGTTTTTATAAACACAATCGGTTTTAATTACTCTATAAACATATCAAAGTCGTGTTGTAGTATTGTTTTGTTATTTGTGCCAATTCTGTTGTTTGACAGGACCAAAATGTATCGCCATATTCTTTTCTTCCGAAGCGAAGAAAAAGATGGAAATACGTTTTAATGTCAAAATCACTGATATGACTTTTTGTAACAGCAGGATTGTCGCCTCCGTCGGATGTGACGTAAATCATGAGACCAACGGATAGAGTGAGAAAAATCACGCCATCTCACTCAAAAATTAGCTTAAATTTCAAATAGTGCCATCCATGACATTTCTAATTTTCTCACACATTAACACTACCGTGCATGTACACGAGCTATGTTTGTAGTAATTACAACGCGATTGTTTCATACATTTTTCCGAGAGCTTCCGAGGTGTGACATAGGTTATATTCAGCGACAAAAGAACGTTTAACACATTAATATATAAAACCGCAAAGTTTTTGAAGACCAGTGTACTTTTTCACCTTTTTTGAAAATATAATGTTTAGAGAATGTTGTGTTTTGCGAATATGGTCTTAGAAAATTATGATGTTTTCAGAATATGATATTATGAGTATTTATGATGGTTTGCGAATATCGTGTTTTACGAATGTGATGGTTTACTAATGTGGTCTTTTGAGAATATGATATCAGCGACGGAGCGCTTTTGCAGGGAATCTTTAGAATTTAATAATTCTGTAGGCAGTGCATTAGGTTTATTAAGGTTGTTAATGGATTTTCGTTTGTTGTCCTTACCAGCAGATTTCAGAGTGTTGCTTTAGTGCTGTCTCTTACACTTCTTTATTATATCATTACAAAAGTTTCTGTACAGAAAATTATCCAAAGCCGTAAAACGAGGGGGTTTTTTATATATTGCAATTATGGCAGTTTCTTTGATCTTGATAAGAAAACAATTGGCCTCAGAGACCACTGTTTCTTATATAGTGAACTGAAGGTCATTGTGCATAAATACGACTAAACTGTAATTTTGATTGTAGGTTTTAGTCGATGAAAAGCTGGAGTATTCTGACATAATAGGTAAGTTCTCAACGCATGAGAGCCAAGCCTCCGATAATACTATTATGTCACATCGAAAGTTTATTCTTTTAAGTAATATATCTATTTATACATAACTTTTTTTTTATACTTCTGATATTTTGGTGTAAGATATTCAAGAAAGAGTTTGGTTCAGAGATAGTGGTTTTACAAAACTCAGGTTCACAGTTGTGTAATTCAACCGAATTATAATTGTCTATATTATTTAAATCAGCGAATTTTATATTTAAAAATGTGTTGGTGTATGGGGTTTTTACGATAAAGTGAGATATATTGAGTAAAATATTTTTTTCTTCCATCTGTGATTGAGTTATTGGAGTAGTAGGTATAGAGATGATAAAATGACAGCATATAAATTCCATGCAGCGACACAAAAAAACAGCATAAGTAAGCATGAGTGTAAGTATGTAAATGAAAGTTGAATGAATCTATGTTTGTAATTTACCTGAGTGTGATTGAATGTGTGAGAGAATTTACGAAATTATTCTATGATAATGATAATTAGCAAAACAGGAAATATCCTTTCCTGTTTTGCTAATTATCGTTTCAAATACGGATAAGGATTATTATCTGTTTAGGAGTAAGAAGACTTTGAAAGAAAATATTTAAAAATAAAACGAAATGACGACCGTCCATTCAAAGTTAGTTTTATAATGAATTGAGTTATGCCTAATACAAAAATGAGAACTTTTAAAACTATCAATAATTTTGCTGTAGTACTTCTAACAGGCGTTATAACTTAAGTAGGCGCTGCAACATGCCCCCCGCCGTTGAAAGCTTGCCTTTCAACCGGAGAATCCAACAAAGGGCAGATCTTCGATGAAGCTCGCCTCACGACTCCATTGGCAGTTAGAATATCGGCGACTCTGCATATATTGTCGCTGCCGGGGTGCAGAGCTACTATTCGACCCATCTTCCACATCAAGGGTGGCAAATGGTCGTCCTTGATAAGCACGAGCGATCCAATTTCTAGCGGGTCCTTGCGGGTATGCCATTTAACTCGCTGCTGAAGCTCAGAAACGTATTCCTTGCTCCAGCGAGCCCAAAAATGTTGCCTCATTTGCTCGATGCGTTGATAGCGCGTCAGACTATGGTCGGAGCAATCACGAAGGTCTTGGACGGGCAGAGAAGTAAAAGGCCGTCCTATTAGGAAGTGCCCAGGAGTGAGAGGTAGCAAATCTTCGGAGTTTGATGAAAGAGGGGTTAGTGGCCGTGAATTTAATATGCCTTCTATCTGGACTAAAGTTGAATTTAATTCCTCGTACGTCATCATACAATTTCCCAACACTCGAACTAAGTGACCTTTGGTCGATTTGACCCCCGCCTCCATAAGACCAGCGAAATTGGGAGCATAGGCAGGAATGAAATGGAATTTAACTCCATCCTGACCCACGCTGTCAGCTAAGGAGTCACAATTATGTTTTAAAAATTTTGAAAGTTCATTATAGGCGCCTACGAACGATGTTCCATTATCGCTATAAATATTGAGGGGTTTCCCTCTACGAGACATAAATCTACGCAAAGCTTGTAAATAATTACTGCTGGTCAAATCACCCACTAATTCTAGATGCATAGCTTTGGTGGTGAAACAAACAAAAACTACGATGTACACCTTTACTATTCTACATCCACGACCTTGACGACTAGCAGAACTAATGGGGCCTGCGTAATCAACGCCCACATTTTGAAACGGGAAGTCCGTAGGTGAAAGCCTAGTTGCAGGTAGATTACCCATCTGTGGAGTGACTACCTTTCCCTTTAGACGTTTACACTTAACGCATTGACGATAGCTTGAGCGAGCTAAATTACGACCGCCCAGAGGCCAGTATGTCTCCCTGATTGTAGCTAAGAGTAGTTGGGGACCTGCGTGTAGTAACCTTAAATGCTCATATCAAAATAAAAGTTTTGTGAAGTGATGAGAGGACTGTATTAATATCGGGTGTTTTTTCTCAAAAGAATATTCAGAATTATGTAATCTACCGCCTACCCGGAGTATCTTATCAGTATCTAGAAATACATTTAATTTTAATAATTGACTCTTAGGTGGTATGCTTTTATTGTTAACTAATAATTTATACTCAGGAAAAGATTCCTTTTGCGATTGAATAATAATGAAATTTAATGAATTTCTTAATTCGTCTACAGACAAATGAGATGAATTTAAGGTTGGGCGCTTACTTATCCTATTAACAAATCGAAACATATAACAAACAGCACGTTGTAACCTTAGTAAATTAGAAAAACGTTCAAATGTAATGATTTCGCAACGGATTGCTTCATCCTTATGACTAGTTAGTAAACAAATATCAGATTTCATTTCTGGTAAATCATTAGAACTCTCAGATATTTCACTTCTAGGCCATGTATTACTGTCATTACGTAAGAAAGACGGACCGTACCACCATAGGTCGAGAGTCCGGATCGTAGTCGCTTCTACTCCCCGCGATATAAGGTCTGCAGGATTCTCATGAGTAGGTACATGTCTCCAAGAGTGTGGACTGGTAATATCTAAGATAACTGCAACGCGATTTCTCACGAAAGTATTTAATCTGATAGGCAGCATCTTTAACCAACCTAGCACAATCATGGAATCCGTCCAGAAATAGACACTAGATGCTTGAGTTCGAAGTGAATTAGCGACTTTTTTATATAACTGCGCACCAACGACCGCAGCACAGAGTTCAAGCCGCGGTATGGTCACGGGTTTGATAGGAGTAACTCGACTTTTAGCTATCATAAGAGAAACCGTGACGTTACCTTCCTTATCTACACTACGTACATGTAAACAAGCACCGTAGGCTCGTTCCGAGGCATCGGTAAAAATATGCAATTCCATTTTCTGGTAGGAGTCACAAACCACGCGACGCGGTATATGTAGCTCATGAATCGTCGGTAATGCTTCAATCAGGCGTACCCATGTAGAAACAACCTCATTGGATAATTCTTCATCCCAAGTGTATTTGTCTAGCCATAGTCTCTGAAGCAACATCTTCATACGAATGACACATGGCGCCAGAAGCCCTAAAGGATCAAAAATACGGGCGATGACTGCGAGCATATCTCGTTTTGTACCCTTTATTTCACTAGGTATACTGATCGGGAAACATAATTCATCAGTCCTAGTTTGCCACCCTAGTCCTAGAGTCTTGTTCAGTGCATCACCTTCGATATTTAAATCGAAGAGAGACTGATCAGGCTGTTCTGTAATCAAGGTGGGCTCGTTAGACTTCCACTTCCTTAAAGGCATACAAGCGGAAGCAAGAGCCTCGGTTACCTTATGGCGCAAACTAAGAGCATCCTGAAAATTATCAGCACCACTCAGAAGGTCATCCATTAGAAAATCATGGATAATGACCTCAGAGACCTTTTCATCAGTACAGTCTAGTCCAATTTGCTTGAGACATCTTGTCGCTAAAAATGAAGAACTAGCCAGTCCATACGTCACTGTATTTAAGCGATAAACCTTAAGGGAACTCGAAATATTATCACGCCAGAGAATTTTTAATAAATCCCTGTCGGATGGATCCAAAAATATACATCTATACATTTTCTCTACGTCTGCAGAGAGTACATATTTGTAAATCCTAAACCTAAGAAGAATCGATACTAAATCGTCTTGGATAGTAGGCCCAACCATCTGTATATTGTTCAACGAGATGCCCGATGAAGTAGGAGCACTCGCGTTAAAAACTACGCGTAGCTTGGTAGTAGTACTACTTTCTCTTAATACACCATGATGGGGTATAAAATATGACAGAGTGTCTTCATTAATATTGCACTCGGACATATGTCCTAATGAAATATATTCAGCCATAAAGGCTTTATACATCATGTTAAGTGAGGCTTTACTCTCATTCCTACGCTCAAGAGATATAAGGCAACGTTTCGCACGATGAAACGAATCACCTAACACGTTTGGAGATTCCTTTAATGGGATCTTTACACTAAAACGACCATTGGCCAAACGTGAAGTATGTCTTATAAAGTGTTCTTCACACTGTTTTTCCTCATCAGAGTAAATAGATGATTCATGACAAATCTCCTCTAGTTGCCAAAACCGCATTAATTGGGTTTGAATTTCATCTATTTTTAAAGAACTAGGCTGTCTTACATTGAGAAAATTACAATTAATATTGGGTGAGCGCTCAACCTTAAAGCCGCTGTTAATTGGGCCACAGACTAGCCAACCTAGTCTAGTCTGATAAAGAATAGGTTTCCTATCCCCCAATATTATCTTCTCCGATCCTAATAAATGCCAAAATACATCAGCTCCAATTATAATGTCGATGGACTTCGGAGTATGAAAATACGGATCCGCTAACTGAATATCGGTAGGTATGTTAATCTCCACTTGCCTAGATGGTACGTTGTCCGTTATCGTAGGTAATACGAAACACGACAATGTAGTAGAATACGCTTCGCTAAGGGATTTAATATTCACTCGACATCTCTTTTCTACGCGGGATAAAGAATTATTTATTCCCTGAATAGATTTATATGTAGGCATAAAGGGTAAACCTAACCGTTTGAACAGGCTTTCTGTCATTAAACAAGACGTACTGCCCGAATCTAGAAGCGCGCGCGCAATATGCTCCTTATTATTAACATCGTGACATCTTATTAACGCAGTTGACAACAAGATATCGCTCGAGTAAGATGCACTATGCGAATGCGCAGTGATATTAGCCGCGAGCGCAACGTGTCCTATGTTATCGGCTGCACTGGCGGCGGCAGCACCGGCCGCGCTGATGCGACTAGGTGGGGACTCCTTACCTGTAGCTGTGACGTCACCGACAGTCGGCGTGCTATCAGTTGAATGCTTTAACACGGGAGTCTGTTTGTTATGTATAAGTGTATGATGTTTACGGTTACAAGCCTTGCATCCTTGTTTCTTACAATTATTAGAAAAGTGCCCTCGACGAAAACAGTTATAACAAACCTTGAAGCTAGGCAACACGGATAATCGTTCATCTATACTTAAAGCTAAGAATTGTGGACAGGTGTGGAGGTTATGATCTCCCTTACACTGCGGACAACAGTGCGACGATGAAAGAGACGGACTATTATTGTTATTAAGTGACACCATAGCTTTATGCTTTGTATTTTGTTTACCACTATTGCTGTTAATGTTACTAGGACGTGAAATCTCTAAAGTTTCAACTAAATCAGAACGATTTCTCATAAATTCCATGAATTTTTCAAATGGAATAGATTTAGTTTGATCTAAACGGCCTTTAAACTCTTCCCATTCGCGGAAAGTTTTGGTATCTAATTTTTGGCTAATTAGGTGTATTAATAATGTATCCCAGGTATCGACAGGTTCACCTAAAGTACCTAAGGCCCGAATATTTTTGTTTACATTGTCGATCATGCGTTTTATTGCAACGGAAGACTCTTTGGTGATGGGTTCAAGGGTGAACAAAGCAGATACATGATTCTGAATTAGCAATCTTCTGTTATTAAACCGCTCACATAACAGATCCCACGCTAATACATAATTTTGAGCAGAAAACTCAACTGATTGTATTACAACTGCGGCCGATCCCTCTAGTGATGTTCTTAAATAATGAAATTTATTAACATTGTCTATGTCGTCATTGTCGTGAATCAGACTAGAAAAGGTGTCGCGAAACTCGAGCCATTTATCATAGGAACCCGAGAACCTTGGTAAATTTATAGTGGGTAATTTGACGAGCTGCCGTTTTGATATACTGCAAACAGATTTATAATCCTCATTCTCGGACTTAGAATAGGTGCTTAATATATTCTTTGCATTGGCTAACAAAGAATAATATTGCGATTCAATAGTCGTGCGCTCTGCAATTTCATCCTCAATTTTCTCATCTGAATACTCTAATTGTAATTGAACATCGTTAAATTCATCGTACAGACTTTCTAACTTATCCGTTCGTAATTGTAACTCCGTTACCTGACAGGGTGTTAATGAGTCCTTCAAAATAGATAAATAGTTGGCAAAGACTGTCAACCTTCCTTTATAACTGCCTCGCTTCCTTTTGAGCTGGGTAGTATCGGCCATTTTTGGAGACGAGAGTCGTAGACCTGGAAATTTACAGTTGTACAATTACTACTTATCTAATTACTATGTATATCTCTACCTACCAAACCTTGATAATAAGTATATAATTCTTCAAATTTAATAACTATTGAATAAGAAAACTATTGTTAACACTGATAAAACTATAAGACATTACCTATAGTAAAATACCAAATACGAAATAACAAAAGGCTTAGATTACAACTATTAGATCAGTAAACGATAATTATTAAGTATCAAGGTAGATAATAGCTAACTATGTAACGACAATGTTACTGTACTGTATTTAAAGGTACGGATTAACTATTTCTACAATTACATAATCTAATATTACTCCTAAAACCTTTATAGTTAATTATAAACTAATAACGATTTCGATTTGTAAACTCAGTGAAAATAAAACAAGTTGTAAATGTTACTAACCTTGCGATCAATAGCTTAGCGGTCCATTAGTTAAGTACATAAATTAATTTATTACCTGATTTAATGAGTGTTGGGTATACCTTATTAAATTGTTAGTTAAAATAATTAAATCCTTTTAACAAAGACACTAACGTCCAAGCCACTTCTTGTCCTTGGGGTCACCTTCTCACTCGGCACGTGTGCACTTAACTATTTCTGTTAAAATATTATTTTCTTCAATTTATTTCTTCTTATTTATATGCGCTGATTATCCTTTATATCAATCAGGCTCGGAGGACCATGTTTAGGAGTAAGAAGACTTTGAAAGAAAATATTTAAAAATAAAACGAAATGACGACCGTCCATTCAAAGTTAGTTTTATAATGAATTGAGTTATGCCTAATACAAAAATGAGAACTTTTAAAACTATCAATAATTTTGCTGTAGTACTTCTAACAGGCGTTATAACTTAAGTAGGCGCTGCAACATTATCCTTATCGGTATAGGTATTAACAATATTTGCTCGTTTCGTATTCGAAACGAGCAAATATTGTTAATACCTATGTTTCCAATTGTAAGAGCGTTTTCACTAATTTGATATCGGGTATCGGGCGCCGATAGTCGACTTCTGATAGCCACAATATGCTGTTTTCACATATACGCGACAGAATCGGTCGGATTCGGGCATTTACTCGATAGCACAGACTAGTTAGGGATGCTAGGGATGAATAAATCGCTTGCTGGCTCCTATAGCCGTGATAGGGCCGGACAATGTGAAAAACAGATATATATATATTTCATACATTTTACTGCCTCTGATATCGGATATCGGAGCCGACACCGATATCGGATATCAGATAATGTCAAAACGCTCTTATGGCAAATAACGTTTCATAAATGATAACACAAAGAATTTTACCCAATTTAACTGGTCAAGGACATTTATACGTATTGTTTGTGAAAGCGTAATCTCGTATCACTCATTAATTTATTTTATTACCGTACCTCGGAGAGCACGCTAGGCCATCTATCCCGCTTCATATACGAACATCCGTGGCATTCGTCACGGGTAGTTGGAAATCTTAAAAATCTTATTTATTCAGAATATTATTCTATTACAATAATACTCATAATCTCTAAGTAACATTTAATATAATTTAGAAAATCTGAATATTGTAAGGTCCAAATCAATTTTCCCGACTTACCGACTTTTGATAATCATGACTTTTTAAAAGAAAGCTCGACGGAGCCCCACGAAGCGAGGGTTCGTTGAGCCATAGGTCAAAAGAATATTAGGTTAAATGAATTTTATATAAATACGTATTGAAAATTATATAAAATGAGCGTTATACTAAATGTTATTTACTATAGGAATATTAGATGATATAAAACATTAGGTCATATGAATTTAGGCTACTTGACATTATCATCATCATCATCATCATATCAGCCATACGCAGTCCACTGCTGAACATAGGCCTCTCCCATAGACTTCCAGAATGACCGATCTAACGCAGCCCGCATCCAGCGCTTCCCGGCGACCTTGATGAGGTCGTCCTTCCACCTGGCCGTTGGGCGTCCTACACTACGTTTGCCCGTACGCTTTCAAAAGCTCTGCTGTAATTCCGTCCTCACCCGCCGCTTTGTTATTTTTTAGCTGTTTGAGGGCCATCCTAATCTCGTACAGGCTGTGTCCGGGATGTCTTCGGTATAATGTCGGGTAAGCTTGGCTCTTGGATCTTTAGCCATGCCAACGGGCTGCGTTACAGACGTATATAACTGTCCATAAATTATATATAACTTGACATTATAGCATAGAAAAATTATATCATATGAACGTTATTTCAAGTGAAATTAGGGCATTTGTTATTATACCAAACATACAGTTTCTCCACCCTTTTTACCAGAAGTGATTATTCAATTAAATTTAGTAGAAAATTAAGAATTGCCTAAATTATTATATTTTAGTCGAGATTAGTATGTGGACTTTATCGAACATTTCAATGAATTTCAACCCTAAATTGTTTCAAACATTTTATTAATACACACGAATTTCTAAAGTTTATTTAAACGCTTATTCGATAACAAACGCAGAATTAATGAGAAATTTTAGCTCAACCTTAGTACGTGATGCGGCGTCTGATAAAATATTCATACATCTCCAACGCCACTAGGGTAAATGTGTTCAGAATAATGTTAAATGTGCTGAAAATAATGTTGGATTCTTATGATTATTTTCTGGTTGCATATAAAATAATATTTCTGTTGATGAGGGATTTCACAGCCCCAAGTTTGAGACCAAATAAGAAAATCAGTGTGTAGTAGAGGTGTACTGTACAGGGTTTTAAACATCAATTTCTCATAGTTAAATTAATGCAACATTTAAAAAGTAGTCAACATTATCTGAGCCTTTTCCCAGCTCAGTTAGGGTCGGCTGTCTAGTCTAGTCAAACTACGATGCGGCTGAAATTCAATATTAGGGGTTAAAGTATGAAATTGCCGATTTGTACTGACAAATTGAAATTCGTTTTTTTTTTAATTTAACGTATTTATTTAATCAAAATAATTACCATTATTATCTATACATTGCTGCCATCTAGTAGGAAGGTCATTTATGCCTTTGCGATAGAACTCTGGTAATCTAGATTCGACAAACTGTGTAAAAGCATTTTGTACTGCCTCCTGAGAAGAAAACTTTTTATCACATAGAAAATTGTCCAAATCACGAAAAAAATGGTAGTCTGTTGGAGCAAGGTCTGGCGAATACGGAGGGTGACGGATAGTTTCTAATTGCAGTTCCTGTAGAGTTAAAACGGTTTCTCGTGCTGTATGAGGTCTTGCGTTATCATGGAGCAATAATGGTGAAGATCGATTCATGAGTAGGGGCTGTTTCACTGCTAGTTTTGCTATCATTGTTCGGAGTTCGGCACAGTAGACATCTGCCGTTATTGCTTGACCAGATCGTAGAAAGCTATAGTGAATAACACCATGCTGAGACCACCAAACAGTTACCATTACCTTTTTATTGGTAAGCTTTGCTTTAGGACACTGTTGTGGCGTTTCACCTGGGGTCAGCCATTGCATTTTTCGCTTACGGTTATCGTAAAGAATCCACTTTTCATCACATGTCACAATTCGATCCAATATTCCTTCATTTCTGTATCGATTCAAGAAGGCAACACAAGTTTCAACACGCATTTCTTTCTGCAGATCAGTCAAATCATGAGGTACCCATTTTTCACATTTTTTTATTTTATTGATTTGACGCAAATGAGTCAATATTGTTGGTAAGGTAACGTTAAATCATGCAGCTAATTCCTGGGTAGTTTGGCTCGGATCGGCTTCCACCATGTCTTTCAATTCATTGTTATTCACCTGTGTGGACAGCATTCCTCGTGGTTCGTTCTTCAAATCAAAGTTTCCATCACGAAAGCGTTTAAACCAAAATCGCACGGTGCGTTCATTAGCAGTCCCCTCTCCAAACGCAACATTGATATTGCGAGCTGTTTCTGCCGCGTTAGTTCCGCGTCGGAACTCGTATTCAAAAATCACTCGAATTTTCGAAGTATCCATCTTTCTTGTCTAAGCTGAATAAAAAAAACAACTGAAAGTCGATAATCGAATGTTGCACATTTTTAAATGAAGAACTACATAGGTACCATGTGGAAAAAGTTTCACTCAAAAATCTCAAACCATGAAGGTTCTATGTCAATTCGAAGTACCTATTACAATGAAACGGCAATTTCATACTTTAACCCCTATTATTTTCCGAGAAGCGACTGCCATCTGACCTCCGCAACCAATTGCCGATATCGGAGTTCTGTAGTTAGACTACTCGGGCTTTTGAGGGCTCCATACCGGCAATCGGACTGACGATATCTTAATATATATAAATCTCGTGTCACAATGTTTGTCCTCAATGGACTCCTAAACCACTTAACCGATTATAATAAAATTCGCACACCATGTGCAGTTCGATCCAACTTGAGAGATAGAATCTCAAATTATAGTCCGATTCGCGATAACCGACATCCACGCGGGCGGAGCCGCGGGCGACAGCTAGTATATTTATAAAACAGTACAGAAAAAAAGTGTTATCTACTTATAGCGTTATGAAAGGTTCGCTAAGAGTAACATTATTCTTAACTTAATAGTATATTGTATAACATCTATATATTTAACACACAAATAAGGTGTATTGGCAATTGGCATAAGGTGTATGGCTTAATCTCTGACCTAAAAAGAGGCCAGCCTTCTGGTCACGAGAAGCGTCGACCATACGCTTCGCAATCTCTCTGAAGAGATTGCGGGCGCTCGGACCCCAAGGCCCAAACGTTTCGACTCCAAACGGCACAAATTCATAATCTCCAATGAGATTGGAGTATTTGCGCCGCTTAAGAGCCTCTGCACAAGCTGCAGCAGCACCGGCACAGCCAGCCGTGCCAGGTATATGGGTAGGGGCAATGGTGTCGACGCATGTTGCGTCCCACACCAGAGTCCTACCCATTTTCCAAGGCATTAATGACATACCATCCGGTCTCTTGCCATCGTCGCGTGCCAAACCGTTTGGTTCAAGCACAGCTGGCACACCAGCGGTGACAAGAGCACGGCGGATTATGTCGTTGAGGCTGGCGTGCCGTGGAATTCGCCCAGCGCTCCTGCAGCACGACAGGCCATTGTGTCCGAGTCGGTCAACTGCTTCTCCACAACGGCATTGATGCGGAGAGACACACGGCGCACCTAAGCGGAGGCACGTCGCGATGCGGAAAGTAATGTCATCTAACATAGTCCCTACGTTAGATGACGGAAGAGCTTGTAACCAAAGACCCGATTCCCACACTCCAACTGCCAGTAAACGGGCACGCTCAGCAGCATTAGTGCAAGTATTTAATAAATTTTTTCTTACTAAGTTGCAGAGCGGCCCGTCCCACTGACGTTGTGAGAAAAGGTTCCCTGGGAGATCAGTGTTTGGACAAGCAATTTTCCAAGCGTTTACTGCTTCAGTCTAACACAATACTTTAGAATTAACTAGTGTAGGTGCAAGGATTTTCCTAGTTAATTCTTCCGTACTGTGGACCGAAGACAGAAACGCTGGTAAGCTGACATCTGAAATTTTGCGAATGCCGAGTCCACCCAAGCGAATCGGTAGAGACGCTTGTAGTGACGCACGGTCATTCAAGGATACGTTTAGAATTTTAGTGAGTGTAATTTCTATGGATTTGTCCATTTTTTCCAAAATTGTTAAATTTTTCCAAAATGGTGTAGACCTGAGAGCATGGGTGAATTTCGGCACGAAAAGACAATACCGGAGAATAGTGAAAGCCGAATGGATATTAATTTTGAGTAGGCGGTCCGAAATGCTATTAAAATTTTGAATTTTTTCCTCTATAAATGAGGTGTAGGCTTCTTCTAAGATTGGTGACCCGAGAAGACATAGAGACTCTTTTTCTACAATTTTGATATTAGGAGCCAATGAATTAAATTTAGAAATAGTAAATTTTTTGTCCAAAACATCATTTAAAAATATCTCGCATTTGCTATCATTTAGATCTAAACCCATTCAACTAAATTCGTTTTTGATAAAGGCCAAATCTTGTAAAACTGTCTCAACATCTCCTCCTAGAGTCCCGTCGTCTAGATACCATACATTGAATTTAGAACACATCTATGATATCATATCGCCCATAATCTCAAATAGTAACTCGCTACGAGTTACATGTCATGTTGGTTTTAAGTTTCACATTTTCTCAATTTCAGTAAATTTTCTGCTCCTAGTTTGGAAAGTTAGAGACAAAAAAGATGCATTATGTCTTAAAAAGCGCTAATTTCACCAACTAGTGACTCAAAGGCAAACGCCATTATTACACTTCTTTACCATTTTTAAAGGCAAAATATCCGACATACGCTTATGGAGTATGCTTTTTCATTCCTCAGTTACGTAGCTACCAAATGCCATCCTTATTTTTATTTTTAATTCATCGTTATAGTTGTTTACAGAACACACCTTTCATACTTTTATGTGAATAATTTAACCTGCAGATCAGAATGGATAATAGTACTAGCGTACCCGCAGTTTCCACTGAATTACTTGTGAGAAATGGTTGCATATATAAGCACTCGCAAATTACACCAAAATAGTGTCCCTCTCACCAATTAACTGTTTACCTACAAGCCCACTTTAGTCTTCCCGCTAGCCTGTAGAAACTCATTTAAATTTGCAGTTTAGTTGATGAAGATGAATAGACTTACCAAAGCTGATACTCATTTTGAATGGAAAATCTCGTTACACTCTACTATCCCACAACTTGCTATTGCCCTTGAAAATAATTTTGATATATATTGATAAGTAGTTCAATGAGATGCAAATAAAAAAATGCAAACCGAATATGCTCGCAACTCGACCGTTATACTTCAATTTAATAGTTAGGCATTTGAATAGTGAAAATAGTGGAAACGAGTCAGACTGGCACTAACTCAGCATGAAATATGAGGGACGTGCAAGATTATGATAAGGCTTTAGCCCAGTAAATCATTGGATTTTCCGCTTGAGAATTGAGGCAAATTTAAGGATGTTCCAGTTTGAATACGCGTGTGGAGGTGCGCCGTCGAAGCTCAAATTGTTACGTGAGTTGGAAACTCAATGTATGTTTGATTTTATACAACTTATTAATGAAATTGAAATTTCATGAGCGTATACATAGTAATTTATAGAAAGGTGAGCTTAGTTGAAGTAAAAGAAGAAAAAGAAATTGAACGTAAATTGAGCTTATATTGAATACATAGCATGAATGTGTTATGTATGAAGGCCTTTTGTTAATAGATATTCATTTCAGAATACATTTGGGAGGCTTGGCATAGGTGTTCAGGCGTTCTTTCAGTTGATAAAAAGGCAGCCGCTCCCTTATAAGACAATATAAGTTACATTGAAAGGAGAAGCTTCGAGATGAATACCTCTGACGTTACCGAAAATAATATTACGATGGTCACATACCTTTGGGCGGGTAAAATCTATGGTTAATATTCTATTAAGTTTCTACTTTTGTGTTGCTGTGTAATTAGCATTCTAGACTCCATAACACAAGTTAATTAAGCTATGCTTACCATGGCTCTAGATAACATTGAGTAGAATGTTGCAAATATTTAGTGTCATTAAAAAAATAATAAATAGAAAATTCGTTAAATTTCATTCCAATGTATTTTTCTGTTTAGTGTTTGTAATGGTAACTCAATTTTACAATTTTCCATAGACACTAAACATTATAAGGTTGTCTTTGCAGATTAAAATTATAAGAAATATAACAAATAATCTTTGAAATATATGAAAGAAGAAAGACAGTTTTTTTCAAGCATAAATAAATTAGCGTTACCATATTATAGCTTCGTAATGCTACCTGTTTCAAAAACCAGGCGTTAAATGATGCCTTTGGGAACGATATCGGACGGCGATGATACGAAGGAAATGTATGAAGTACGTATGTAGGTACATTTTTGGATAATATTACGGTTTGTGAAGTGAAATATGAAATTGCGTTTTTGTTCAAGATTATCATTATATCAGGAATTAAAAAATAAAAGATTTAAATTATCCTGTATCATTGTTCATTGCTGTTTTATTTATCATAATAGTGGTTATAGCTATAGCAACACGTTTAATGCAGGATTTAAACAAACAACCCTATGCCTGACTTAATATTGTTAACATTTCAGTACGAATTCCTATGAAGGTTAAATCATTTTTGCTAGACCCAACAATGCAAGAATACTGTTCCTGGTGGTGTAAACCTATTCGTAGCAGCTAATGTAATTGTTTGCTGTCACGAAGTCACATTTTAAGACACATACATTTGTTAAGAGATAATTTAAGGACACTAATGAAACAACAATATAAAAATTCAATTGCGCGTTGAGCTGTGACTAAGTTTGATTTTATTTAATATCCATTAGGGACTAGAAATATTTTTAGTAATTTAATAATGTGGTGTGGAAAAAGAATTTTATAAAAATATACGTGTTTATAAGCCATTAATCATAATACAAAAGTAATAACAAAGTATTTAAAAGCATATTAATCATGTTCTCCTAAACTAACTTTTGTAATCCTTAGCAAATTCATTTAATTACAGCTAAGATAGATAGTTGGCCCAGAATACTTCATAAAACAAATTAGGACAAGATAATATCTCATGTAATTGCCACATAATTTACGATTTAAAAGGCGGGTCGAAACAATAACTTCTAAACACTATGCCATAAAAAGAATAACAACAGATCTATTTAATAACCCTATTTCACAATGTATCGGGACATCAAAGACCGTTTCATTTTTTGTCTCATAAATACTGATACGATACGTTATATATCAAGTGTAACAAGAATGAGGTCACGTAGTCAACGGTTAAGAAGAATATATATTTGTGTTTTTAACAATGTTAATGGTGCTTCTGTTTGCTTGTTATTATGATTTATGTTCACTCTACATATGGTTACGAATTATTAGCTTTTGGGCATGCATGTAAATTTAGATTACAGAATTAAAATAAAATAAATTAGAGTGTCAGAGTCATACTTATAACGATAATAGAAGCTAGACTCAAATCAAACATAGATTCATTATGGATATATATAGCACCGTGTAAAATGTCCTAGAGCATAGTAAGATACTTATTTATTTTCTAAATATGTGAATTTGCGAAATATTGCACATGTATTTACAATAAAATCGAAGAAAACAAAGCAAGCAAATACCCGATAGATATTGAAAATTATGAGTTTGACATAATACATGAACTATTACACTAGCTCCGTTAGTTTTTATGCATAATGTCAAAGAAAACAATAGCAGAACTAAGGAATTTTGTTATAGCAGATTAATTTTATTTGATTTATCTAGTGTAGCAAATCGAATAAGTTCTAATGGATTTTATTTAAGTTTCAAAAGAGGATGTTATGATAATGGTGTTAGAATAATAATAGTGATTTCGTAACAGTACCGAGAGTGAGACAATCAAAGATTTTCACATCATTGTTATTAATATAATTCATAAATCTAAAATTAAGCTACATTTCAGTTTTTATAAACCATTGTGGAAATAATTTTAGGAAGTACGTAGAAGTTTCCGGAAAAGTACAGCAATAAAGTTATTCGTTTTCTTTGAATTGTTTATAAAATCAATTGGTGCTTTTCTCGTTTAAAGGTTCTCAAAAAGAAAGAAAGTTTGAAACAAAAACGAGGAGAACTTCACGAAGAAACCCACTCAAATTCTTAGCAGAGTCCCAAACCGTGGTTTGGCCTTTTATTTAGTTGTTTGGTGAATGTCACGAGAGATTAATTAATGTTTATGACCACAATCTCAACTTACAGCGGTAAGGCACATTAGAAGTAGCTGTAGCTGATTGTTAATTTTATGAATTTATTATAGTTTCACAATAATATTGACATTGAACAAACTGAAAATGAACCGTCACTAATTGAGATGAATTCGTCTGATTTCTATGTTTGTTTCATTTTTTTACTATTAACTGTCAGCATGAAAGAAAACTTAAATCCGATTTGTTTGGGAGATTTAAAGAAACTTTGCCCTGAAGTATTTATTTCTATGGTAGGATAATGTCTGCCCAGGTCCAATAGATAGTATATTATACAACGTAAAAATTTGTCAACAAAAGTTCAATTCCTGACTGTAAATTGAATTCATTTATATAATTTTTCATATCATTTATAATTTTTTTTTTTTGTGTTGATTCATATTTCTAAGTTAGACATTTTTAAAATTCGTGAACACTATAACCGCCCTTTTCATTTTGAAGACGACACGAGATTTTCTCTCTCGTATCCCTTGAACCAACCACAAACAGATCAAAGTTTGTAGCTATATGCTCATTGTGTAGACAGGTAGTGGTTAAAGTTTTTCTGTGTGTCAGTACGTGAGCGCCTCGCTCCAATTTGTTGAGTTTTAGATGTTAGTCCTTAAATATTCAACAAACGCGGTAGATTACACTGTAACGGTGTGGTGAGATGAATTGATATAATTGTAGGTTCTAGGATTTAAGCAGCAGCTAAAGATAATAATCAAAATCCCAAGGATAGGGGGGGTATTTTACATCCAGCAATAAACTACAACAGTCCATGACGAAGTGTTGAGGGCAATAGGTGGCACTTATACCACTGAGGTGGCAGACATGCAAACGGCCCACCTGATGGAAAGTGGTTACCGTAGCCTATGGACGTGTGCAACGCCAGGGTAGTCACACTCGTGCTGCCCACCCTATAAACACGGAGAGTTTATGTGCCGTCAGTATAAAAAACAGCAGGAATAGCCTTTGGTCTTCCCACTGACAGCACAAAATCTCTCCAGTGAGCTCTGGCTAGCCTACTCACCGCCGGGAACACAACACGGAGTTATTTCGACTTTTCGCAACTTATGCTTTGAATGTATTTTGTCATTACTGTGGAGTTACGTTTGCTTTTGCAGTGTACGATACTTGCAACATTTGCCTCTTGCACTATATTTAAAATGCATAGATAATCCTATCAAAAGTACTGTGTATGTACAATTTTTGTGGAGCATGCTTTGGTCGTCATAGTAACTTATATATTTTTTTATTTTATAACAATTAATCAAGATCAAAAAATGAGAATAATTTTTGGATATTTGTTACTCAAAAAAGTCAGATAATAATTTCAAAATATTTCTTTTCTGTTACTCGTATTGAAAATTAAAATCCACGCTACTGATACAAAGTTAACCACTAAGCAGACTCACTATTTTAGAAAAAATCAAACAAGACAAAACCAAATTACGTCAAATATATTATACTTATCAGTGGACAGTCCTGGAGTAGTCAGTTCTAAATAAACATGTTAAATTACCCTTTACGCTTTATTGAGCAGTCTTTGTGACTGTGTATGACAAAGCAGGGGTAAAGAAAATAAATAGCCACTATAACTAGTCGCTTGTTATTTCTATTTCGTGTTATATTACCGTGAAATTGACAAATAATAAACGAACATACATAGCTGCCTCAACAAAGAAATATACGTAGCTCTTATTACAATTTTGTTACCATAACGGTATACCTATTACAAAAAGTTTAATAGCTTGTTATGTTTGTGTCTTCGTAGTCTTTTGTGTATTGCATTTATTGGGTAGTCAATGATTTCTAGTTTAGGATCCTTAATACTTTTTTTAATGGAAAAATGGAGCAATAATTTTATCCCGCGGCTCCATCCACTTGGAGTTCTAATAGGCTTTCCGCAAATCATGGGAACCTGTGCCAGGGACAAAAAGTAGCCAATGTGTTATATCAGATCCTGTATTATTATCATGTTCCATCTCTGTATCGAATTTCAGCCAAATATACAAGCATTTTTACAGACTTGTTTATTTATAAAAGTAGTAGGATAGAATATCCACTGATAGATTGCAATACGCCGATTGATTGTCTCAAATAAATTTTGAAGTATTTACTATCCCAGCTTCTTCTGATAAAGTCAACACAACGGAACGTTATTACTCTGTCCGACTGATTGAATGATTGATTCGATAGAGATAATAGCTGAAGCCAGTTCCATCCGCTTTTTTTTTTTTTTTTTTTTTGACGTGAGGGAAAATCCTTCATGGATGCTATGCCGGACTCCTACCGACTAAAAACCCTCACGTACCGCCTTATGGCCTGCGGTTGGTAGCCCCGGGTAAGCCCTCGGAAGGATGTCCCAGGACTACCAACAGACCTAAGGCTGCGGCCTCACCTGGGTGGTTCGGGTGTTATCCCGCGTCTATGGGGGGGGGGATCGGGTGTAACCCCGTTTCTTGGCGTGCGTGATCTCTCACGTCACGCTGCCGTCATGGGCCTGCTTCTGTAAGGACGGTGAGCAGCCCACTCACCGTCCTCAGGACCCCGGTCATGGAGGCCGATGGTCTTCGGCGAAGACACGTCGGCGGCGCCAACGCCGCCGACTGCGGAATTCGGGTGGGAGAGTTCTCTCCCGCTCCCGCCCCGCCGCCTCTTTCGCGAGCATGACCTGTTCGCAGAAAGAGACGGCGCAGTCCCACTTACTCCCGCTGGAGACCATGGCTCGCACCATGGTCTCGAGCGAGAGAGTGTCCACGTCCAGACCCACCACGAGGACCTGGCGCTGTTCCGCCCACGCTGTGCACTCCACCAGCGTGTGGAACGATGTGTCGTCGCTGCGGTCCTCGCAGTGCTGACACTCGGCCGTGGTTTCCCGGTGTCTTCGCCACAGATATCCACCGAAGCTACCATGCCCGGTAAGTATCTGTGACAACCGGTAGGAGAGAGCACCATGTCTCCTCTCCAGCCACTCGTCCATGACCGGTCTGACGGCCGCGATTGTGGCGAATCCCCCCTTTGGTTGCTCAAGTCGCACCTTCCATGTCTCCACGGTTTCCTGGTGGAGCTGCGACCGCTGGGCCTCGATTTCTCGAGACGCAGGCCTTTGGCCCCTCTCCAGCGCCTCCTTGCGCCATTTAAATAGAGACGCAAGGGCTCTCGCTTCCAGGTCCCATGGAGGGGTCCCGGCTAGGAGACATGCCGCTTCACCTGAGATCGTGCGGTATCCCCTTATCACCCTGACGGCCATCGCCCTCTGCGGGCTCAGCAATCTAGCCAGATTGGTGGCCGTCAGGGTTTCCGCCCATACGGGGGCCCCGTATAGGGCCATACTTCGCACGATCCCCAGGTACAGTCTCCTGTAGGGAGCGTTGGGTCCCTTGATGTTGGGCATCAGTCGCGCGAGTGCGGCTGATGCTCCCCTCAGTTTTGGGACCAAACTTCGGAAGTGATGTCCGAAGTTCCACCGGCCATCGAGTACGAGTCCCAGATATTTCATCGAGGGCTCGATGCCGATGCTGACGCCCCCTACCTCTAGCCTGGATCCCGCAGGTGGCCCCATCCGAGGTCCGTGGAAGCACAGAGCCTCGGATTTGTGAAGGGCGACCTCGAGACCCAGCCGCCGTATCCGACCCACGACTTGAGCAGCCCCTGCCGTGGCCTTTAGTGCTGCGTCTCGGTGCGTTGCTCCCCGCGCCGTAACGAGGGTGTCGTCGGCGTAGCACGTTACGCGGACCCCTCTGAGCATCGGAGCGCGCAGCACCCAATCGTAACCGATGTTCCACAGGAGCGGTCCTAATACCGATCCCTGTGGAACACCGCACGACACATCTCGCCGACCTGGCCCTAGCCAGCTCGGGTAAGTAATGGCCCTCTCGGAGAGATAGGCCCCGACAATTCGACCAGTTCCATCCGCTTGTACAAATATGAATCGGTATTTTTATTGATAGCTCCGGGGCTATTTTCAGTGGTTCTCTTTATTAATTTTTTTTCTTCTTTGTATTGTCTAGATTCAGCCTAAGCATGACTTATATATATGGCTTCTAAAACGCGCGGCAATCTTTTGAGACAATCAATCAAATAATAATTATGTTAGCGATTTTTTAAATATTGCTACGCCCGGCGCTTGGCCACTTCAATATATGGCCTAATTTCCATAGGAGTGAGCGAGACGGCACTATAGAAAGAGAGCATGCCTTGACGTCACTGTTCTAGAAGGAATGGAATGGATAGAACGAGACGTCAGGCTAGAAAGAGACAGCATGCTTTGACGTCACTGTTCTAGAAGGAATGGAACGAATAGAAAGAGACACAAGACCTAATAGAACCTGCCAGAAAGTTCCTGTCTTTTTCAGAACGTACCTGTCTTTTCTCGATCTTTCGCTACTCGGCCGCGCCTTATATAAAAGGCGAGCTAACAGCCGCTGCTCAAGTTAGTCTAAGACTAGTATTCGAAGCGATCAAAGCGATAAAGTGTGTGAAGCTATACAGTGCGATTATACAAGTGACTGTGTGTTGTGTAAGGAAGAGTTTTCGAATTTCTACGCGCTTTGCTGTAATTGAAGTGAAGCTGAATAAAGCCTGCCTTCAACGGTTGTCCTCGCATTTTCTATTTAAACCGACCCCCACGCTCGTAACAACTGGTGTCAGAAGTGGGATAGAAAATGCCGATAACGCCGAGAGACGACAGGGAGGGAGTTAAAACCAGAAGCCAGGCCGCGGAAGAGGCTGCGGGTACTCCGAGTACGTCGACGGGTGCTTCAAGATCATCATCGGAAATTAACCTGAACGCGATTATGACTTTATTGAAGGAGCAGGCCCGTCACCAGGCAGATCAGGCCCGTCGCCAGGAAGAGCAGGCCCGTCGCCAAGAAGAGCAGACTCTACAATTGAAGGCACAGCTCCAGCAACAACAGGAGGAGCTGATCTGTCGCCAGGAAGAGCAGGCCCGTCACCATGAAGAGCAGGCCCGTCGCCAGGAAGAGCAGACTCTGCAATTGAAGGCACAGCTCCAGCAACAACAGGCAGAGCAGGCCCGTCAACAGGAGGAGCAGGCCTTGCAACTAAAGGTTCAGCTCCGGGAACAACAAGAAGATCTATTTGCCTTCTTGAAAGAGTCTAAAGCAGAATGGCAAAGAGAAATTCATTCAGTGCAAGACAAGCTCGACTGCCACGACGAAAAATTAGAAAGCCACGACGAAAAATTAGGAAGCATCGACACGAAATTTGAGAGTTATGAGGAGCGGCTGCAGTCTGTGGCTCAAAACGTAAAAAAATTGGAGACGAAAATAGCTTGCGGAACAGCTGGCTCTGTAACCATTTCATCTGCACAGGCTGTCGGAAAGTTCAAAGTACCGCCATTTGATGGGACCTCCTCGTGGACTGCATACAAACTGCAGTTCGAGTCTGTGGCAAAGGCGAACGGTTGGGATAAGGAGCAAGCCAAAACAGCATTAACATTGGGGTTACGAGACCAAGCACTCAGTGTTTTAGAGGCGCTTGGAGGTGAAGTGACTTACGACCGCCTTCTTGAAGCGTTGGAATCACGTTACGGTGATAGTCACTTGGAACATGTCTACCGTGCCCAATTAAAGGACAGAAACCAGCGTCTTAATGAGTCTCTGCAGCAGTGGGCTTTGGAAATAGAAAAGCTCGTGAGAAAAGCTTACCAAGGAGCTTCTTCGTCATTTCTTGACAGCATTTTGGTGCAAGCTTTTATTGACGGGATCAGAGACTTGGAGGTGAGAGCTGCCGTCCGTCTGGGTCACCATGCAACCCTCAAAGATGCTGTTGCTCACGCCCTTGAAGTGGAAGCTGTACGACATGACCCTCGAGCACATAGATTGCGTGAGATCTCAACAAATGAGCAACGTGTGTACCGTCGGGAATTCACACCCAGATGTTATTTCTGCAAAGAGCAAGGACATATTCGGTCTAGCTGCCCGAAACGGACTCAACAAGGTAATGGCCAAGAACAAACGGCGCGACATCCAGATGCGCCGGAGCAACAGGGAAACGAGTAAACGCCAGGACTGCGGGACGGGTGCTGGCTGGTAGTGTAAAAGTCCCAATTCTGATCTCTCAAGCCAATGATGGAAATAGTCTGGTCATCGAAGGAGGTATTGATGGATCACCGTGCCACCTCACCATTGATACTGGAGCAAGTCGGACCGTGATTAGCTCTCGGCTGGTGAAAAATGTACCTAGAGATCATCTACATCAACTTAAGCATCTCCATCTGCAGACAGCTACCGGCCAGCGCATTTCCGTCCGAGGAGAGCAAGAAGTGGCGTTGGAAGTCGGTGATAAGACCTATTGGCATAAAGTCATCGTCGCTGATATCTTAGATGACTGCATCATTGGATTGGATTTTATGAGAAAATATCGCTGTAAAATCGACGTGGATTGTGGCGTTCTGAAAATTGGGTTCGACGAAATTCCCATGGAAGGTGGCGCATGTGGAAAAGTGTTCTGTGCAAAACGAACTGTACTCCAGCCTAAATCACAGTCCCTAGTGCCAATAAGACTACCTCAATATGGCATCAATTCTCATCGCTGTGCATTGGTGGAAAAAGTGGACGGCAGTAGCCCCTGGATACCAGCTCGTACTGTGGTAACAACACCAACCACAGCCGTTATAAGAATTTTAAATATGAGCGACAACGAGTGCGTCTTAAACAAAGGGACACTGCTTGGCACTTGTGAGGAGATCTCGTGGATACGTAGTTGCCAGGGTTCGACCAAAAGCGATGCTACAAGTGACAGAGAATCAACAGTGCTGAAACTACTGGAAGATTGTCGCAATGACCTCAGTAAGGTAGAGATGCTGAAGGCGAGGAACATGCTGCTACGTTATAAAAACGTCTTTTCTATGCATGGTGGTGACATTGGCAGAACTGGAGTAGTACAGCATAAAATCGATACTGGTGAGGTAACGCCAATCCGTCAACGACCACGACGTGTACCGATTGCTCGAGAAAAAGAGGTGGAGGAAATGATTGAAGAGATGAAGAAGGACCGTATCATTGAACCCTCGGTCAGTCCATGGTGTTCTCCGGTAGTCCTTGTAAAGAAAAAGGATGGAACCACCAGATTCTGCGTCGATTATCGCCGACTGAATGATGTTACGAAAAAGGATAGTTATCCGTTGCCAAGGATAGATGACACTTTGGACACCTTAAGTGGCATGCAGTGGTTCTCAACATTGGACCTCAAGAGTGGGTATTGGCAAGTTGAAATCAGTCAACGAGATAAGGAGAAAACTGCGTTTTCTACTGGAAAAGGTCTCTGGCAGTTCGACGTCATGCCATTTGGATTATGTAATGCTCCGGCCACTTTTGAGAGATTGATGGAACAAATACTTGCTGGACTGCTGGGAGAAGCCTGTCTGGTATATTTAGATGACATAATCATCATTGGAAAAGACTTCGACGATCACCTCAGCAAACTAGAGCAAGTTTTGACTAAACTACGGGGTGCCAACTTAAAACTCAGTCCAAAGAAGTGTTCACTTTTTAAACGACAAGTGAATTATTTGGGGCATGTTATTTCGAAGGATGGGATACAAACAGACCCTGAGAAGATAAGTGCCGTGAAAGATTGGCCGACACCAAAAGATAAGACGGACGTTCGTGCCTTTTTAGGTCTGTGTTCATACTACCGGCGGTTCGTGAAAAGCTTT
This sequence comes from Eilema caniola, assembly GCA_949126895.1. Taxonomy (NCBI): domain Eukaryota; kingdom Metazoa; phylum Arthropoda; class Insecta; order Lepidoptera; family Erebidae; genus Eilema; species Eilema caniola. The sequence goes on from OX421476.1 coordinate 7,550,513, forward strand.
TCCGATATTGCGAAGCCTTTGCATCGGTTAACGGAAGAAAAACGGAAATTTAGCTGGGATGAACAATGTGAAGCCGCTTTCAAAGACCTTAAGCGAAGACTCTGTGAAACACCAATCTTGGGTTATCCAGATGCAGAAAATGAGTTCGTCGTCGACACAGATGCCAGCAATACTGGGATAGGAGGAGTCCTGTCCCAGAGAAAAGGAGACAAGGAGGTCGTGATTGCTTACTTTAGTAAGTCTTTGTCTAAACCAGAGAGAAATTACTGTGTTACACGGAGAGAATTACTGGCCGTGGTTAAGACATTGCAGCATTTCAGTAAGTTTCTGCTGGGCCGCAAGTTTTATCTGAGGACTGATCATGCTGCTTTAAAATGGTTGCTACAATTTAAAAATCCAGAAGGACAAGTGGCAAGATGGATTGAACAGCTCCAGGAATACGACTTCATCATCGAACATCGGAGTGGGAAAGCGCATGGAAATGCAGATGCGCTCTCTCGAAGACCTTGTCCGGTGGAATGTAACCATTGTGTTAGGCAAGAAGCTAAAGACAGTGTAGCGATTAGAATAATAAGGACTGATACTGTCAGCGATGAGTGGAGTAGCGAAGCCATGCAGCAAGCACAGCAAGAGGATCGAGACATCAAGCCTATTCTCGAATGGATAAGGGCAGGAACACCTAAGCCGAAATGGAGTGATGTCTCCCAAATGAGTGCAGCTACGAAGAGCTACTGGGCACAATGGGAAAGCCTCGTGATACACAATGGAGTCCTGTGTAGAAAATGGGAGTCTGCAAACGGGAAAGACTCACATCTGCAGTTGGTTGTCCCAAAGATTAAAATTAATGAGGTTTTGAGATCATTTCATGACGGAACTTCAGGCGGCCATCTTGGTGTGAAGAAGACCTTGATGAAGATTCGTCAACGATTCTATTGGATCCATTGCCGTGAGGATGTTGAAGATTGGTGTAGGAAATGTACATGCTGCGCATCGGTAAAAGGGCCTCATACAAGGAGCAGGGGAGCATTGAAGCTATACAATGTTGGAGCGCCTTGGGAAAGGATTGCATTAGATGTTGCAGGGCCATTTCCTGCATCGGAGTCTGGAAACAAATACATCCTAGTAGTAATGGACTACTTTACTAAATGGCCAGAGGCTTTTGCCATACCTAACCAGGAAGCAACTACAGTCGCGGAAAGACTAGTCACGGAAGTGTTTTGCCGATATGGACTTCCTCTGGAAATACACAGTGACCAGGGAAGGAATTTTGAATCACAGGTATTTCAAGAAACCTGTAGGATAATGGGTATTCATAAAACCAGGACTACCCCATATCATCCGCAGTCTGACGGAATGGTTGAAAGATTTAACCAAACCTTGGAAAGGCATTTGGCTAAGGTTGTTGAGAGCCACCAGAAGGACTGGGATAGTCATATTCCTTTGTTCTTGTTGTCTTATAGAACAGCGATACATGAAAACACAACGGTGACGCCTGCGTGTGCAAACTTTGGCAGAGAACTGAGACTACCGGCTGATCTACTGACTGGACGTCCTCCAGATTCACCGCAAGAAATCACGGAATATGCTAGTGCATTGCGCGATAGACTAAATGACGTTCACACCCACGTCCGTGAATCTGGGCTCCAGGCAAGCGACAGAATGAAAACCCGATACGACCGCAACTCTCATCAAGCCGGGTTCGACGAAGGCTCGTTCGTATGGCTACACAATCCGATGCGTCGCAAAGGCAAATCTCCGAAGTTGTCTCCAACCTGGGAAGGGCCGTATAAAGTTGTCACCAGGATCAATGACGTTACATACCGGATACAACGCAACCAGCGAAGCCCCTTGAAGGTTGTACATGTTGACCGACTGGCGAGATACTACGGATCTAATAATGCTCGGGACGAGCATGTCTAAGAAGGGGGTAGTGCTACGCCCGGCGCTTGGCCACTTCAATATATGGCCTAATTTCCATAGGAGTGAGCGAGACGGCACTATAGAAAGAGAGCATGCCTTGACGTCACTGTTCTAGAAGGAATGGAATGGATAGAACGAGACGTCAGGCTAGAAAGAGACAGCATGCTTTGACGTCACTGTTCTAGAAGGAATGGAACGAATAGAAAGAGACACAAGACCTAATAGAACCTGCCAGAAAGTTCCTGTCTTTTTCAGAACGTACCTGTCTTTTCTCGATCTTTCGCTACTCGGCCGCGCCTTATATAAAAGGCGAGCTAACAGCCGCTGCTCAAGTTAGTCTAAGACTAGTATTCGAAGCGATCAAAGCGATAAAGTGTGTGAAGCTATACAGTGCGATTATACAAGTGACTGTGTGTTGTGTAAGGAAGAGTTTTCGAATTTCTACGCGCTTTGCTGTAATTGAAGTGAAGCTGAATAAAGCCTGCCTTCAACGGTTGTCCTCGCATTTTCTATTTAAACCGACCCCCACGCTCGTAACAATATATAAAATACTGAATAGATCAATAGGTATAAACAGCGAGGACGGGGAAACTGGTCCTCATCCACAAGAAGGGACGCCCGGCGGACGAGCCGTCCGGATACCGGCCCATAGTGCTGCTCGACGAGGTGGGCAAACTCTTCGAAAGAGTTATTGCCTAGCGCCTCGTCGAGCATCTCTCTAGAGTGGGGCCGGACCTGGCGAATACCCAGTTTGGGTTCTGCCGGTGGCGTTCCACTGTGGATGCCATCATGCGTGTGAGGACTCTGGCGGTGGATGCGGTTGCCCGGGGCGAGGTGATGTTGGCGGTGTCCTTGGACATCTCCAACGCGTTCAACACCTTGCCCTGGAGTTGCATCAGGGAGGCACTCGTGTACCACGATGTGCCTCTCTACCTCCGCCGCATAGTCGGGGCGTACCTGACGGAGAGAGCCGTCATCTACCCAAGTTCGATGGGAGTCGGTAGGCGTGAGATGTCGTGCGGTGTTCCACATGGGTCGGTCCTGGGGCCGCTCCTGTGGAACATCGGTTACGACTGGGTGCTTCGTGGTGACTTCACGTACGGTGCCATCGTCACGTGTTATGCGGACGACACGCTGGTGATGGTGAGCGGGGCTACGCACCGCGAAGCGACCCTGAGGGCCACGGCCGCGGTTGTTCAGGTCGTCGACAGGATCCGGCGGCTGGGTCTCGAGGTGGCTCTGCACAAGTCCGAGGCCATGTTCTTTCATGGCCCTCGGCGCAGGCCAGGCCCGGGAGCCAGCCTTACAGTGGGAGGCACTACCATCGACATCAAGCCCCGGTTGAAATACCTGGGGCTCGTGCTTGACGGTCGATGGGACTTCCGACAGCATTACCGAAGTCTGCGCCCCACGTTGGTGCTCACGGCGAATGCCTTGAGTCGGTTGTTGCCCAACTTGAAGGGCCCAAAGGCCTCCTGCTGGAGCCTTTACGCTGGTGTCGTGCGGTCCATGGCCCTATACGGGTGCCCCGTGTGGGCGGACACCCTGGAGGCCAGATTCCTGACTCTGCTCCGTACGGCGCAGAGCACGATGGCCTTCAGGGCCATCAGGGGATACCGCACGATATCCTTCTTAGCGGCGAGTCTCCTGGCCGGATCGCCACCGTGGATCCTGGAAGCGAGGGCCCTTTCGGCACTATATCAGTTCCGAAAGGAGGCGCGGGAGCGGGGATTCGATCCCGAGCCCGAGGATATCCGGGCCGAGAAATCCCGGCTCCACCAGGTCATGGTGGCCAAGTGGGAGCTCGGGTGTCGGAGGGCGCAAACTGACCTCCGCCCCCCATGAGCGCGGGCCTGAGGGTGACGGGTGGAGCCGCCTGTCACCCTAGCAGAAGCAAGCCACGGCGGCGGAGCGCATCGTGGGACGATGCGCGCCTCCCCACACCGGGGTTGAGTCGGGGACCGCGTGGTCACCCCCTTCCCAAGGAGAGCCAGACCGAGAGGGATGGCCCTGGGTCAGCCGGGTTGCGAGGGATATGTCGCATGACAACCTCACCTTCGGCCTAGCACTACGACCCAGAGTCCGACATAACCTCCCCCTCCGGCTCCGGAGGGGTGGGTATCGGAGGGGATTTCCCGCAAGTAAAAAAAAAAAGGTATAAACAGCAATTCAAGCATACAAATATAAATACATGTAGGTATATCAAAACCGACCAGGAAACGAAACCGACCTAGGCGTACTGGTCGGCCAATATCATAGACTTTTACTAAATTGCCTACAGGAATACACCTTAGGAAAATGTTATACGTGAAAATACAGAAGGAAAATAAAAAAAATAAATATCTTTGTTGGTGTTGAGTGATATGGGTAACTGAACCAGTGAATTGTCCGTTCCTAGATTGTGTAATATTGTCGCATTGAGCGCCAACCACAAAGAAAAGGCGGATCTCAGTAGAAGGAAAATTGGATTTTCTTTACGACAAACGCGCTATAAAATTAGAACTGCCTTATAATATATAAGGTACTTAATTATGTTGCAGTTTACTTTGGGTTGAATATGTGTGGGACTGTTGTTACGTCAGTACTAGAGGTGGTTAATGTGGTGCTTCTTTATCGTGCGTAAAAACCCCATGGACATATAGGTCGGACTCGAACTGACTGAGACTCACACCATCTGTGGGTTGTAAGCTGCCGGAGGTGAGATTCAACCTAGCAATCTTAACATGGTATAAAATTTTTATGCAAAGAAAGTCCCAAATAATTTTAAAGTTTGATTTTTTTACGAATCCAATTTCGTATATCACTATGTAGACGAGTGAGTCACTTCATGAAATGCACTCTACTGACTCGTGCGAATAGAATGAGCGAAATTTTAAAATTGCCAGCTTACGGAGCTATTTGAAGCGACATGTTTATCACAGAGCGTCAGCCGCACTCAAACTAGAAAGCTAAGGCTGCTAATTGAGAGAAGCTGAACTTAGAGCGGGCGGAGGAGTCACGGACAAGCGTATTGCTTGACTGTTAGTTATAATATTGTAGGAAGATGGACTACAAATCCGTGTGTTCGTGAAGAATTTCTAGTCTAAATGGTGTAGTAAGGAGGTAGCGCTGAGTTTGTATCAATGGAAAAGTTCGCATCGTCAGACGTATACCTCAGCCCTGTATGTCCTATACTAGATAGGACATTTTCGATAAACTAAGTTCATTGGAATACTTGCTGTGAAGTTTTTTATTACCTTTAACATGTGTGTGTACTGTGTAGGCTTACAATATTTTTGTAGGTACAGAATTAGTTAGTAGTAATACATTTGTCTTGGAAAATATTTGTTTTATCTATTATAGTAATTATGCGAAAGTTGGTCTGTCTGTCTCTTGCCTTTTAACACCTAGACGTCTGCACATTGAGTATAGACTACTTTTAAAAACAAAATCTGTACTAGTTAAAAATAATCACTTTTTCTAATTATTGTTTTCATCTCAGTGACCCGTATTTCTACCATATAAAAAGTTCTGGCTAGAAGGTAACCTAAAATATTTTGATTGAATAAGTAATTAATTTAGACTTATATATTTAACACCCTACACTGCAACGAGTGCGCCTGTTTGGAAAAAATGGTGAAATGAAAAATCAGACTAAGATGTGAATTTTGCAAAATATGAATTACAAATGTATTTTTTAATTGCAATTTTTACACTGGACACTGGACAATCGAACTGACTATTATTACTGCTTTGGCATTACATTTTCACATCATTTTCGAATCTTTTTCAGTGCAAAGCAAACTAAGAAGATACGATATCTAGAACTGCGTACGCGTTTAACTACTCAAACTTACAACAGGACACAACTGCTTATTGTTTTAGTTTTATACCTGAAATCATTATACCTACTATAGATCGATCAATAAAAAACATGTCGAAGAAAAAGACGGTGATGAAGTTTCTATTACTATTTCATATAATTATGATCATCAGCTTAATGTTGTTCCCGGTTGCATCCGGGGCTTTGACCTGGGAGCTCGAGATCTACCCAAGTAGGTTCTCCTTCTTTGGTTTGACTTGGTTTATACGGCTTTTATGAGACCGTCAATCAGCCTTTTGTACCTAAGTAAGTGGTACCTTGTTTGTAAGTGGTGTTGGCCCCAGAAATTTGCGTGAAAGCAGTGTAAATCATAACGTTTTGTATTAAAACAATAAATTATATATGTTCCCATCAAGATTCATTTCAACAGAGATTATTTATGATATGTTTGCTAAATGAAATTTGGTAGTAAATTATGATTGAAGTATTGATGAAACATGGGTGATGCGTCCGTCCGTGCAGCAAACGTTGCAATACGTGCTTTATTCGTAACCAACAAAAATATTGAATACAGCCCAGTCCCGAATGGACGCATAAATTATCATATTTGGCTTCCGCCTTTATTGCCATATATGTAAGCTGCTCGCAGATAAGTACCATTATATAAAACTGATTTTCTGTTCGTTATTATGCTTATGGTGTCACCGTAGCTTTTTTTTTTTTTTTTTTTTTTACGTGCGGGAAATCCCCACGGATACCCGCCCCTCCGGAGCCGGAGGGGTAGGTTATGTCGGACTCGAACCGACTAAACCGCACGCCGTCTGTGGGTCGTGGTGCTAGGCCGAAGGTGAGGTTGTCTTGCGACATATCCCTCGCACCCCGGCTGACCCAGGGCCATCCCTTTCGGTCTGGCCCTCCTCGGGAGGTGGGGACCACGCCGTCCCCGACTCAACCCCGGTGTGGGGAGGCGCGCATCGTCCTACGATGCGCGCCGCCGCCGTGGCCTGCTTCTGCTAGGGTGACGGGTGGCTCCACCCGTCACCCTCAGGCCCGCGCTCATGGAGGGCGGAGGTCTGTAAGCGCCCTCCGACGCCCGAGCCGCCTTCGGGCGCGAGCAGCGATGTCAGCGAGTCTTTCTCGCTCACCGCGCCGCGCCCGCTCTGCTGTCTCCTTCGCGAGCATGACCTGCTCGCAGAAAGAGGCGCTGGCCGCCCACGCATCCGCGCAGCGGACCATCGCCGCGAGCAGGGTGGAGAGCGTGAGCACTCTCACCCCCAGGGCCTGCACAAGCTCCCGCCTCGGCGTCTCAAACGCCGGACACTCGGTGAGCGTGTGCAGCCCCGAGTCCACGCTCGCGTCGCAGTGATGGCACTCGGGCGTTGGCTCAATACCCATCAGATGCATCACCGTAGCTTAAGGAAGCTTTTAATATCAAGGGAGAGCTTCCCATGCAATTGCATGGGAAGCTCTCCCTTGATATTTTCTCCATATTTTCTCCATTGATAGGGAAAATTCCTCGTTTACGAAATGTATTAAATTAAGTAAACATTTTTAAAAAGATTTAATATATTATTCACTTATTTCAGAGTTTAAAAAGAATATTGTACTGGTTAGCGACACGAAATATACGGCGTGAGGGCGGGTTGTTTCATAGGATTGTTTAACGTACTTGCGTTGTACTGTACGTTGACTTTTCTTTGAATTAACAGCCCACCTGAGCCAATAATAAGCTTTAGTCATTTTGCTCATTGACAATTCAAATGTTGAACCAGTATGCCCACTTGTTTTCTTTTCCTACAGTCCTTAAATCGGGGCGCAAAAAGTATTTACTTAGGTCGTCAGGCTGAGGGGCCACTACTGTACATTTTTGGTGTATAGTAATGGTGACCCTCATTTCTAACACTTTACCTTTAACTTATTACCAGGCGAGGTGAAGTCATGTTGACGTGTGTGTTATACATATATGAGAAATATAAAAAAACTAAGGGATTTATTACTGAAATTTGAGCATTTTGGGTAAATACGCTTAACTTTTCAATGTTACATGAGCCGGTGAACACACACGCATAAGTGAAACACAACAAAAACCGCAAATAAAAGCTTTCAGACAGTTAACGCGGAAACAAATATTTTATTAAAGGAACGTGAGACCTAATACACATCTGAGATAAAAAGCAAAATTTGTAATTAAAAAGCCTTCGTCAAACGCTTAGGGTTTACATGAGCGTACTTATAATTTCAAATTTTAAACTTTTGCTTTATCATTTCGTAGTAAAATTTTGTAATTAATTTACGGTCACATATTCTTTATTATTAACATTTTATAAAGCTGTCGACAGGGATGTTTGTAACACATTTTTTTGAGCTGGACGGACAGCCTATTGTTAAGAGAGAAATAGAAGTTAAGAATATTTCTTTACACGTTTTATAATTTTCGATTTTAAGAGGAATGACAGCCTCTTAGGGGGTATCGGTAGTGAACGCGGGCGCTACGCAGGAGGTGCAGGTTTGATCCCCGCTCAGTGCAAATATTTGTATGCATGAATTTGGGTATTTGTATTGGTCTGGTCGTGGCTCGGAAAGCACGCTAAGCCGTCGGTCCCGATAGCCATACGAACATCTATGGCAGTCATTACGGGTAGTTGGAGCCTTCGAAAAATCCAACAACTGGTCTTACTGCAATGCTTCGACATCGCCTTTGGGTTGTAGAGGTCAGGTGGCAGTCGCTTCAAGGAAAATATAGAAGTTCAGCCAAAGACTGGTAAAAGCGGACCCCATACTCCAAATTTAAATTTTAGATTGCGACTTGGATTAACGCTAGCAGCAAGAAGATGATTTTTAAGAGTACCTACTTATTAAATGACTTCTAAGATTATTTTTTGGGTAAATAAAACTTAATACGTAAGTGGTATAAACTAGTTAAATATTTTTAATTTAAGGATATATTTATTACTTAGCAGGTAAAGGCAATCATATATTATTATTATTATTCTACATCAAACAATTTTTGTTGTTCATATTTGGGTCACTTATTTCGTTTGAGCTCTTGCAGCAACTGAATCTAAGGCTATAAATACCTACTTTCAGCAATTGAAACGCGAATAGATAGGAGATAGAAAAAGATTGGGTTTTATAACCTGTTGTTTTCCTACTCAGCAGTTTTATAAGAACAACGTAGGCATTCCTATAACTTCCGTAACTATAAGAGCAACATTATGTAAAAATATTATAAAATTTAGTTATGCCAGTAACTATGAAATCAACAAATAAATTCGTTTTCTTTTTATCTTAGTCCAGAAACACACTGCTACGAATGTACGTAAAAGTTAGTCATTGTATGAATATGTACATTTCTATGGCCTAAGGGCTTTAGGGGTTTAGTGAAATTCAAATGAAGTTCCTAAGGAGTAACCTTGATTAAATTAAATTATGTGTGGTAAATATTCATAACACTGAAATGCTAAATTAATAAAATAATCCCACTTTTAATTTTAATGTATTAAGTAAGTAATGAAAATGTAAATTAAGTAATCACACATTGTATTAACTACCAATTATTTAACGAAAACACGAAAACACAACCAACACCAAAATATCATCTTTCATACACACATGCGCACAAGTTAAAGTCCAATTACATTTGGAGTAAAACCTCGTAAATTGGACTAAATCGTACAAATTGTGTTAACAATAATTCAGGAACATATGTTACGTAGGAAGAGCAGCTTAATTAAGAAATAACGCTTGATTTAATATCTAGGTTTAAGCCATGTTAACATTTAGACTACAGTTTGATTTGCCCTTGCTTTGGAAAGGAATGTAGGTACTGAGATTATAGCAGATAGTCTAATTTATTTTGGTTATAATAACTTGAATACTGATGTGATACGCGAGTTCTCTAAAATAATCTTCGTCTTATATATAGAAATGAATTGCAATTCTGTTGATTTCGCTAAAACTAGAGAACGGCTGAACGGTATTGGATAATTTTAGTCTTGAAATATTTGTGGATGTCCAGGGAAGGTTTAAACAGTGAGAAAATATGGGAAATTGCAACTTTTTTATTGATTCTAAGGCGGTACGAAGTTTGCCGGGTCAGCTAGTTTGATATATAAATATGTGATAATTAAAACATGTAAGTGAATCAATTCTAATATCTGCGTGAAGTTATCTATTTGACTACAGCTTATCGGTTATTTGAATGATCTAGATTAAATCACAGTCTAACGAACTCTTTCATTAAAATTCGTTCCACAGTGATAAGACAATGATAAAACTAAAAGTATTACATTGGAAACCGATGAAAGTTTCAGTTTTTGTCAGTTTTGTGAATATCTTTCATGGTTTTTACACTACTTTTAACTAGATAAAATAAAATTAATCATTTTCTTCCCAGTGGTGTGGCTTTCAAATCTTGTACTTTGGAGTGTGAAATCCACGACCCTAAAAATTACTCATACTTATTTAGCTTATCTTGGTTTTTACAGGTGCGACTTCCAACTCACCTTACAAGCTCAAGCTTCGCTGTGCTATCAAATTGTATAAGTCGAAGGTTATCTACCATTTTCCGGCCCTCTTCTCTCTTGATAACTTATAAATAACACCACTAATTTGCCCAATTGCCCGCTACGGTAACTAATATGACACCGCGTGAGAAAGAGAAATAGAAATCATTTATTATTCCATTTCCAATATTTGGCGAAGGTGGACACAGACAACCCCAAGATTAACCTACTGTTTAAAAGCTGCTGATCTCGAATTAAGCCCTGTACCAACCCGTCTGGTTGGTACAGAGTTTTATTTCGAGATTTCCTTCTCTCGCTGTAATTCGTATGCGTATTTTTCCGTTAATCGCCAGTTAGGGTTCACCATCCTTTACCCACACTTTTATTCTTTCTCCGTTACCATACGGATAGAACCACAAGGAAAGAGAAAATTATAAGCTTATTGAAATTAATATGAGGAGTCGTACACCATTCAACAATAAAATGTACTAAAATACTTTTATCAAACTCTAGATTGTTTTACAACAGTTCAAATTGCAGAACAAAGGCTATAAAGTGAACAACTTTTCTTCTAATGTCCATCATTAAAAGATAAAAAGGGTTGTTTGTGAATCTAAAGTGAGTTCGGATATTAAAATTATTACTACCCTTGAATGTTCTGGTTTTTAAGTATGGGTGTACGTAAACCCCCGATATATCTATCATTCCTGCAAAAAATAGGTCCCTCTTACAATCCCGAGTTCTTCAAGTGAAATGTGAAAAAGCATTGTCAAGACTGTTAAGGTAGGGACTACCATTTAGGATTTCCAGCATCTGGAATGGTGGGCCTTATCATCTGAACTTCACCTTAACTTCTTAAGACCCCGCGGGTTGTAACTTATTGACAGGTTGTATACAAAAAGTACTTCAGCATAAGAAACCTAGAATTTTATGTTCGATTAACTCATACAGAACGAAAAGGAAACATAGGTAACTAAAGGAATCATCAACATTTTTGTATTATTTTGCTGAAAAGTGAATATATAAAACACAACACCCAAAAGGATATAACATCGTCAACACAGTTTATAAATTGCATTCGCGAAAAAGTTAAACCCCTTTTTCTGGACAACGATTTACAGTGTTGCGAGATTAATAAGCATATTTTTTGTAAATATTTAGGGCAGGTTTCTCAAGTAATATATAACACATGTTTTTATTATGTTTATTGTATAAATGAAGTTTTAGCTAAGAAATGTGTCACACCAAGTAGTGTTGATACGTTTAAAAAAAGTGAAATGATTAAAATAATTCTTAACTAATTATGAAGCTAACTTATTAGAATATAATTAACACAGCTAAATATGAAAATATTCTTTAAATACTTGAATCAAATATAGATAAATATTCATACCATTTAAAACACTGTATAAGTTTGAAAAAAAAAAACAGAATTAGGTATAGAAACGTTATGTAGTTGATTGAATTTGTTGAAACTTCTTGATGGAACTTCATTTTACTATTTTTATATATATTGAAACACACTTTACCAGCATGAAGTTTTAATAAGTACCCTCATTCAAAATAAATATGTTTACCTGAAGATGAGTTAATCGAAACGATTAAATTAAATTATGAGTGGTAAATATTCATAACACTGAAATGCTAAATTAATAAAATAATCCCACTTTTAATTTTAATGTATTAAGTAAGTAATGGAATGTAAATTAAATAATCACACATTGTATTAACTACCAATTATTTAACGAAAACACAACCAACGCCAAAATATCATCTTTCATACACACATGCGCACAAGTTAAAGTCCAATTACATTTGGAGTAAAACCTCGTAAATTGGACTAAATCGTACAAATTGTGTTAACAATAATTCAGGAACATATGTTACGTAGGAAGAGCAGCTTAATTAAGAAATAACGCTTGATTTAATATCTAGGTTTAAGCCATGTTAACATTTAGACTACAGTTTGATTTGCCCTTGCTTTAGAAAGGAATGTAAGTACTGAGATTATAACAGAAAGTCTAATTTATTTTGGTTATAATAACTTGAATACTTATGTGATACGCGAGTTCTCTAAAATAATCTTCGTCTTATATATAAAAATGAATTGCAATTCTGTAAGTCTCGCTAAAACTCGAGAACGGCTGAACGGTATTGGATAATTTTAGTCTTGAAATATTTGTGGATGTCCAGGGAAGGTTTAAACAGTGAGAAAATATGGAAAATTGCAACTTTTTTAGTAATTCTAAGGCGGTACGAAGTTTGCCGGGTCAGCTAGTTTGATATATAAATATGTGATAATTATAACATGTAAGTGAATCAATTTTAATATCTGCGTGAAGTTATCTATTTGACTACAGCTTATCGGTTATTTGAATGTTCTAGGTTAAATCACAGTCTAACGAATTCTTTCATTAGAATTCGTTCCACTGTGATAAGACAATGATAAAACTAAAAGTAATACGTTGAAAACCGATGAAAGTTCAATCAGTTTCGTGAATATCTTTCATGGTTTTGTAAACGTATTCGTTTACGCTTAAAAAGAACTAGATAAAATAAAATAAATCATTTTCTTCCCAGTGGTGTGGCTTTCAAATCTTGTACTTTGGAGTGTGAAATCCACGACCCTAAAAATTACTCATACTTATTTAGCTTATCTTGGTTTTTACAGGTGCGACTTCCAACTCACCTTACAAGCTCAAGCCTCGCTGTGCTATCAAATTGTATACGTCGAAAGTTATCTACCATTTTCCGGCCCTCTTCTCTCTTGATAACTTATAAATAACACCACTAATTTGCCCAATTGCCCGCTACGGTAACTAATATGACACCGCGTGAGAAAGAGAAATCATTTTATTTGGCCTATCGTATTCCACTTCCAATATTTGGCGTAGATGGACACAGACCAATCCCAATATTTAGCAGCATTGGCCGAGGTTAATCCACTTTTTAAAAGTTGGTGATCTCAAATTAAACCCTATACCAACCCGTCTGGTTGGTACAGGGTTTTATTTCCTCGCTGTAATTCGTATGCGTATTTTTCCGTTAATCGCCAGTTAGGTTCACCACCCTTTACCCATACTTTTATTCTTTCTCCGTTACCACACGGATAGAACCACAAGGAAAGAGAAAATTATGAGCTAATTGAAATTATTATTGAGGAGACGTACACCATTCAACAATAAAATGTACTAAAATACTTTTATCAAACTCTAGATTGTTTTACAACATTTCAAATTGCAGAACAAAGGCTATAAAGTGAACAACTTTTCTTCTAATGTCCATCATTAAAAGATAAAAGGGTTGTTTGTGAATCCAAAGTGAGTTCGGATATTAAAATTATTACTACCCTTGAATGCCTGGTTTTTAAGTATGGGTGTACGTAAACCCCCGTTAATCTATCATTCCTGCAAAAAATAGCTCCCTCTTACAATCCCGAGTTCTTCAAGTGAAATGTGAAAAAGCCTTATCAAGACTGTTAAAGTAGGGACTACCATTTAGGTTTTCCAGCATCTGGAATGGTGGGCCTTATCATCTGAACTTCTTAAGACCCCGCGGGTTGTAACTTATTGACAAGTTGTATACAAAATGTACTTCAGCATAATAAACCTAGAATTTCATGTTCGATTAACTCATCCAGAACGAAAAGGAAACATAGGTAACTAAAGGAATCATCAACATTTTTGTATTATTTTGCTGAAAAGCGAATATATGAAACACAACACCCAAAAGGATATAACATCGTCAACACAGTTTATAAATTGCGTTCGCGAAAAAGTTAAACCCCTTTTTCTGGACAACGATTTACAGTGTTGCGAGATTAATAAGCATATTTTTTGTAAATATTTAGGGCAGGTTTCTCAAGTAATATATAACACATGTTTTTATTATGTTTAATGTATAAATGAAGTTTTAGCTAAGAAATGTGTCATACCAAGTAGTGTTGATACGTTTTAAAAAAGTGAAATTATTACAATAATTCTTAACTAATTATGAAGCTAACTAATTAGAATATAATTAACACAGCTAAATATGAAAATATTCTTTAAATACTTGAATCAAATATAGATAAATATTCATACCATTAAAACACTGCATAAGTTTGAAAAAAAAAACAGAATTAGGTACCTATAGAAATTTTAGTTCTAAGATAAATTTAAATCTTCTGCCTACTGCTTACATGGGCGAAACTACGAGTATTCTTATGTTGTGTATTTGATACCGGCATTGAATTTGTAAAATGAGAACTTTAGAAATTGATAATCACATGTTAATTTTTCTATGTAAAATGATCCTTATAGATCGCGGACATAAAACATCGTCTTATAGTCGTAAAATGTTAGTGAACCCAGATGGCCGTAACACTTGACGAGGCAAAATGAAGGAACATGGGCCAGAGCAATGATTTAGTGATGGAACAAAGGTCATAGTTTCAACCAAGAGAGATTAGGGTTTAAAAAGAAATGTGTAGAAGAGCTGGGACGTTTATTTTAAAGAAAAAATAAAAAAACATTTCTTCAACAATTTATCCATCTATACATATAAAGAAAATTGGAGTGTCTGTTTCTTAGTACATGCATATAATATGAATATATTTTTTTATGATTTTTGTCTTTCTGTCTGTCTGTTTGGTCCGGATAATCTCTGAAATGGCTGGACCGATTTTGACGGGACTGTAATTGGCAGGTAGCTGATGTAATAAGGAGTAACTAAGACTAATTTACACACTTTTTAAACACTAAGCGATAACTGACATCCACGCGGGCGCAGTATTTATAGTTATTATTACTAGTATATATATAGTTATTAATAACTATATACTAGGCAAAAAATAGTAGGGGTAACCGTGTTATAGATTTTTGATTTGATTTTAGAAGAAATTAACGGGAGAAAGTGAGAAAACTAGGGATGAAAAGAGGCATCCTCTGTGGCGTGGCGGTAATGAACACAGCCGCTATACAGTAGACGCGACGGAAAATATCGAAGTTTAGCTAATTTCGCCGTTATACTGGTAAAGCAGACCCTAGACTCCGAAATGCTTCGGATGCTACTGGGATTAATGCTAAGATGCAAAAGAAAAGGAGAGTAAAACAACATTTCCAGTTATCAAAGTGATTATTGAGTAAAAATTAATAAAATAAAAATCTAGAGCTTATTCTGTTCTGCTTCATTGGTTCTTTGTTTTCAATGATTTTACAATATCGTATAGTTCCCAGCAAATGACTTAGTGCAGACAAAATGAAGTAGGTATACTGAAGTAGGTATACTGCTGTTTTCCAGGTTGTGCCTATGAACGATCAATCAATATATGTAATTAAGAGAATGGGAATTAACGCAATCAAACAATTCATCAACGGAAATTAATGGAATCCAGTGATAACATGCAACCTCTCTTGTGTGCGCAGTCGGATAGACATCGGACAGTTTGCTTACAGAATATGGACATTGTGTGTTGTGTGATGGCGAAAAGAAAATATTGAAAATATGCGGCTAAATAAAGGACCTACTACCTCACAGATTCGAAGACGGCGGGCGTGCACCGTTTAGCCAGTCAGCCTGTGACCATGGCCGTTGCAACCTGGTTGAAACGTCAGGCACTCAAAAGTATGTTAATTACCGTTCTCTTAATTATATTTCATGGAACGCGAGAGTTTAAAACTTAATGAATATACGTCATAAAAAAGTACAAACCCCGAGTGAATATTATCCCTTTCAACTAAAACATTTTTTAAAACATTTACAGGAGGAGTCCTAAAGACCTCTTTCGTTAACCTTCCAAAATATCCAACATAGCGGTACAAGAAAATTATGCGAGATAATAAAACGGAACTGAGGTAGAGTCATGCGGTTTACGTTAACTTTACCTATGTAACATTCATTGCTTAAGGCTTCTATTACATGGTAAAGCGGCAGCGGATTTCTTTATTTTAACATGCTTTTTTTTTTTTTTTACGTGCGGGAAATCCCCACGGATACCCACCCCTCCGGAGCCGGAGGGGGAGGTTATGTCGGACTCGAACCGACTAAACCGCACGCCGTCTCTGGGTCGTAGTGCTAGGCCGAAGGTGAGGTTGTCATGCGACATATCCCTCGCACCCCGGCTGACCCAGGGCCATCCCTCTCGGTCTGGCCCTCCTCGGGAAGGGGGGGACCACGCGGTCCCCGACTCAACCCCGGTGTGGGGAGGCGCGCATCGTCCTACGATGCGCGCCGCCGCCGTGGCCTGCTTCTGCTAGGGTGACGGGCGGCTCCACCCGTCACCCTCAGGCCCGCGCTCATGGGGGGCGGAGGTCAGTCTGCGCCCTCCGACGCCCGAGCCGCCTTCGGGCGCGTGCAGCGATGTCAGCGAGCCTTTCTCGCTCATCGCGCCGCGCCCGCTCTGCTGTCTCCTTCGCGAGCATGACCTGCTCGCAGAAGGAGGCGCTGGCCGCCCACGCATCCGCGCAGCGGACCATCGCCGCGAGCAGGGTGGAGAGCGTGAGCACTCTCACCCCCAGGGCCGCCACAAGCTCCCGCCTCGGCGTCTCAAACGCCGGGCACTCGGTGAGCGTGTGCAGCCCCGAGTCCACGCTCGCGTCGCAGTGATGGCACTCGGGCGTTGGCTCTATACCCATCAGATGCAGATACCGCCCGAAGCTACCGTGCCCGGTGATAATCTGCGTCTGACGGTACGAGAGGCTACCGTGTTGCCTCTCTAGCCACTCCCCCATGATGGGCATTATTTTAACATCCGTGAATACAATAACAATTTAAAAAAAATCGCATATACAATTTAAGCTGGGAATAGATACATGAATATGATAACGAAGTATCCCAACACACGTAATTACGATTTCCTTCAGTAAAATAAATTTAACTTAGACGTGGAAAAACAAATCGAGGCCGTGAAATTGATGGTACTAATCTTAGTATCAATAATTTGCATGGTTGATTTCAGTTTATTACATATTATGGCGTGTACTAACTTCTTCAGCACACTTTAAAAAAGCCGGCAATTAAATTCCTTCCAGTAAAGATCGCTTCGATCATCACTCATCTTTGACGCAGAAACGGAGGCAGGTAAATGCTCAAAATTAATCACATATAATTTTGCAAGGAATGTTTCTGGGAGGCGCGATGTCTGATGTCAAAAATGTCAAACGGTAGAACTACTACGTTACTTTCTTTATTACTGTCAAGTTGATGATATGTGGTAGATTTCGTCGCATAATATGCCTATGGAGTATATATATATCATTTCATATCATATTCCCAGTATTTTCTTAATTTGCAATTCGGTTCACGGGGTCACTACAGCTTATATGAATGAACCATACAACTTACCTGAAAAGAAATTTGTGATGTGGCCAACAATATCTCCATATTACTTCTCAGTTTTATAGGTGGTTTACCCTTAGCGCTCTTAATTGTGTCAGTTAAATGACTTCCTTCACAATTTACCTCAAAGTATGTACTATTATCTATTACAGAAATAGTTAATTGGGTGTATTTATTGACCATGTCTAAGAGAATAGGGACCGAACTTGACTCGGTGTAAATAGAGCTATGAAGATGGACCCTTGTGAAATTAGTTCCGACGTGTTCAAATTTAACACTTAACACTTCAGTACCACCGTCATTTATAGAAAACAGCGTCCACATATTATCCATATCGGTGATATTAAACTTAGTATTTATCACGAAATTATCATTTAAAGTTATGTCTTCTTCAACGCTACTGAGGTTATATTTATTTGAGGCCTTAGTATTGAATGCGTATGCTGGAAATTTATCCGAAGATTCCCCATAGTCAGATAGTTCAATTGGCAAGAGGCTAATGCGTTCATCTGAAACAACAAAAAAATAATATCATATATTATACATCTACTAAAAAAAATAAGTCGGGTTTTCCTTCCTGACGCTATAACTCCAGAACGCACGAACCGATTTCCACGGTTTTGCATTCGTTGGAAAGGTCTCGGGCTCCGTCAGGTTTATAGCAAATAAAATTCAGGAAAAATTTCAACAGAAAAGCAGCAAAGTGATAATCGACATCCATGCGGACGGAGCCGCGGGCAACAGCTAGTTATAAATATAAAAATGTAACGAAACAAATTACTGCCCTGATGTGTGTAAATATTCTTTCAAGTAACTAGTTGTTGCTCGCGGCTCCACCCGAGTACCTTCATTGGTTTGATAGTTCGTAAGAATATCGGAAACACACTCCACGTCTCAAAGACAGATATAGAAGGAGAAATTTGAATTGGTTAAGGCAAGGTCTGGTAGCTTAGTGGTCGAAGCATTGTCCCAGTAAGGCCAAGATCGCGGGTTCAAACCCCGCCTAGACCGATTCAATTTTATCTATTTAAATCGATTTGAATTCTGTACTCGTTCACGCTGCACATTCTGTTCGGCTAACCCTCCCTCCCCTGATTTGCTCATGTCATATTTTGAACGCTTCGCTTTAACGCTAATTATACTAGATATTTGGGTTAAAGGGGTGCACCCTTTAATCCAAATATATAGTATAATTAATTTAATTAATTTCAACTAAGGTATGAGAATTGATTACTGCTCCGCTCTATTGGATATCAGTTTGAAGATATATATTTTATGTTACTCAGTGTGATGAAGCTGTTTAATGGCAAAAGAATTTGGGTCAGTAGTTTTATTCTTTACATACAAAAATTAAAAAATAGACAATTATCTAAAAGCTGGTGTTAGTGGACTTTGCATGTACATCCTAAATTCAGATTAGTGTAAACTAAACCAATTGTTAAGTATATATATACATCTCTGTTAACACGAATTTCTTATCTATACCAATTTGTCAAAGTGAAAGCTAACAAATAGTTGAATTAGTAACACCCCATCTACTCTCGTGATTCCTTTACATTGACCAAGTTTTTGAAAGTTCCACACGGTCGTAGCCGTGGTCATCAGCTATTTCAGTATAAATATCACAGCCATAAAGCTCAATCAGCCTTTCAATTAACTGCTTAGGCTGTTAACTAAACGGCACCATTGAATTAACAGCCTGAATGATATTCAGCAGTAACTCTTATTACAACATTTAATAAACTGGCTGGCTAATGCTTCGGCCATTCGTAAGATGAGGCACCACCCCGAAATTAGACAGAAAATTACATATATTATATATAAATTCCCGAGGGGATAGGCAGAGGTGTATTCACAGAAAATATTTGTAATAGGTTTCTTGAGAAAGCTGCGCATTCCGATTAAAATACGTTAGGATAGAAGGTTAATGCGGGAGTGGAGCCCTCGTGGATATTTTTAGGCCTAGGCTGTTCATTGAACGGTAGCTAGTTGGCTGACAGATCGATGACGATTAACTTCTTGCCTAGCCATTTAATCAAACAGAAAAATGACATTTCTGCATGGATATAAAGCATCCCGCATTAGCCTTCTAACCTAACCTATCTAAATCGGATTGTCGAGCTATACCTACCCATTCACATGAGATAATTTTCTCATGTAAATGGGTATATCTCAATCAGTAAAAAGTAGAAAATAGAATTTGTTCCCTCGTATTGCTAAAATTGTGTGAAAAGTCAGGGAAAGAAAAAATCGTTTGAACGAAGCATCAAGACGCGCCTACAATACTAAGGTACTGTTTCCACTTATCTTGATCGAGCAGTAATGGTGACGGTCACGGGAGCTCCGATGCCAATTGGTATAATATATGCTTCCTTGCTTAACATTTAAGTATTTTTGTTTTGTTTTAATTGTCTTGCCATCATTCACGAAAAAAGAGTCCACAAAAATAACAGTGATGTTCAAATATTTATTTCGAGTTCTTTATAAAAATAGTATTTTCTTAGTTCAAGAAAATATTATAGCTGAATGTTTTTACAGGTTGGTAAAGTGTGGCCTACATACTGATATAAGGGCTCGAAAATAGCTGTTGGAAACGTTGAAGTTAACGTTCAGATTCGATGTGGATCGACGATGGTACAAACGATGAAATATTTTAATATTTGAAATAGTATTGATTGATATAGTAGTTATTTAACCAATAGCTACAAATTGTACAGAAGCAGAACGTCCGTAAAATCGAAATGAAATATCTTTTTCACGTTTAGTAACAATTCTTATCAACTTTTACACTTAAATATAGCTTTAATCAATAATTTTAAATTTATTTTTAAACCACCATAACGTAATCCATTGCAGCCGAAAAAGTCTACATAGTTTAATAACAGCAACTTCGATATCGCCAATTGAGTCTAGAGGTCAGATGGCAGTCGTTTTACGGAAAATATCGAAGTTCAGCTGCATCACTGTTAAAATGGAAAGTTGACCCCGGGAAAAATGCTCAGAGAACTACTTCAAAGTATTTGATTAATTCTACCCCCAAGGGGATAAAATAGGGGATGAAAGTTTGTATGAAACTTTGTCAATTTTAAACCTTTAGGGCTGAGACTTTGCATGCATAAAGCTACTATGTTGACTCAACACTAAGCGATAAACGACATCCACGCGGGCGCAGCCGCGGGCAACAGTATAAAAGAATAACTTAAAACACCAGCATTGTCATTATTGCCGGTTTTAAATGCAGCTTGCTTTAGTATTTGTAGGTGTCGAAGACTATTTTATTACAAATATTAATAAATAAAGTTCTTACAGATTTCCGTCGCCGCGTTTCTAAATAATAATGGGATGAAGATGATACATCTGAAACAATACAAAATAAAATGAGTATTGAAAATATTTTAGATTGAAATTTCATGATAAAATATTGAAGTAAATTATCGTCTAAATAAAACATTACCTACATATTTATATACCTACAACTTATACTGACTGAAGGTACAGTATTATACAACAATGAGAAGTGCCTGAAAGTGCTGTTATATTGCGTGAAAAGTAACTTACTTATTTTACACTACGCAAGTGCTCTGTTTACCTGCTGGAACTTATCTGCCATGTAGGTAAAAAAATTGCTATACTTGCAAAGTAAAAACAATCATTTAGGTTACTCATGAAATCTTTCGGAAACAACTAGGTACCTTTTTTACAAGCTTTTATTTAACTTGCAATGTATGTTTGTTCGGGTGGAATCTTACAACTCAATTTTAAGGCACTTGCCCTCAACCGATTGAGCTGAAATTTGGTATGCACGTTCAGTTCGGATGACAATGCAAGAAAAAAAAAAAAGATTGTTTTTAAAAAGGTTTTTCGAATATATCTTATTAAAAAGAACTTTCTTTACTTGGAAGAAACATTAGTGAAATGTTGACAACTCACTTCTGTGCCACATCTGCTACTGGTATACGATATACTTATCTTATATGTTTTTTATACCACTGAGGTGGCAGGACAAGCGCACTGCCCACCTGATGTAAAGCAGATGCACTAGTAGCAGATGTTTTTATCTTATTATGCAAGTGGCAGATAATGTGCAATATTTTGAACACCTTTCTCACATGGCAAATTGAAAATTTGGCCTTAACAACCTCGTACTAAAAATACAAACATAATTTAAATGGAACATCTCCCTAAAAGTGGAGACACTCACCACGACGAAGCGGTAAAAACTTGTGTCGATGAATATTCTTCCCCATTCAAGTTTTTTAAGTTTTATTATATTATTTTTTATGATATGAGCTTTATAGTGAAGTGGCTAGGTTTTATAGGTACATAAATGCCGTCACTGAAAACTTGTTCTCATAAAGTAGTCGTAAAATTTCTTACCTCATAACATATAACTGAT
The DNA here is from genome assembly GCA_949126895.1 of Eilema caniola. NCBI lineage: Eukaryota > Metazoa > Arthropoda > Insecta > Lepidoptera > Erebidae > Eilema > Eilema caniola. Next base: position 7,572,453 of record OX421476.1, read on the forward strand.
ACGGTTGAATTTAGGCCAACAGAATAAAGCTGAGCCCTGAAAAGGTGCCTTCAAAAGTAAGGTTCCAGTGAAAAATACTACCATCTATCAAGGTCTCTAACACCTAAACGATCCTATTCAAAATGTTAACCTTTTAGTGCGACACTTGACGTTTACTAAAGCTCCTAATCCCCGAACGAATGAAAAATGGGGGGATGAAAACTTCTGAAATTGGAATAGTTTGCGGTTTCAAAGCTATTGCTCCGGTACAGTCATTGTGTCTATAAAGATAAGCGTGGATTAAATTTTAAAATATTTATTAAAAAATATTTAAATTATTCAACGTAATTTAAATATTTGAAGGGTATGTAGAGGTGTATTAATAAATATTGACATTTCGCTAAGCACTAACTTGCTAGCTTCTTGTATCCACTTGGCTTTTGCTTCAGACAATACAGAAAAAAATTCGCTCAACCGGTAATAGAACTTTACAGTCAGGTCAAAACTTATTGAACAGAAAATATAATTTTGAAAAGAATATAATGGTACATATCACATTCTAGAAGTAATTTTTGATTGTAGAAAAATGATATGAAAGTAGAAGCACAAGTAAAATTTTCAAGTTGTGTTCCCGGCGGGTAAGGTAGGCCAGAGCTCACTGGAGAGCTTTTGTGCTATCAGTGGGAAAACCAATGGCTTGTCCTGCTTTATCTTCTACACTGACGGTACACACACACACACACACACACTTTCTGTTCTAACAGAGTCGGTAGCACAAGTGTGAAGCCCCTGGTGTTGCACACGTCCATAAGCCACGGTAACCACTTTCCATCAGGTCGGCTGTGTGACTATCTGCCACTCAAGTAGTATAAAAAAATCTACAAGCATGTTATAGAGAATAAACGTCAAAAAGTTACGCTATCAACGGTAATTTATATGCTGACAAGCAAAATAAAAAGAAACTGAATAATAAACTCTCAGTAAAATGCCCATTTTTATTTTTATCACAGTAACAACTGCTGTAACAAGTAATGTTTTGAAATAGAACACAATTTTGAGAATATTCCAATGGTTGCACAGGGTAAAAAGTTAGGCTACACAAATATTAACACAAAAATTATGTAATCTGGGGCATAGTAGTGCCCCCGCCAAATCGAGCAAAAAAAGCGGCACGGCCGTACTATACTTTTCTTGAAGCAGTTTAAGCCATTTTTGAACTCCTATAACTTCGTTGTGGATAAAACTAGAATCCTGAATTTTCAGTAATCAAGCAGGCATTATATGAACACGGTATATTTCAAATTTCATTCAATTCATTCAAATCAATCCAGTCGTTTAAGAATTATAATGAGTCAAAGTTTCTTAATTTTGTCACTCACTGACTGACCGATTATCAAACTTCTAAGGTACTTCTAGCAGACAAAGAAGCTATAAATTTATAATATAATTAGTGCTTAAATGGTCAACTGAATGTAAAAACAAGAATGGAATTAATAAGTAGAGATTACTTATTAAAGGATTAACTTTAACCGAGACGTTTGTGGAGTGCGTCATTAAATATTAGCAACTAAACTTACGTTGATATCAACGTTTTAAGTACTTGGCAATCGCACTAAATAATCTAATTTATGTTATGTATTACTTGAATATGTTTATTAAAAACATTATATAAAACATATCATTATATTAGGTTAGATAATTACGTAAAAACTCAAGATCCCTGAAGTAGAGACTGAATAAATTAATAACTGACTTGGTGTTACATGTATCTCACAAGTTTTCATGGTGGAACAGCAATTAGTGGCGAGACTTGGTATTTTTTGACAAATATTTTTTTTATGGGTTACAAGTTTTCTGGGTGGAATCTAATTAGATTTAATTTTTTCTTTTATTTATTTCGATTTTATTATATCAGCTTTTTGGAAACGACTGCCATCTGATCTCCCAACTCTGAGTAAAGCATGAGTCCAAAGTTTAGTACTGTACCGACTTACAGGTGTTAGCCAGTGTCCATGTACACTTTACATCCCTTTTTATAAGAATTCTAAATCTGTACAGGCATTGTTTATTGTATAATTACAAAGACTTCTGTAGCCGACTGTACCTTATATTACTCCGCATTATATAACAGCTATAAATACACGTCACAGTACAAGCTGACGTGGCCACATGGCCTCGCCTAGTGTGTCACGCAAAGGGTTTGGGGCTTTGCACCAAGACAAATGTGTTTATTTCAACTCTAAGTACTAGAATGTCTCCTTAGTTTGTTAACAACCGTGGACAGTACTTACAAGGGACAGAAGAGATAAATAAGCAGTTGGAAGTTTTGTTTTTATTGTATTCAGTGTTTTACATTTTACATGACTGTTTCCGCGTAGAATTAATTTTATTAATTTTTTGGGGTCTTAATTTATTCGCGCGAACTCAAATTCTTTTCTAAATAGTAGTAGGCTTAGTTATTTACACTTTCCAAGGTTAGTTATTTGCTAGTAAAATCCTACCAAAATAGCTTCGTCCACTTTCGTAACTGATTCTTGATAACCAGCTACAAAAGAGGAACAATCACTAACCAGCCCCTCTAGACAAGTGGCAATTTGCTAGCAGGCGTTTGATGGAATAGAATGACGAATGTATAGGATTTGACGTCGTCATTCTATTCCACCAAACGCCGGCTAGCGAATTGCCACTTGTCTAGAGGGGCAGAACAAACAGAAAGTCATAGTGTAAAAAGTTTACAGAAAATGTTTTTGTGTAAAAAGTTATAAATAGATACTTAAATGTTATTTATTGGTATAGATAGATACTTAAAAATAACGAAACAGTAATGATAAATTATTTACTTTTATGATAAGAACACACCAATACAACTTAATTCCTGTGAATATAGAAACATTTCTCAAAGTTCATTAACGAAAGTCCATTTTATGTTATTGTCAGTTATAAAATGGCCGTCCCACGAATCATTCAGGTTTATAAACACAAATAAAAGGAAATTAACTTGATAAAGTAAATTTTGTTATTATCATAGTCCTCTTACTCCGGCTTTGTAACTTTGTTTATATTTGAAAGGATGGTAAAATGTTTGGTTATATTCAATATTTTATGTCCTTTTTACATGAAAGAAGAAAGAAAGAAAATACACAACTCAGTAGGCATATTAACAACAATACAATGATGAAATATAATAAAAAACACAATAAAACAAATCTCACAATATGTATCAGTGTGGGGTGTGCGTTTAAATGGTCACAGTTCAGCTAATGCTACAGATAGATCTGCAGCGCTGTTTTTCAACTGCAGCCGTTTGTACTAGGTAGCTGTCTGTATATACGCGGATCCCATAAAATTGGTAGTCCCAGTTTACATAAATTAGATGTATGCGTAACGAGATTGAATAGGCCAGCTTACATTCCCACATCCGTGTAGTACATATACGTGCGAATTTCAATCTTATCCATCCATACGTACCATGTTCAATCAAATAAACAAATTATTTATTATCTTATCAACTAAGCTTTCTACTAACGAAAACATTACTGATTTCAGTTTATAATTTATCTCTGTGACAAATTTCATTCAAATCCGCTCGGCCGATTTTACGTGAAGAGTAACAAATACCTTGACACGTATCCATCCATCCTCACAAACTTTCACGTTTATAATGAAATTATGGTATTTAGGATTTATGCTCACGACTGTACAAATAGATGTTACACATAATAATATATTAATTTAGTGGAATATTTACAAATCCCATTAGTGTTGTTCTTCCTCGTATATCTACCAAGTATTTGTAAACAGAAATAGTAAATTATTGATATTTGAGATAGTGACTATGAGAATTTAAGATGCTTTTGGCTACATCTTTATTAGCTGCCTCTGTAACTATGCAGGTATAAATTATATAAATAAATCTTGAAGATTGAATTTTATCAAATTCTTTTAATTACTGTTTTATTTCACATCTAGGCTCTAAAAAGCAGAATAACAACGGGTAGGAAGTAAACCCTTCGAAGTAAGATTTTTGGTTAGGTTTTATTTAGTCCTTTATGTACACCAGTATGATTGCCAGGTTCTTTTCTCAGTGACTTAACCTTCATAGGTAAATAAACCAAAAAATGTGGCACCTTTTTGTTGTTTGGGAATGATACACTTGTTCGGAAAGTGTGTACCTACACACACTTTCCGAACAAGTGTAACATTCTCTTGTACCTACGTGACAAGCATTCACTTTCCTCCTGACCCAATGACCAAACCGATTTGGATGAAATTTAGTATTTTTTAACTGGACTGCTAGTACCTATAATCTAATATATATAAAATTCTCGTGTCACAGTTTTCGTTGCCATACTCCTCCGAAACGGCTCGACCGATCCTGATGAAATTTTGTGGGCATATCGGGTAGGTCTGAGAATCGGCCGACATCTATTTTTCATACCCCGATTCGCGATAACCGACATCCATGCGGGCGGAGCCGCGGGCGACAGCTAGTCTAATATATAAAATTCTCGTGTCACAGTTTTCGTTGCCATACTCCTCCGAAACGGCTTGACCGATTATCATGAAATTTTGTGGGCATATCGGGTATGTCTGAGAATCGGCCAACATCATTTTTCATACCCCGATTCGCGATAACCGACATCCACGCGGGCGGAGCCGCGGGCGACAGCTAGTATTATTTGGATTCGTTTACATTGACCCGTTTGCGGCTATTCTTTTAGTCACTATCGTAAAGTCGATTACCCACTTGATAATGTGCCAATGGTGTCAAACGTGCACCTGTCCTGCTGATTTATTATTTTACTAGCTGTTGCCCCGCGGCTCCGCACGCATGGATGTCGCTTATCGCGTAGTGTTGTAAATTTTAGCGCTGAGGCGAGGGTTTCGTTAATCACGTTTTAAGCATTGAACGCTAGCGCTCTATTGACTTTCTACTCGCCTGTCTATTTGACTCTCTACTCGCCTTTTTACACCTTGCCCTTGTCCCACTCCTCCCACACCAGTCCCCTGATTCCCCTTATCCTAATCACCCTTTCTCCCTTACCTCACTCGTGCTCCGACCTGTAATCCTTTTCTCACTCATGTCTCCACTCTTTCTTACTTCTAACCCCCCCCCCCCCATTATACCTTCTTTCACGATAAATGGTAGGTTATGTCCGTTCCCAAGCTCTAATCTATCTCTGTACCAAATTTCATCGGGATATCTTCAAAACTGACAAAAATATCCCCTATTCCCCCTCCCCTTTTTTCGTGATAAATGGTAGCCTTTGTCCGTTTCTAAGCTTTGCTCCATCCCTGTACCAAATATTAGCCCTTTGGACGCGTAATTTTTAGTCTTTAAATAACGTATGGAAATCATCCGGATTTATTGACATTAATGATCACTGCTTTGCTCCCTTGAGTATACGCTATGAGCTATACTTGTACTTTGCAAATCAAAGCCAACCAGTAGTCCCTGAGATTAGGGCGTTCAAACAAGCAAACAAAGTGTTCAGCTTTATAATATTAGTATAGATAAGCAATATACTGTTTACTAACCCGTGTTCTTGTATATATTTAGTAGTTTTGTGTTAAATTAAAGAATGCGTTAAACATTCCGAATCTTCTCTCACTCGAAAAAGTACGACCAATTTTTAATGATTTTTATACTTTGGTAGGCATGAAAATTGGTTGACTTCCTTTGCTCGGAAAAATACTCGTAGTGAGGTCCAAAGAAATAGGTTCACCTTTCTTGAATAGAAAAACACTAAAATTCTTTTGAACATAATGGTTCAGTAATTTCTTTCTTTTGAATTGTTTGTATTACATTGTGGTAACTCTCAACCCAACAATTATATTGTTCTGGATATGAAAAGACAGGATTGTCTAACAGGGTGAACTTGTTTTGGAAATCATTTAGAGTAAGGCACCCTCATAATTTAGAATCGTGATCAATTCAAATCAAACACAAAGGATCTTTACAATCTCTATAACAGAATACATAATGACATGAATAGGGTAATGGTAAAATCACTGGCGTCTCTAATTACTCCCCCTTTCAATTAGGACGTGTTACGAATGTCAAAATTACTAACACTGTCAAATATCTTATCTTTTACCAAGTCGTTACTGCTCAATTTACTTGGGTCGTGTAATATCATATTTCTTGGTACAGTATATATTTTAAGTATTATGTTAAATGGGTATACTGCTAATTCAACAGTAACCATACTTGAACGATTTGTACACTGTGGTAGATGATAACACATACATGTGCATTTATGTTTCCATGTGTGAATTTCTACTTGTACAAGAAATTGCTTTAATGTTAAATTAAATTAGATATTCGTATGAGGTTTGATGAAGACTTCGTTGGTGGGGCAGGTATTAATTAAGCTGTGTGTAAGTATTTGTAGGGATGACGTCAAATACGGTGTTCATTTTGTTTGGCATGCGTCATAATTAATATAGTCATGTGAGCGTTCATTATCGCAGACTTTTAGAAACGAGCACCATTGAGAACGAAGCTCTTTTCATTGAGATTATTACAAACATGTACATTTTTTTAAAATAATTATGAAATTCCTAATAGACCTATTTTCTTAGCAATCCATGGATTCTCCGTGCGCGTTGGGAACTCGGGACAGTGCCTGGGACCCAAGTTTAGGTTAGAAGGGGCCCCTTTTGTTGATGTACATCAACACTCACCTTCACTACCCATGTTCCCCTCCCTGCCTAACCAAATTTGATACGAACCTACTAGTGCCGCTTTAGATATTCGTCCTAGTAATGAGCTTATTGTAGCTCTCGATAGGCCTAGATCTTTAAGTAGGTTATAGAGAGATTTTGCTGGTATACCTCTCGCTTCCACTTCTACTGCATACAAATTAACCCACTTGTTACTACCGTCCTTTATAACGCCACTTATCAAGTGTTAGATCTCCCCGCCAAATTTATATGTTTATTTTTGTACTATCAAAGATCATCTTACATTACCGTAATCAGAAGTAGTCCTTCTATAGTGTGGCAGTACTATATGTTATAGTGCGTGCATTATTTAGAAATTCTGACGTGTTTTAAAAGAACAGTGAATTTGCTTTGCGTCATGGCTTCAAATAAGTAAGTTTTAAAGTACATGAATTTTGTAATAAATACTATAACGTAGAATATCGTAAAGTGTTGTTGTTGTAATATAAATTAGAGATAAAATAAGTTCAGATATCACAGATTTTCATTCAAATTTTCGTTTGTAAAAACTGATGGCGTTATAACGCCCGGTAGTAAAATTTACGTCTATTTACTATTACTATAAAATTTTAGATCACTGATGAAAGGACCTTTGAACCTCGACGAAATAGTTGAACAAATTTATTTATACCACTTAGGTGGCAGACAAGCACACGGCCCACTTGATGGAAAGTGTTTACCGTGGCCTATGGACGTGTTTAACACCAGGGGAGTCACACTCGTGCTGCCGACCCTGTAAACGTAGAGTGTTTTTGTGCTGTCAGTGTAGATGACATAGCAGAACAAGCTTATGGTCATCCCACTGACAGCACATAACCCTCCAGTGAGCTCTGGCTACCCCACTTACCACCGGGAACACAACACGGAGCGGAGGCACTTCCTCAGTCATACTGCTCAAGTGGATGAAAATACCGTCGTGTCCTACATCCATTACAAACTTTAGATTATGATGACGACCTGCCCAGTGGGATTACCATTTTTCCACCGGAAAATCCAAATACGGAAATAACAGATGAGGATGTCGGCGATGAAAAATTTGTAACATTACAAACATAATCTTCCAGGTTTGATATTGCTTTTGAGCATATTACGTATTTCATTACAATCACTGTAATAATTACAATGTATTGCAATGTCCTTACTCCTTTTCAGGTTCCCAACTAAGAGCTCCAGCAGAAATTGTATTATGAAGGTTACATTTTCAGATAGTGAGGAGTCCGAAAATGATTTACCTTTGTCTGTGAACTACTTGTAGAAAAAGAACCAATCTCATGTATCGTAAATGTCAGTACATTTTCTTTACATCCAAAAATATGTTTTGTTTCCTATCATATCATAGGAAACAAAACATATTGTTGAGTTTTTGGATAAATAAACTATTGTAAGCGTTACATAATACGTTCAACGAGCATTCAGTGTTTCATTTCATTCCAAAAATGTCTGCGATTAAGACTTTGGTTTTGGTAGCCGATTTTACTACCGGGCGTTATAACGCCACCTGTTTTCCGGCTTTTCCAGACAAAATAATTTTTTTTAAATATTTTTCCATTAATACTATATTAGTAAAGTAAAACATATTTAAAAATCATTGCAATCGCAAACAAAAAATAGTTTCAGTAATATCTGGGTTAATTACGTAACCGTTTTTGATTAATTCGTTTGTGAGATCATAGTATTTATTTTTCTTAAGTGGACCACACACTTAAGAAAAATAAATACTATTCCCACGGTACACTAAGGACCACATATTAAATCATTTTTGAATAGAGAAATATGTCAGGTCTAGATGACACAACCCCATCATCCTCCAGAATTTTATAGTGCTTTTCATACGTGTCGATTAGGAGAGTCCAATCTGGGGCAGTATCTAAGATTGAATAAGGTTTATTCCTGGATTTTATGGATGAACCTTCAGACACAAAGTCTATATGACGTCTGTTAGTAGTCAATAACTTTTGGGCTCTAGCTACTGCCAGACTCATTGCTTCACGTATGATGACAAGCACCTTGTCGTGGCGACGTAAGTATTGGCCTCTATCAAGAAGCACCCTACATCCTACTAATATGTGCCTAGCCGTCCCTATTGCCTCACCACAGTTATAACATTGCTGTTCTGTGGCCTCCACCTTCCCAGGTTACTCTGGTCTGGAAGGGTCATCTGAAAGGCGTTAAGATAGTATTTTAACTTTTTTTTTTAACTTTAAGGCCATCGGTATGCAGAACTCTCCCATTCGTTTTGGATTTCCAAATTCATCGCGTGCACTCTTTTTCACGTCTTGCTTCAGAAAGGACCTAAGTATATCCTGGTCCCTTTTTGGCTTTCGTACTCCTTAACCCCACTCTGTTCGACTGGGCTCCTATAATAAATCGTTTATGGAATATGAGTCTAGATTCAAGCTCGGGCGCTTTATTATATTTCGGGAGTGCCCTGACTGTGTCATCTTAAGGTTTTGCCGACATCATATACCAGAAAAGGTTAAGTCAGCCGTGATGTTAAGTAGTTGTCATATATACGAGCTTTTTTAATATTGTTCAGTGGCAGCTGATCTATCTTATTTAGGTCATTTATAAACATATTGACAACTTCATCTAAGGATGGTGTGCATCCTTGATGGTCTATCTTTCTCCCAAGATATTTAAATGGCACCGATTCAGCGACTATGGAAACTGGTTTACCCCCTATGAATAGTCTCGGGTCGTAGGAGGTAAATTAGGTGTCCCGTCTACCCAGACACAGACAGCGACACTTACTAGGCTACGTTCTCAGTCCATTTGTCCACGAACAGAACTCATCGATTTCCTTTAATAGTTCCTGACATTGTTTTGAACTACGCGTCAGTATTACGAGATCGTCAGCAAAAGCTAAGATGGACTCAGTGTATATAACGCAGAAAATACGTAAAAAAAGCGGCCAAGTGCGTGTCGGACTCGTCCATGAAGGGTTCCGTAGCAGCAAGTAGGTAAATTGCGGTTTACGATTTATTACTTATTTAAAAAGCTACTTGCTAGATCACGTTCAAACCAAACATTTTACCACTTTGGAAGTGTCTCTCGCGCAAAATATTCAGTTTAGAAAAAAATGATATTAGAAACCTCAATATCGTTTTTAAAGACCTATCCATACACGTATGGGTTTAAAAAAATTGAGTTTCAGTTTTTAATTATTGTTTTCTTTCTATTTTTGTGTGAAAATCTTAATGCGGTTCACAGAATACATCTACTTACCAAGTTTCAACAGTATAGTTCTTATAGTTTCGGAAAAAAGTGACTGTGACATACGGACGGACAGACAGACAGACATGACGAATCTATAAGAGTTCCGTTTTTTGCCATTTGGCTACGGAACCCTGAAAACTCGTAACTCGTTCCCTTCAATATTTACAAGATTACATTTGAACAAATTGTTTCGTAGATGAATTTAATTTTATAAATAGAAATATTAATTTGGCATAATGTAAATAATTCCGCCTATAGAGAGGCCACCTCTGATTCAAGAATCGTCTTCAATGTTTAATTTCTGCCATATGTGCCATAAATTTAAATTTTTAAATATAAATTTATATAAATTTCGAACATGGTTAAGTATATTATAGCTTCGAAAAAAAATTGTATACAAATACAAACGGTAATAAGATAAATATATGAAAGAAGTTTCAGATGGAATCCGTTGTTTTTGTTATAAATTATCCATGAGTTACAAAAAAGATCATTAAGGGCAACAAAAATAAACTAAAATGACTGTTATTTTTATCCCTTTTCGGTGCTACAAAATGTATTTAAAATATGTATGTGTTACTCTAGATCATTCTACATGAACGTTATCCAAGAAAAAATATCAGCTTTATTAGATTTTTCATAAAATACTATGAAAAAAATTATAAAATAAAAATAAAACATGAAAATTTTGACAATGGATCAACTTCTGCATATTTGTAGGCAGTTTTCATATAATGACTTAAAACATTGCAGGCATATTGGCTGACAACCTACACAAGTCTGGGTCGTCTTTCTTTTTGTCTTTGGCATAGTTTACACGGCTTACATATAGAAACTATGATTTCATAAATTAGTTAGCTCTTGGATTGGCATATCAGGACCCAAAACTCGAAATTTAAAAAAATTTTAACTGACACTCGAAATTTAAAGACACTTTCTCGACAGTCGTCTTACCACTAAAACTGAAGCTACTGAAACCGACAGACGTGTTTAGTACGCAAGATTTGAGGGGTACGTGAATCACAAACTGCAAGCGGTCTGTGAGACCGCACGTCGATAGTTAAAGGTTAAGGTATCCTACGTACGTTACCTAATGAGGCGCTAGAGTTTTCTTTAAAGAAATGTCAGAGAAAATTGGTATTTTTGCAGATACACTATAGAATGTATTCTTTTTTATTTTTTTTATGTGAGCTCTAGCTACCCTACCCTACCCTACTAACATGATGCATGAGTAAACTTAAAAATACATTGGACACTTAGCCAATAACAAAATTTCCCGACAAGAAAAATTGCGTTCACAACTTAATACTTATTTATGTAATTATACATTTCCAATATTGTAGACAGGTATTTTAATTTATCAAGATATGAGTCAAGTGCAAGTAACTTATATTATTATACAATACAATACAATCTTCATTCTTGTAGTTATAAGAATGATCGTAACTTTTTAGCAATTTCCTTTTTAAAAACACTTTTCGAAAGGTGGAAGATATCAATGTCATCAAAATTGTCATTATAACAGCTTGGTAAACTGGTGAGGACAGCATTTTTACCATAATTAGTGCGATGCAAAGGAACATTGAACAAGCGGGTATGTCTGGTACGAGTTTTGGGTGCGTTTAAGTTAATATGTATAATATAAGTAATTAATTTTTAAACAGAACCGAACATTTTTATATTATTGAATATAAAATAATAGGCTAAAAAAAAGAAGCCATAAATCTTAGAAGCTTAGATAATATATGGTAATCACATAGAAAAATATAAATCATATACCTACTTCTGTGTGAATACTAAGAGAGTCTACGTACACAAATACACAAGTTTATAAGTAGGTATAGTCTGGAACATAAAAAATAATGCGAAAAATAACTTTCATCTACATCTTGGTGTCAGCCCCATTAAATAAATTAAAACGATGCGCTACGAAGCTTATTTCACGACATATAAATCTATGTCGTCATGTCACTAACACATATACCCGTGCTTGGTGAAGATGACAATGAAATAAACAATCTGTCAGAATAGGGCAATTTATTTCAGATTGTTCTATTTTTACAGAAAATAAGCGATCGCTTATCATTTTACTTTCACAAACCATAATGAGCTTTATTTTACACGTGTTACTGTTACAAAGGAGTATGGTGAGTAGTTATCGCTGTTTTGGTCATAAAATGTGTGTAATAGTGTTTTTGTCCGTTTTTTATACCACTGAGATGGCAAACCAGCACACAGTCCACCTGATGGAAATTGGTTACTGCAGCGTATGTGCAAAACCAGGAGAGTTACACTTGTGCTGCCGACCTTGTAAACACAGAGAGATTCTGGGTCGTCAGTGTAGAAGACAAAGCAGTAATAGCCTTTGGTCTTCCCACTGACGGCACAAAAACTCTCTAGTGAGCTCTAGCTACCCTACTCACCACCGAGTACACAACACGAGGTTATTATGGCCGCGGTATTCTGTAGACGGAGGTCCTTCCCCAGTCGGACTGCTCAATTGGACGTAAATACTATCATGTCCTACCTCCGTTTAGAATTTTCTACATTAAAATAATATTTTTGTTGTTCCACCAAGCCCCACCAAGATCTGGCCAATCTCACCTGCAAGCTGATACACCTATGTTCCTCGGATTTGGCTCTGGTGCAGGCTTACCTCTCAAGGTCAAGGGTACCCACTAACTACGCGAAAAGCACTATATTCTTTGAGGGGGTTCAGCTGTTCAACCGATTACCAAATTATGTGAAGACATGTAATGATATAAATATAATTAAAAGGAAACTCAGGAAATATATTTGCACACAGTGATGTCTTGAGCACCGAGGTGTAAGTAGGAGGTTGTAAGCAATCATAATTATGTATTTCATTTAAAATGAACTATTATGTTCTTATGCGAAAATAAATTATTCAAACCCATAATGGATAGGAGTAGTAAGAGAGCAAACCCTGGGCTCTGGAGTGCAGGCTACAATGCAACTGGGATAAGCGCTCGGATTAAAGAAAAGTTTGGTTACTGATTATAGATTTCTGATCCCATTCTGTAGCATATGGGAACCTATTTGAGAAAAAAAAAAGTAGCTTATGAGTTATTTCAATCTATAAAACATATAATCTATCCTTATACCTACCAAATTTTAGTCAGATCCGTTCAACTGTTTGTGCGTGATCAAATAGCAAACATCTGAACAACCAACCATAATATATAAATTTTCACATGCATAATATAAAGGTATAGTAATAGATCTATTTCTGTATCTATCAATTTTATTAAATAAAAATATTATCACACAGATATTATTGCAGCGTAAAAATTTACAGCCGATAGACGACTTTTACTACACTATTTTTAAATTATGAGCGCTGAAAATCTACCGCAGTCATAAAAATGCCGAATAAATTACTGTTTCTATTTTCATTGGTATTGTCATAATTTACTTTGTTATTCGTTACATCTTGATTTTTTTACATTATATCCATGTTAGATCAATTCTCACTAGGTCGTGTATTGGACTAGGACAGTCCAATACACGACCTAGTGAGAATTGACAGATCCACAAACCGTTGAAGATACCTATCGACACTCTTAGGTATGCAGGTTTTCTAACAAAGTTTCAACATAAAAGCAAATATTCGTTGGATTCTAAACCGCACACGAACTTTAGGAAGTTAGATGTGCGTGACCGTGGATCAAATTTGATCCTCTAGTATGATACGCTAACAGTTAGAAAACTTCTCAACTGATTTTCTTTTTACGAACTAAATTTTGAAGCCAGTGAAACTGCTCGCTGTTTGCGACAGTACTTCCTAAGAGATTGTAACCATAAAACCAGCCAATAAAACACCGTACACGTGCGAAGTACATTCACGCACAATAGTACTCATTTACGATTGTGACTTTACTCGTTGCCAATTTCGCGTCACTATCGCATATATACCTAATATCGTGTTTTATTCAAGTTCCGAGTGGCGGCGCGGCCAGATCATTTGTAACTGGGTCACTTTTATTCGCGACCCAGAATAGTTTTCCGCTGTCAGCATTCGCCAGAGTACTAGAAACCAACGACTTTGTGCGACACGAATGAATGAATGGATTTTTATTTTTAGAAGCTCTTTCTGTTTATTTTATCTAGTGCATCACGGACTTGCGCGTAGGATATCACTCATATACTCGTAATTGATATTTCAACTGACGCCTAGAAGAGGGTTGCAATAGAAAACGTCAGCTTATTGAAATGCATCATAATAAGGACTTGATGAACTTACGAGTACATTTACCTGCTTTCAAGGTTGTGCAAGCTTGGTTATAATTTCTATATAAGGTGAAAAAGTATTTCGTAGTAATTCTGTGAACAGTACACCTCGTGAACGGACCCTTTGCCAATATTTTTTTTTGGTACGCGTGCTTAATCAAATCTGGTATCCTTAAAATAAAGAAAAAAAGACATTAAAAAAAACAACGATACGTATCTTCTGATAGGGCACGCCGTGATTGCGGCGGTAAGACCCATCATGGGGGAGTGGCTAGAGAGGCCACACGGTGGCCTCTCGTACCGTCAGACGCAGGTCATTACCGGACACGGTAACTTCGGGCGGTACCTGCATGTGATGGGCATAGAGCCAACGCCCGAGTGCCATCACTGCGACGCGAGCGTGGACTCGGGGCTGCACACGCTCACCGAGTGTCCGGCGTTTGAAACGCGTTTAAAAAGTGGGTGCTTGTGAAGGCCCTGGGGGTGAGAGTGCTCACGCTCTCCACCCTGCTCGCGGCGATGGTCCGCTGCGCGGATGCGTGGGCGGGCAGCGCCTCCTTCTACGAGCAGGTCATGGTCGTGAAGGAGACAGCAGAGCGGGCGCGGCGCAGCGAGCGAGAAAGACTCGCGGACATCGCTGGCCGCGTTCGCAGGTGGCTCGGGCTTCGGAGGGCGCAAACCGACCTCCGCCCCCCATGAGCGCGGGCCTGAGGGTGACGGGTGGAGCCGCTCGTCACCCTAGCAGAAGCAGGCCACGGCGGCGGTGCGCATCGTAGGATGATGCCCCCCCCCCCATACCGGGGGCAAGTCGGGGACCGCGTGTTCCCCCCTCCCGAGGAGGGCCAGACCGAGAGGAAAGCCCCTGGGTCAGCCGGGGTACGAGGGATATGTCACGAGACAACCTCACCTTCGGCCTAGCACATCGACCCAGAGACGGCGTGCGGTTTAGTCGGTTCAAGTCCGACATAACCTCCCCCTTCGGCTCCAAAGGGGGATTTCCCGCACGTAAAAAAAAAACGAATCTTCTTATTTTAAACAGCCCTGGATGTTTCATCAAAATAATAATGATCCGTTCTTAAAAAACGCTACAACACACTCCCCTCCTTTTTTCTCATCAGTTTTTATAACAAAGTTCACCTTTACGGGTCAACTCTGAGGAATCATGTCGTTGATGTTTTAGCAAAAAATTATCAAGATGCTTTCATATAATTAATCGCTCGCTTCGCTCGCTTGGTCAATTATCAGATACATTGTAGATCTTAGTATTTTTTTAAAAATATGAATTAAAATTGAACTACATAGATATTATATTTAGCTACACTCTTTAATTACCATATCTACAGGGTATCTTGGGTGAAATCAGGTTCTTGTAATGACAGATACTGTCAGCGACACGACAAATTTAATCGAATGGAAATCAGGTGTTTTTCATAAAACTGTAATTTTGCAACGAAATATATATTTTGTAATTATAAACGGTACTGTATCGTAATAAGGTTCTAAACGCAGTGATTCTTATATAAATTGAACTACAGGGCCGGCTTCAGTTTTAAATGGGATATCCAAATATGGGTTACTAGTAGCTTTTACTGGAATTTCAATCATACTGCTAGGAATGTATGAATATTGATAAGGAATCTGAATGATAGTTTGATATATGCATACTAGGAATAATAAATAAACACCATATTTTCACTACTCAGTTTTTTTCATAGCTAAGATAATGGAATTTCGTGATAAAAATTAAATTATTACTCAATTTTACTGATACTAAAATATTATTACAACTTAGGTGTTATTTTTTATTTACTCATAAAGTGTCCTGTTGTTAAATAATAAAGTCAATCATCGTTTGATTATATGACTTTGTCATCTATACCTATTATTTAAAATAATTTAAGCTCATCTATGTTTAAACAAAAAAACATCTAGTCATTTATTTTAAATTGCATGGCGTTTTCCATTTCAGCTTCAGTTGAAACGCATCTATAAATAGAATGATGGGTGCGTTTGCGCTCACTAATAGAAAAAAACAGTTCCTCAAAATAAATGAAATGAAAATTCGACTTTTATACTATAGTATACTATATTATACCATATTATGGTATTTTAGTACTTTAATACTATTTCTTTAGTATCAGAATAGATCGGGTTTTCTTTCTGTTATTTTAATTTGTCTCAGATACATTTATTATAATTGTGGCCAAAAATAGAGTATCAGGGATTTTAAGCACAACGCAATGTTATGTTATAAATCTGTAACCACGTATTTTAGATTTCCCTAGTAATGTAGTAATTATTAGGAGTTGACGACCTCTTAACAGGGTTTGCAAATAGTAAGTTTCGCGAGCGATTCGCGGCTAACACATAGGCTTCGTAGATTGAAGTTTAATTCGATGATTCATAATATATTAACATGTTGTAGCCCCACGAAGGCTTTTAGTAATTGGCATAATTGAAATCGATACACCCACAGAGTCTATTGTATGCTAACTCAAATAATATTACATTAGGTATGGAATGCAAAAAATTCTTAGATCTAAAGTGTTGATACATCAATTGAATACTAATGCTTCAAAATTTTACTTTATACTTTTTGTACCCAATTTTATTGTTTTAAACTACTAAGTTGGTAGACAAGCATACGGCTCACCTGACGGAAAGTGGTTACCGTGACCTGTGAACACCAGAGGCGTCACACTCGCGCTGCCGACTCTGTAAAAAATACTAACGCCCCGCTGGAAGCACCCCATATTGTAATCGCTTAGAAAATACATGGAAGTGAGTTCATTACGCAGTTTATATTAGCTCTAACGACAATAATAAATTATTGTCGATCGAACCTTGGTGATCGACTAATTTCAATTTAATGTTTAATATTGAATAAACCACTTGTACAACAGTATTCTTAAGTAAAGGACTAAACTTCATTAAACTCAGTTTAAATTAATTAACTAAAATAATATTCTTTAACAACCACTTCGTTATATCACGTATATTATTAATTGGGCACCCAAGTACGTCTCTGTAACACCTATCACAAATGAGCTATTTAATACTCAAGCTTGTAAGTACATAATTAAATATAATAGCATTTTATAACAACCACTTTACGCTTTTCAGAGGTATGAGAAGTTCCGACCAGGACTGGTGCTGTTACTACTACCCAGTATGGGCTTTTAAGTGTAGCTGTGGTGTAATTATGTGATTGATTGACAAGTATTTTATACAATTAGGGTTGTCAAGATATATTATCCAGGTTTTGTAGTAGAGCGTTTGTTGGAGAGGAAGGTTTAATGGCATTTTATAAAATATATCTAATTGATATTCTTAGATCATTTTACTCTCACTCTCACTCGTTTGATGAAACTCACGTGGTTGCTTGTTTGATGACTATATTTTGTCGATAGATAATTTTAATAGTACATCTCTTTTATTCACAGGCTAAGGTTAGGTAGATTGTAAGTTTCAATGCTAATTTGAAAATAAGAACTATTTAAGAGCGATAAAATTTTGATTCAAGTCGTACAATTTGAATTACTTCTTGACTTGATTGCTGTTAAAATAACTTGACAGTATATCCCTGCAATGAATGAGATAAAACAAACAATCATTAAAAATTACAATTATATTTGTAGATTCTCTCTAACTAGAACTCTAACAAAAAATGCTTCATAAAATATCATAAATATCCTTTTCTGTTCTAGTATAAATTTCGAGCATAAGCCACTTCCGGAGAGTTAGTAAATTTAATATTAGATCTAGGTCTGTTTTCACTTAGTCTGTTATAATTTATAGCCGTGTTCAAAACTGTAACCGGCCACAACGGCTTGAACCTCCTCCATCAAGGCAAATTTAGGCCTCAAAAGCGCCTCATCCAACAATTGCTTACTTTTCCGACCACAAAAATAATGTAAATGATCAATTATGAATTTATGTGACAACCCTAGCCATGATTACCAGGTAAAATATGAAAGCAATAATGTAAAAGGTTAAAAAGAATTTATATAATTGCGCGAACTGGCGCCATTTGTAACAATGATTGGATTAGTGAGATTATTTCACATAAATTTATTTACGTAATAATACTTTTACTGAAACTATTTGGCCAAAATATACTAATGTAGCTTCTAAACAGCATAGTTAGTAAGTAGATTCCAGTGAGCAAGCAGAAGTAGAGGCCTGGGGTATACTACTTACGAATTTCAGTTTTGGTAATTTTGGTAGGTACGTAATAATATTTCCAATGACAAATTGACATTTGATAATTACCAAACGGTGATGATGCGGAGGTAAAACGCATATTGTGTATGTAAATATTTAATTCAGTTTTATCTCTATTTTTAATACTTTAGTCATAGCTTCCTAATTTTTAATTTAGTTATTCAGATGTTTTTGCTTTTATTTTTATTTAGTAGCCTTTTTCATTAGAGTCGAATAAAATTTAAGTATGTAAATCTTGGATGTTTAAATTGACACTACCTATATAACTGTAGGTTTTAACAAAAACTTCCTTTATGCTTAGACTCCGAACTTAATTATCACTTGGCTATGCTTCTCAAAAGATCAATCTAGATGGTGCTGTGAAATACCTTTTTATATTTTTATTTACCAATCGCAAGGAGCAGGGAATGAATAAACGTCATCTTGCTCGGTGTTGCATTATGTTATCTGATAAATGTACTAGATGTCACGTCGCTCACCTGACGGATTAAATTTATCTTGGGTTAGCGATCATAACGATAAACAAGAAGGCCTAATTGGGCTTGCTAGATGTATAATGATAAAAATGACAGATTATTCTGCAATGTAAGAAAGTGCGGTGCTCCGGGAGTGCCCCCAGAGTTGAAAACTAGCTTTCACCCGCAGCTTCGTCCACGTGGATGTCGGTTCTTGTAATCAAACAGAGCCTATGTTTTTTATCAAGGTCTAATCTACCTCTATACCAAAATTCATAAACAAATTAGGCGTGAAAGCGTAACATAGACAGATTTAATTTCGCATTTATAATATTAGTATGTATACTATACAAAGGCATGAATTGTCTTAATCTGTGAATAGTCACGATTTAACAAAAGAGTTATCGGTTACGGTGTCATGAGTTCGGGTAATAGTCTTTTCCTATTTCAAAAACTTTCCACGAAAAATACAAAATTCACATCACAAAATCGTAATAATAAGTTTAGAAAAATAATACTAAAGAATTTAATGAGTAAAACGAGGCACATAGCCAAGGAAAGAACTGGTTGCTGGTTTCATTCCCGAGCTGAATGTTTTAACTGATGATTTGAACTGATGTCTATTATCAATTTTCGAAAATATTGTCATGAAACATTACCTTGCAAATAAGGTGCGTTACCAGTTTTGGTTACAAATGTTTAAATACACAACCTGTTTCAATTTATCAGTTTATCGCATCGTCGCACTTCACATTAGAGGCAATAGCGCGAGAGACCGACTCGTCGTGATATATTGGGAACGTGTGTCCACGCGGCTAGTAAATGGATTTCTTGATGTACTGCATTTCACCCGTTCGTTTGTCACATTCAACATTTTAAATGTGGAACTAATGCTTTGCATAGTAAACCGATTTCAAAATGGGAGGAGTTCTCGGAGTTCTCAGTTTGTTGATTTTTTTTCTTGGTATGTTCACAGATTACTTGGTGATAGCATTGTTGACTGGTGGAGAATGCTTACGGCATTAAGTCCACCTGTGTACATGTGTGCATGAAGTCTAAATAAATAAATAACATGACTCATCATCCACCTGCCCTTTGCCCAATTATTTGGGGTCGGTGCATCATGTCATTCTCCTCCATACATTTCTGTCAAGTGTCATTTCAGTCACTTACTTCTTTGCCAAATCCTGTTTCATGCAAACCATTCTTCTTTGACTTTGACTTGACGATGAAGAATAATTTTCACCAAATATTTTATTTTTCAGGCTATGTATATTGTCATTGAGTCAGGATTTAATAATGTGATCCAATCAACCAACAAAATATTTGAAAAACTGTGGTAAATACTTATTGAAACCTTAATAAAATAGAAATCTACACACATTACACGTACATCGATAAAAAATCATTTATTCACGAAATACGTTTTCAATAGTTACCATAAATATAACCAGCTGTTGCCCGTGACTCCACCCATATGACCTATTGACCTCGATCCCGTAACCCATAGGAAACTATTCCCGGGGCAAGAAGTCACCAATGTGCTATTACAAACTAATGCAATTCATCTCTGTGCTCAGTTTCATCTAGATGAATGTGTTACTTCATTCTGGCGTTGGAAGAGGTACTTTCACTTTGCAGCGTTCCCACTTGTGGGGAAAAGTGGATGTTCAAAAATACGTATATCCACTGTTCCCGAGAAAATTCACCCACTAGGGTTGTTAGTTCATTTAAGAGACATCAGTTATTAAAATATAAAAAAAAAACACATTCATCCTTACTTTTAGAGACGGGTCTTTTGAAGGATTAATAAAGATCTAACAGTAAAGTTAATTTTCCAGTCAGCATAATAAGAAACGCTGCAATGGATCAGTTCACAAATGAGTGAGCAATAGTTATTGAGTGGTCGTGAAATTGTTGGTACAGTCGGCAAAGGAGATATGATTGCACCTTTACATACAACTTTATATAAAAAGTGCAACCGTCTCTCTTTTATCGACTGTACCAGATATCATAAAACAAATCACGTCATTCATATCCATACTAATAAATTACAAATGCGAAAATACCTTTATCTGTCTATCTGTTCGTTACGCTTTCACGCCTATAGTACTAATTTTGAAGAAATTTCGGAGACTTTGAAAAAGATTAGACTTTGGAAAAGGAAAATTTTAGGCTATGTTTGGTCACGATAACCGACATCAGGCGCATCAAGCAGGCATATTCGCGAGCAACAGCTAGTACAACCATGATATTATTTTAGAAAGGCTATATTTTATTTGCCAACGTCACAATTCATCAAAATTAATAATTCAAAATGTGCTATTAAAAATCTACAGTAGTTTTAAATTTATACTGAAAATTAAAATTGTTAAATATTTTACAGGCTAAAAGACTGCTGATGTTAGTCTATTCCGAATGTATTATTTTTCAAAGCTTAAAATTACGCTACAAAATGCGAAGTATTCAGACGGGTCAGCTTGTAAAGTACATTTTTTTAGTAATTGACAATGGAACTTTCATTGGCAACGGTTTTGGGGAATCGGAAATTCACTCTATGAGGCTTCCAGTTTCTAGTTGGGGTTCAATATTTAAAGAGTGTACAGTCAGCGTCAGAACGATCGTGAGTACAAAATTATTATTTGATTAGAAGTTTTTAAAACTTCTTATTTGATGACATTTTATGTAAAACGCTGATCGCAAAAATCATTATCGAAATCATTACGAACGGATCTACTCTAACTTCGGAACCAAACTCTTGGAATAAAACATGGAAGTTCTTTAAAAGCAAACGAAATGCACTTTAAACTATAAGAATATCGGAAAAACATTAGTCTTGGATGGCAGGAGAGATATGACAATGGAGCCTTTCAATGCTATCTTTATAGTGATACCGTTCTAATGGCATACGTTATCATTTGTGCAACAAGTCATTTCCGAGGCTTTGTAATATCTCGTATTTGTTTTTGTTTTGTTTATGAACTCGAGTACGAATAGGTCATCGGCGTTGTTTGATATTATTACTGTAGTATGTGATTATCGTGATTATTAATTAGCGTTAATAACGTGCGAGTTTAACTTGTCATAATTGTAAATTATAATCTATCAATTTTCAGCCAGTCACAATATGAATGTTAGTTTTATTGTGGTGCGATTTCGACAAGATTTTTACTAGTATGATTAACAGATGTTAGTATAATGTTATTAACTTGAATGCTACGCTACTAAGACAAGGTGGATAGCTAGGTGGATTTGAGGAATAATGTAATAAAATTATATTATGAGGGTAATAATAAAAATGGTAACACAGGTTTAAAATGGATGGTAGCTTAGTGATTAAGGAGTCGGCCTTACGATCGAGAGGCCCCGGGTTTGAATCCTGGCCATTACACTACTGACGTGAACCCATTCCTAGCACCAGCAATTTAGCTTAGTTGGAGGGGTTAGAAGGAATATTAGTAATTTCGGCTGTTAATAGTCTTTTTAAAAAAAAAGAAAAATAAATTGTGGTACCGTAACTATGTTAAAAGTTGAGTCAAAATAACCTAACTCCGTAGAATATACTGAAATCAAGAAATGAGACCTACATATCTGAGGAATAAGGAATGGCAAGTTATCAAAATATGTAACGCATTATATGTTTTGAAGGTCAGCGGTCGTAAGTTACGTAATACCGGAGAATGCATAAGTTGTTTTGAAATTAAATACCGTTCTTATAATTAGATAAACAAAGTTCATCTTTTCTTTCCTTACTAAGTGGGTTATAATGACCGCCCAAAACTACCTACCTACCTACCTAGGTACCTAGTTACTACTTAGACAATTTATCACAGGAGTGTCGTACCTATATTGACAACCACTTTTCTATCGTGTACTTGCTGTATACGGCAGGAAACGTGGTACCTAATCAATATATTCATTCTGAGATAAAAATGTAGTGGTTAGGGTTGACCTAGATCTTATTCAAACTAAGGCGTGTGTAGATTAGTGTAATCTATTTAGATAACTGGTATATTGTGCAGGGAATTACTATTGTTTGAAAATATTTTGTGTTACGTTTTACTCAAGTTTTAGAAATAGTGAATACTATTTACAGTTCGTACTCTACTAGATATTTTACCATCATTGGCAAGTCAATACACACTATATAATTTGAAAGACATATATAAAGTATGAGTTAGGGTTTTGTAGCAACGAATGAATATATGAAAGATAGTGACAATAAAATGGAAAGCGAAATGAATTATATTAAAAACAATATGGAAAGTTAGTAAGTAAATTAGCAAGGATATTATGAATGATGCTAAGCAGGATGATTTATAGTTGACAAGTTTTAATGCTGTCTGAATATAAGTTGCCTATACCGTGGCACCAAGGTGACCATGAATACTAGATTTTATGGTCCATTCACATTTGTAACTCTAACAACGCTGTTAAACTCTGTAAACTCACTGTTTTTGTGAAGTTTAGAGTATCATAATTATTGGCATATAATCTTTTTTTTTTTTTTTAAATATGTATCTAATACCTATCCAATTTTTGTTATTTTTAAGTAATAAATCTATCTATTTATAAAAGCAAAATACCACTCACTGATTACTCACGAAATCTCAGAAACTATGAGACCTACATACTTGAAAGGTTTTCAGGTAGGTTCCTTATAAAGTGTAAAGTCCCTTTAAGAAATAATTTTCCGAAACTCCAACCCTAAGAGGGTAGAACGGGTCCACGATTAAGAAGTCGCCGCCGGCCGCTAGTATAATATATTACTAGCTTTTGCCCACAGCTCCGCCCGCATAGACGTTGGTTATCGCGACCGAAGATAACCTTTATCCTTTCTCAAGATCACATCTAACCCTATATCAAGTTTCATCAAAATCGGTTCAGTAGTTTAGGTGTGAAAATGTAACACACGGACAGACAGAGTTACTTTCCCTTTTATAATACTAGTTTGGTTTACTATTTAGTTTTCGGGATAAGTATTGTTTTCAACACTGCTGTAGGTATTTCAGCACTCAAAACAACACATGGCAAACATCGCGTTAACTCTAATAGTAAAGAATCATAGTTTAAATACATAATTAATATATAATGTATTTAACTTTAACGTTTAATCATGGACACCTTATGCATTAACATAACGACCGAGCCTATCGCGTAATTATCACATTCGGCTTGGCTCACTAGTTAGTGCAGCCGGCGTAACTTTTAGTTGCATGTTATTCGAGCGTGTAATTGTTTTAATTATCGCAAAGTAAACACCATGTGCGAATAAAAAGTTAGCGACATAGAAGATTTGAACCTATTTATGTTTAAATACTATCGTTTATGATTTATACTAGCTGTTACCTGCGGATTTGCCCGTGTGGAATTTTGATTTCTCTTCTGCAACCCTATATATATATATTCATTTATATCTGTACCGAAATCCAGTCAAATCCGTTCAGGAGTTCCTTTTTCTGACCTTTCATATTTAGTAGGATTTGAGTATCGTCTGCAACTTTATTTCTCAGTATATAATCCAGTCTGAATGAATGTTAAGACATAAAATTAAAAGTTTTGTAAATGTACAATCATATTAACAGAAATTAACGCGATAAATGGGTTAATGTGTTATAAAAGTAACTATAGTCTAATCGATTTAAATTTGAAATTAAAAAATTAAAAAATTTGCCTTACAGGGGCAATGCTACCAGACCTCGCCCTAGCCAATTCAAATTTCTTCTTCTATGTCTTTGAGGCGAGAGCTATCGGAACTATCGGGACCGATTCAATTTTTTCTATTTAAATACGTTTTAAAATTTAGCATGAAAAATGCTTAAAAATGTAATTCAAACAATAGTTTTTCATTTAATTTCGTATTCTTTACTTATAATATGTATAATCTGTTTTGCTACCAATTATGTGGGAGTACCAATCAAGGTCTGCAGAGAATTGAAAGGATTTTAGGCATAACCACAACAACTGCTCCTTATTACATAATAGTCTTGCAAAATTGCATGTTTTGCAATAGAAATTGTACCGTCTAACAACACTGCTGTACTACTGCTGTAGTCTTACTACATACCTACATATTTACACATTCATTTATTTATAATATTTTAATGAACATAAAAGCAAAAGCGTGAGAACATTGATTAACTATGGGGAAATGATAGCTTCGAAAATGATCACATTAGTTATAATATTAACTCGAAGTGATTTAGTTAGCATAATATATTATGTCACTATATTTAGTAGTTAAATAGATATATTACCAGAGCGATTCCGGTTTGTAATAGTTTTTAGGCCATTATTTACATGTGGATTGAGTAAATTTCGTTTTCCTACCTTTGGTTTAAATTGGATTACGAAATCATATTAGATTATCGTTATGTTATACAGCATTTAATATTTTTATTATTTGTCAATTAAAGAAAGGCCAACTACAGTGATACTTTGTAATGAACAACTTTGTAAAGATTGCATCCGATCGATCTTGATGAATAAAGTGCTCAAAATGACCTCAATTCCTCGCCACCGAGTTCCCAAGTTTGTTGATAGATTATCCTGATATTTAGTACACACCTTTAGTTCGGACAATAATACAATTCACATGAATAAAATAGTTTGATTTGCTCAGTTTTAAAATGATCTTAAAACCAAGGTATTTAAGATCATTTTAAAACTTTGTAATCGAGGTATTTCTGACGCTGACTGTACCAACCCACTTTTTGCATTTGTAATAAATAAATAAATAAAACTATTAAAACAATGATTAGAATATCACCAATCATTATTTTAATTTTCTTTCGAATGCATCATCGAAATTCCTTTTAATTTTATACAAAAGTTTATTTACTAAGTTTGTATATGCTCTGCAGCATTAAGTAGATATATTTTTTTGTATTTATTTATATAAATTAATTTTTCCCTCTATACATTCATATGTCATTCATACAACTGCAATAAAACTTTGATAAGTGGCTACGTGCATATATACCCATGGAGACCAATAACGTAAAAAAGTAAAAAAAGGAAGTTTATTCATTGCATGCATGCAAGCATTAACTAGTCCTTAGTAAGATGATACATCTTTGTAAAATGAAATTCGAACTGCTCAATGAATGAATCCACTCACTGTAATCGAAGCGGAGATATAAATAAACCTGCTCCATAAACTCATGAGTATTCCATTAGTTTCAATGTCTAGTTCGAAATAGAATTTAAAAATGAAACTAAGATGTCTATATTCATACGAAGCATTGAAAACGGAAAGGTATTATAAGCTTTATTTATAGAATTTGTTTGAAAGGTTTGGTAACAAATTTAAAGAAATAGTCTTAGTTAGCTTAAAACTGATCTTACAATAACAGTTAACATTTAATAATTTACATTTTCTTATATCTTTTGCCGTATTTTAAATATCATTGATCTTCAATGATATTTACTAGAATGAACGCGAAAATTATGAAGGTTTAAATGTCGCAGCAAACTAGCTTAATCAGCCGTTTAATTAACGGCCTGAATGATATTTAGCCGTAACGTGTATAACAACAATTCTAAACTGGCTGGCTAATGGTCAGGCCATTCGTAATTTCAAAATAAGTGAGCAGCGAGATCACATCCAAAAATTATATTCTCAAGATAAGGAACGCCACCTACATGTGGCTGTGTGTGTTATTGCCTATAGTGCCTTCTGCCAATTGGCGGGGTACGGTAAGCGTCCTCTTCGAAATTCATTGGGACACCACTTTGCGTGCTGTCCTAAAAAAGTAGCAATCTAGCAGTTAGTTCAGATAATTTGCAAATAGGTTTTCCATTTCAACTCGACTGCTGTGATCGTAGGCTAACAATAAATATTACCAACTGGTAAAGTAATTAATGCCTTCAGCCAATTGAAAAAGAGTTGTAAGTTGACTAGTTGGTGAAAAACGGTTTTTTAGAGTTCCATAGTTGTGACAATGTACATTGCGGTGACATTTTCTGTTGGATAGAGCAGTGTTGGGCCCAATATAGCTTTTAGATTAGCAATTCTATTTTAATTTTTATTTATTTGAAATAGTGGAAACATGGGTAAGTGTAAAAAATAAACGCATCTCTGACATTATTCAATAAATTTTATAACACTTACATGGATAATGCAATAATAGTGTTTCCGATTCCCGACAAGAGCAACGGCATATTCTGTTAAGCAAACCGCAGCAGCTGCTAGAATATTCAAATAATAGATGCGTCGTTAGCTCAGTTGCTTCAAAGTCAGTTTTACGATGGGAAGGAACCTGAAAATCTAAATTGCTAACAGAATATTCTTTTAAAAACTGCAATACGAAAAGAATGCCAGAACTATACTTAGTAGCGGTATTACATAGGATGTTCGACCCACAGAAACGAATTTCCGAAATAAAAGTACACTTCCTGATAATATTAAGTATTCTATTGCTTTAACAAATTTTAGCCAGATTGTGATTGAATAATAAATATTCGAACAACTTTACAACTTACATGTTTGATACTCAATGTAACAATATAAGAAAATAACAGAACACTCGTTAAAACGAAAGAAATCCTCTTATAGGTTCAGTCCACACGCATTTCAGTCAGATTACTCCTAACGCAGTAGCTTTACATGTAATCCTTTGAAACACAAATCTTGAGAAAGGTCAGAAACAGAAGTTGAAGTTTTGTCACAAGTTGTTAAATTAATTTTATTTACATTGTCTTTATTTTTATCATTACCTCTTTACTTGATGTAATAGTACTTAAATATACTGAAAATAGTTATTATTACATTAGTGTCCGTCTTAAATGTGTGTGAGTGTGTAGTGTATGTCAGAAGAATACTATTAACAATGAGTTATAAAAAAACAGAACTATTTCATTGCCATCTATAACGAACCATCTGTATAGTTTAAAATTACTGATCCGGTGTATTAAGCTTCTTAAAACTACTATTTACTTTTGAAATTGAAAAAAAATGAGGTCGTTTAGATCACGATTTATAAGACTGTATTGCAATCGTGGGAACGACGAAAGATGTAGATTGTAGACTAATATATAAACGTTTAGAGAACGGTTCAATCCAGTTTGCATTCTAGGTTTATTCAATTCTACATATTGACGTTTCAAGTCACGCAAAACTGTGATGTATGAGCAAACACTTCTTGTATAATTATGAGGTTAACTGCAAATGTTGATAAGTATTCAACATTCTTGAAAACATTTGCTACATTTGACATGATTAATTTTAGGTACTTTGTTTTGTTTGGTAGTGGGTGCTTTGGTCAAAAATGGCATTGAACCATTTTCAATTCATTTCATTTAATTGGCAAGTAATAAAATTCAGTAGGTTCATCATTTATGAATGGCTTATTGTAATTTAATACAATGTTAAAACATGTTTATAATTATAAAATTAGGATTACGTTATAATCCACAAAACTACGAATACCTGATCTCAGTTCTACGATATTATATCATTGTTCGCAAAAATAATGAAGTTCGCTAAATCCTTACAGTCTTATTCATAAAAAGTTATGGGAGGTTTATAAGACTGCTATAAGGTGATCGTCAAAAATTTGTATTCATAACAGCATTTTAGCACTAATACGCTCTATAAACCCTCGATAAACTTCATATAAGTTATGGAAGGCAGGAACCCACTATAGCCGTGCTATAAAGCAATATTAGGAGAAAAGATGGCCGACCTGCTCAACAGCTGATGTTACTTTGACAGCTGTTCTCAAAATATCGATGAAAGCTTTGATGTTTAATACTATATATGCTTTGTTCGCATTAGTTTGGTGAATTATTGAATATAACTCGAATATCTCTGATTTGTTTCCAGACAAGCCTTTATTATTATTATTACTAATCTGGGTCAGTTATTTTTTGGAGTTTGTGGTAAATTTATTGCGGCAGAGTGTTTCTCAGTGTCTTCCACAATGCAAGCTTTACAAAGCCTAGATGTACCTACCTACTTGAAGCTATTGAAAATATTGGGAGTCTGCGATATTGGGAAGTTTTAATACCAATAATATTGTGTAAACTAGCCCACGCCGCCACCTTCTTCGTGTTAGTGTTCGTGTCGGTGTTTTTATTTTTCAGCCTAGCACACCGAACCGCTCTTTCACCAGTTCTTGTAATATGATCTTATGAAGCAAATATTATTATAATATAAGCGTTAGTAATGCATAATAAATAGACTCATCAAATAAAAAGGCAGAAAGGACTTAAGAATTTCAATGATATCTGAATTTTTTAACCAAGTCGCAACATTTTCATTTATTAATCTCTTTTAGCGACAATATAGTTATCGAAGGTTTATAGAGCAGTTATGAATACAATATTTTAAAATACGTATGATAGCGTTATGAGACGTTTTAACTAATGTACGCTATAAACCTTCGATAAGCATTTTTTATGAATAAGACTGTTATTATTTAATTCTTAGGGTTGAACCACACTTGAACCAATATTTTTACAAGAGATTTATTGAAACATTTCAGTGATGTGATTGTTTTTAATTATTCTAATTACGATAAAAGGGGGATCGATTATTTCAATTTATAAGTTTATTGTTATTACTCCTCTTTTCAATCATGTTCATTGCAAAATAGCAAAGTAATTCACCGAGTCAAACAAGCCCATTTACATTTATATTGTGGCATCACAATCTAGTATTTCTTCTATTACAACGTTGAAAGAAATCTGGAAATGACTTGAAGAAATAATAGGAATAGAAAACGGTAAATGATAAAGGAGCTCTAGAGTAATTTTGATTAAAAAAGAGATAAATAGGGAAGTCAAAACATAAAGTTTAGTGCTAAAAGCGTGTCATAAATTTATTTGTAGAGATCGTCAGAACACAGGAAAAATTGTGGACTGTCTAATGTGGATTGTGATTTTCAAACAAATAAACAACATACCTACATCAGAATCAGAATCATTGCATTATTATTATTATGTCAGACAGTAACCTTCTAAACAATGAATCACTATTTAGTTTTTGTTTCATCTAATAGGTCATCGTTGTCTTTTTTGCATATTGGATACTGGTTTTGTCTGTATTCATATAATTCTTGCTTGTGATATTATAGCGACATTAACTAATGGGTTTCAATTAATTTGGTTATCAAATAAGGTATTTAATTCATGCACTTGTACTACAAATTGTTAAATTAACACAAAGAAACAACTTGTTATAATTAATGATTACAATTTACAACACACTTGTGATATATATACTCTAGAATGCGGACGAATGTTCCTATAATTCGTTATGATATAAAAAAAATTACAGCACACAGGCGAGAATATTATTTTATTTTATTTTAGTTTGGTGCGATCTCCTAAACGAGGGTTAAGGGATCCGAGTGATCCCCTGGGGGTCGAAGTGGAATAGCGATTCCCTGAGGGATCAAAATAGGGGATCTAAACGGAACACCCGCTATGGACGTCACACTTGGGCTGCCGATCCTGAAGAAACCTGTCAATGCCCTTCTTAAAAAACCCCATATTGTAGTCGATTGCACATTTACAGCATGTTCATTCCACCGCTTGAGCATGTGTGGGATAAAGTTCCTTTCATACCCCACAGTGCGCAATGTTTCCGGTCGTAATGAGTGAGGATGAATTCTCTGCCTAAAATTCTGCGTTTGTACAAAATATTTATACGCATGTCTTACAGGTCTTTGGAAAACTTGGTTAAGAAACTAAGCAAAGTTTGAGAGTAGGTATTTATGAACTTAAATATAACAATTCGCAGGTCACCAAACACTCGGTTCCTCTTTTCTATAAGAATAAACATTTCTCGGTCTCATAAAATATTTTTCTATATCATTTATTCGGTACCGACCAAATACAGTTATCATTTTACGTAAAGGTTTCCGATACAAAAGTGATAAGAAATAAGTTTGTATGAGTACTCTGTTGGGACTGACTATAAGATGGGGACGCCGTGGTTCCCACACCCAAGGGGCCATCTCTAAAGCAGAGATGGCCTTGGCTCAGCCGGGGTGCGAGTAATATGTATAAGTAATCTTACCCATCGGCATCTGAAGACCTGAACGAGCCTATTCGAGCCTGACATAATCAACCCTGCCGAGCGGTGGGCGTTACCCGAGCGGATTCGGCCCGAATGCATGTTTTTTTTTTAATATAGGACATGTCAATTTGTTTTCACCTCGCCTGATGGTAAGCTGAAGGCAAAGTCTCAGGAAAGAGGGCCGTCATTACAAACACTTACCAGCACACGGCACTCAGCTTGACGGCCTCATCGGATGCTTTTTCACGCCCCGCATAAAGGAAAGGACTATAGGAAGTGTCAAACACGTGAGCTGGCAAGGAGTTCCAAGTCTTAATGGTGCGACAAAGGAAAGATTGCTTGGTTCTTGAAGGAATATTCAGCACCGTATCCGGGTGACATCTTAGCCCTGCACGTGTTGTCCTGTGTAGAAAAGGAGAGGGTGGGACTAATTGGAAGAGCTCATCAGAATATTCACCATGGTAGAGACGGTAAAATACTGCCAAGGAAACGACATCTCTTCGCATCTGCAGAGGCTCAAGGGTGCCTGTGACTTCAGGATTTCCAATAATACGGACCGCACGTTGCTGCAACCAGTCGAGAGCATCTAATAAGTACTTGGCGGAGTATTCCAAGCAGATGAGAGATGCGAGCAGTATTCCACGTAGGAACCAATTTTTCTTTTATAGAAGACACCGCTGTTCCGGCTTGAAAAATCGTCTCACTCTGTTTAGGACTCCGAGTTTACGCTAGGCTGTTTTGATGATACTCTCGATGTAGTTTTTCTTGTGCTATGCATTAACCATATAACAATCTAAAAGCAACACTACAACTCATTGGACAGCTATTGATAACTAATAACCTTCTTTGAACAATGCAATTACATATTATAAATCGGAGCTCCTCATTAATTACACGAAATATTGTTCATCGATATTGTAACAATGACCAATACTATTAAAGAGAAATAGTCTTTATTACAACATCATAAGGTTTATATTCAAATTAATATTTTGTTCCTCCAAAACGGGTATACGAAATTTATGTCTACCTTTATTGACGCCGCGATTAATTATTTGTTGCCATGGCATTTACTTGTTATTTTATTATTTACATTCCAAAGACGCATTAATAGAATCTATTCAAGATAAGTTACCGGTTTTTCATCGGGATTCCAAGAGCTATCGAGCTCTTCTGATTCTATTGAGGCCAGTAAAAGAGATAAAATTTGAAATTCGATAAAGCAATTGAAATTTATTTGCATTGTAATAGTTTTATTTTAAATACATTTACCTAATAATTTTAAACTTTCATCTTATTGCATGTGTGTGTCAAATGTTAACGAAGAAGTGGATGAGAACGAAATACATGAAGGTGAACTTCAGTGTTCGAGTATCTGATGAAACCTGGAATCAATGCTAGAGATGATGATGATAATGTGTGTCAAATATTACAAGTGATAAAATTTATTGAATTATTGGAAACTAGTTTGATGAAACCAGTTGTATTGAAACCCATTATAGTTTTAATAGGAGCTGATTACAAAACAATAAATATGGCGCCATAGAGTAGCTGGCCTTATTGAGCGAGTTGTAAAAATTTTAGGCTACACATAGGCACAGTTAATATCAGATTGATCTAAACCAGCAAAGTACGCTGCATACAGATCAATTTGTTGCTAACTTGTTTGATGTGTAGTTTTTACCTTATTATTTCCAGGTTCATTTATTGTTACAACTTATTTAAATGTAATTTTATACTTTTTTAATTAAAGATAGGTAACAATTATAGTAACTGAAATAACTTCTTAAAGTATATAGTATATATACAGCTTCTATGTCAAAATTTCCATACAAAAAATTCTACATTCACATTCATACAAAATTTTTCATACAAAAAATATTTAAATTCAAAAATAATATTAAAGATAGCAAATTTGTAAAAATTGCGGAGCAGGAAGGTAGTAACAAAACAAGAACTCCTTATTTTACTACTCAAATGAATAGTATAATCAGTTCCTTTAAAATTACAATACTGCATAATATCAATCTAAGCAAAATATTTGGTTAATTAATAAGTAACACGTTGTTTGAAATTAAAATTCAATATTGGTTGACAAAATCATATTCTGATATGGAGATGTCATCAATAATGGCTAACTGGTGCTTATTAGCTGCTAGTTAGCCATTTTTATCAGTTCGTAAATATGTACCGACGTATAACATATATGTAACAAAAATAGCATCTACCAACAGCACCGAAAATTCTTAAGGATAAAATTATATGGATGCATTCGTACAGATAGAAGCTTACTTGTACACGAACTTAATGTACCAATGTTTTTATACATTTATTCAAAAATATATACTTTCGATTCGATGAAAGTAAAAGTTTAAAAAAAAATAGGGATTCAGTATGTTCCGTCAAAAAAACTACCGTCAAAAGTTCTTCAATTCTTATAAAAGTTGACACATGTCTTTTAATGAGAAGGGCTCAATTGATGATACGTGGGTGCCGTTGAAATCAGTATATAAAGCTCTGCCCACTCCTTAGGGAAATATAAAAACGTAGTTGATAATAAATTGATAGGTATAAATGTATCAAAAATCAGTTTTGAAAAATACATTAATGGAAATCTTATCGCCTTTAAAAGTAGATTTTGGTAATCGTAATATTATAATGTTTCTGAACAGAAACTAAACAAACTCAGGATTCAAGCATTTTTATTACAGGCTGTAGGAATTTCCGTTTTTGTAAACTGAATTTGTTAGTTATCTGTTATATGTTTTTCTACCGATCGATGCCAGAGCATCCGTTCAAACATTGTAGTTTGCAAAAATCAATACGGTTTGTCTAAATTAAAAGCTTTTTATAGCGTTTCACAGCAACCGTTTATTTTGTCAAGCATATCTGCTAATCGTCTGTGAACATTTTAGTACAAATATAAAAGTAGCTAATGATAGCTACGAAAGATGTTTTATTTTGTTTATATTGAATTTTATATTTATGGGATGTTTGTTCAATTTTTAATTAGTTGGACAATGTTTAGGAGTTCTAAATACTTTGGGCTTTCTAAAAGGTTTTTTTTACCTAAATTAATGTAGTTACCGAAATCTAGAATTAAATTTTAAAGCAATTACTAAGCAATAAGCAAATACTTGTTTGTATAAATGCCATATAAGTATACATAAATAAAATAAATAAATAAAATAAATAAATAGTATTCAAATCGATATATATTGGAAAAAGTGAATACCCCATAGTGGCTTAGGCGAATTTTGAATACCTACTCATGACGTGAAACAAACAGCTCAGTTGGTCAGAGCATTTGCCCTTTGTCGACTGGTAGCGGGTTCAAATCGTCTTGAGTGTTCACTTTCTCGTTCGAATTTCGTATAATTATTTACAATATAAACCAATATTAGAATTATTTAAGTAAAAATATAAAAACAATACATAATATATACAAACTTGCAGGTTCAGGCGTCAAAGAATTCCTCCCCATCGAAGAAACTGGAAGGGTGGCCAGAAGGCTGGCGGCATTGCCATGTTGAATGGCAATACCGCTCCTTTGTGCAAGGAATAAACCGGCCCTCTGGTCACGGGTAGCTTCTATTAACTATTTGGAAATAAATCTAAATTGATTAATATATTCTTGTTGGAACGTAACTCTGTCGGGCAACGAATAAATAAAGTTCTTCAGAATTATGAGGAAAAATACTTTACAAATTATTCTATTTAGAGCGTGGGGTTTTACCCTCTATGAATTAATTCATAATATTTTACTCTATTAAATAGTAACAACGTTTGATATTTGCTATTTCGGCATCGTGTTAAGTATAGAATGATATCATAGTGTTTTAAATAATATGTTAATGACAGATACCTGACAACATATTCATCCGACACTATTATTAGCTAATAAGTAACCCTATCACTTATTTATTCATAGAGAAATACTAATCTGTCAGATCTGTCTAATATAATTTCAACGTTAAAAAATAGTATGTTTGCAGAAGAATTTTTTGCCGCTTCAACTAAATTCCGAAGTAAGTACCTATTAATATCGCCAGTTGAAAAATATTGGCATTATACAATGAGATATTTTACTTGGGTTAATGTGTAATTTAAGGTAAACCTCAAGATTTTTAAATCAATTTATTTGGCAACACATTTTACCGAACCTAATTTTTATTTGTTTTCCAGGCAATATTTTATGAGGAAATTTATATAACACAAAATATATTTAGAACTTTCCATTCAAATGAAAGCACATTAATTCACGAG
Source organism: Eilema caniola (assembly GCA_949126895.1). Classification (NCBI taxonomy): domain Eukaryota; kingdom Metazoa; phylum Arthropoda; class Insecta; order Lepidoptera; family Erebidae; genus Eilema; species Eilema caniola. The sequence goes on from OX421476.1 coordinate 7,607,595, forward strand.
ACCGAGCAGCGACCCGTCTAGACTTTAATCAATTGAACTATCATTTCAAATCATCACTGAACCAAGACCAATGAGTGAAGCAAACATGACAATAACACGAAATATATTTTTATTTTTGGCACGTTTTTTATTTACTTGTAATAAAGAATTTTTCTAACTGATTATTGTTCTTTATTACCATGTTACATTTATACTGCTAAGAATACCCAAATAATCATATAACTTTGATTAGTGAAACATCTACGACCAAGCGTCCTAATCTCACGTGTTATCAAGATCGCATTTAGATTGATTATGCCCTGTACTACCGAACACAACGCACGGAGCGGTTACCTCTTGTATTTTACCTGTGCGAATTCATTCCAACGTTCCTGCATAAACCGTACTTTGTTCCGAATCCAATTTCTGGAATAGCCTTCTAAGAGGAAGGTATAAATATTGAAACTATTCTCGAATGTAAGAATTCACAATTGAGACTAAAATACTAATTTAATGAAAGAATGTGGCAAGAATCTCTTCTTAAATATTTTTAAACTAAAATGTTTAACAAAATCATTGAAACTACATTTCAACCATAATCAAATAAAAATTTAAGATCATCTAGTTAATAATAATATAGTTAATATGATCTCTTTAAAATAAAGCTTAAATAACTGACAATAGTTCATTCCATTTACTAATAACTCACTTAACCAGATTTAAACAATGTTTAAGAAAAAGCAATGATGATGAATGTGAATGTGAAAAATCACGAAGTGAATTGAATTAGCATTCCAAAATCAGGATAGTAAGATCAGAAAGGAACTTGACAAGTTTGACAGAATAATTTGCAAGCCTCATTAGCCTGGACTTACTCATAAACAAGAAAACTGGACCCGAGTATATTGATGACTCATTGAATTAAAAAAACAGCTACGCTTCGGGTTGCGCTTCAATGAAAATTAGGCTATGTAAAACATTCAGATACAGGCTGGCATAGTGTTTAAGCTTTTTTCCGCGGTAAGCGCGTAGTCAATTAACTTTACTCGTTGAATATATTTCTGTCAATATAAATTCTTGTGCCATCGGCTTTTGAATACTAACATTATGTTAATAAGTGCAACGTTTTCTCTGGACGCTAAATTGCTTTACCCGTTGAAGTTTGAATAAAACACAAACCTGATTGTTGCATTTTTTAACAAAATGTGTCCATAATATTGTTATTGAAGAACGCTCAGTTAGTTAAGATAACAGTAGTGGGACGTACCACTTTATTAGTCCGAACCCTGCACCTCTTGCAAGACAGTTGCACTCTCCATATTTGTATAGCATTTTGATTGTGACTACTTTGCAAGAAAACTGAAGTTTGACTCAAGTTTTTGTTGTATTTTTCTAATGAAAAAATCAGATAAACAACTAACACGAGGACATGGTAATTCACCTAGGCTTAGTACATCTTTAGAATTAAAGCATTCTGTAAGTGCATGGGCCGAAAACTATAACTGTTCAAATTACTTATTGTCAAATAATTGCAATTGACATTTCATAAGGGGCACGTTTTTTACGTGCAAAGAAATAGGAACAAGGTTACAAGGAAGAGAAGGAATTAGGCAAAACTACAACGTTATATGCAGTCTGACCTCTCGATTCCGAGACAAAAACCTGCACCAAAACCTCTTCCGTTAATCAGCAAATGTACCGGCTAGCAGATGATGTTGGCTTGAACCGCGAAGATATTTGTAGCTGCCTATTACAACTCGTCAATTACATTATAAACCTAGTATTACTAAGAACGTCTGCCAAATATAGCACTACCTTAAGGATAAAACTTTAAGGTATATCCTTAAAGAACTACTTGATCATAAAAACTGCAACAAAACAAAGAAAATGTTACCAGTCTTTAAGTGTCTTCTTATCTTCCATTACAAGATGCAAAACCAGCACGTCCAGTTGTTTTGCATACAATTTATCATTGTGCATAACAAAAGCTGACTTTATCCAAACGCTATTGTAAAATCATAACGTAAACTTTGTGTTTGAATTTACTGACAAAAATTTTAATAAATGAAAATAAAATTGTGAGGAAGTATATTTCTTATTTTAACATGTTTACGTCACACTGGTATGGTGAAACTGAAATGGTAGACAGAGGTGTATAACACCTGAATTCCACCTTTATTTTTCTACAGTAAATTGGCAAAGATATATTATTGGAAGTAGTTCTAGTTCAAACGTTTAGGAAGAGTTACAAAGGTGTTCGAACCTTAGAATCTAGGAAAGCGAATAGTGACAATGACCTCGGAATGAAGTACACACTAAAATCAATTTCAGAGGAAAATAGTCTTAAGACTGTAGGAATAGAAGCGATAATAGAAGTTAGCCACTGTAAAATAAATGTTTGTGAAACACTCAACGCCGCAAGATTGATAGACTAGCCCGTGAATGAACTTAGCAAATATTACACTGCTGGTATTTAGCGGGAAATAAATTCAATGGAATCGTTCATGTGTCTACACTCTTTGTTATCTATTTGTACTATTTTTATTTCAATTTCAGTGTTTGTTTGCTTGAAACCAAACAATGGTTTGAAAAATGTTGTTTTAATAATGTAGTGGGCTCTGTTCTGATTGTATTTACACATAGTTGGGCAATAGCTTTAACTAGCATGCATGACTATGTACTATTCACATCACAAACATGACTGCTGTGAAATTTATTCTGCCTGTTTTAAGGGTTCCTGAGCGAAATAGTAAAAAATGGAACCCTTATTGATTCGTCATATCTGTCTGTCTGTGTCTCTGTCCGTCCGTATGTCACAGCCACTTTTTTCCGAAACTATAAGAACTATGCTATTGAAACTTGGTAAGTAAATATATTTTGTGAACCGCATTAAGATTTTCACACAAAAATACAAAAAAAAAACAGTATACTTTGTGGATTCCCCATACTTAGACCTGCAACTGAAAAAAAAAACTTTTTTTATTTTAACCTGAATAGTTTGCGCGAGAGACGCTTCCAAAGTGTTTAAATGAGCCTCCCCTCCCCCCTGTAACTTCTTAAATAAGACAATGGTAAAACTAAAAATAATATTAATGTACAATAGCATGTATACTTTGACGGAAAATTTGTTTGAAGAAGATCTAGTTAGAATTTTGAAGTGAAAACTTCTTTAGCGGCGTTGGATGGGTGTAAAATGTTAAGGAAGCGTCAGGATTAGTTGACCTTTGAACCGTAACCAGCGACTGACGTCATACAAGATTAGGTACAGACTATCTATTTTGCAAGTTACGATAGATAGCGTCGTAGCTTAAACGGTAAGCACTTCGACTGTAAGTCCTTATAGTATCGGGTTTAAACCACCTGGCCTTCTGAAACTTTTTGTGATTATTTTTTCTTTTTGGAATTTATTACTTTTTATGGTTATTTTTTCTTTTTGTAATTTATTACTTTTTGTGATTATTTTTTCTTTTCATAATTTATTAATTTCTTCTGACAGAAAATTAGCAGAAAATAAGTGATAGGTTCTATGATTAGCGCTATATTATAGGTATGGTATGGTATGTTCTTTTTTATCTTTTTCTATGTATATAAGGAAGAAAGAAAAAAGAAAATGTTTTCACTTCTGCCGGCACTCCCAGAGTGCAACCCGTCTTTTTTTTTTAATACGTCATTAATCGTAAACCGTGCGCTATTATTAAAACATCGATCAAAAGTTGTCTTTTGACATATCCCTCGCACCCCGGCTGACCCAGGGCCATTCCTCTCGGTCTGGCCCTCCTCGGGGCTACGAAACCCTTCATGGACGAACTCGACTCGCACTTACCCGCTTTTTTTTACTTATTCACGACTTAACCTTTAAACCAATCGTAATTAAACTTGATAACGAAGTACCCCAAACATAGAGAAGAACACCGGGTAATTTAAAGCCCACGTGATAATTATTGTACACCGTGTGATGACGCTGCAGCCTGATAATAATAAAAAAGAATAATTAAACGTTAAATGCTCATTAGAATCACGTAAAATCTTCTTTTATATCTTATTAATATCTTTCGCTTTTTAAACGATTGAAATTTTATAAAATGTTATTTCTGAATTCCGTAATTCTGGAAGTTTGATGCGAGTTGGTTCATATCTTAGATAGTTTGTGATTCTCATCGGTCAGCTTCTAAATCGCGCTCAAACGGCTGAAATTGTGTACACAGATAAATTATAGTCTGGGATAACACATATACTACTTTTTATATCTGGAACAGGTCCCCATGAATTGTGGGAAGTGAGAACGGAATCACCACACACCTGAAGCCACGGGCAACAGCTAAGTAGTGTTAATGTTAGTAGTTATTTATCAATCATTATTTGTGGGTTATGCCCCAGAATGAGTAACACCTACAATTTGCAAGTTTTGTTTACACATTGTTATCATGGCAAATAAACATTTAATAGGTCAAAATTCCGTATCCACTTGTTTGATAATTTTATTGATAACATCAAAAAAATTAGTAACGATGTTCGATATTTATAAATGACAGAACACAAGAAATATTAATAATTTAGAAGAATCATATCCAATTGTTCCCGGTCGCATGCAAGGATTTGAAGTCAGAGCCCGTCGTCTGCTTAATCTCGCATCTCCCAGGGGTAGGTTGGCTGAGGTAAACAATAAAACTTACTGTTCTCTACTATTTTATACTCAAATCGTTATTTGGGTTAGTTTCCACCCCTATTTTGCAAATTTATTCGATATTTCGGTTACTAAATTATGATTCCGGAAAGTTAAGGCAAAACGATTCCCTATGGTTAGCTTCTTTACTTGAAAGGATACTAAATGGTACTGTATCATATTGTTGATACATGTGTGTGTTTACACACAACATGTATCAACATTGTCACATGGTATTTATGGAACCTTTGAGTGACAGTTTTATATTTTTCGCAGAACAGAGGCGTGTGACTCTGGATGATCATTCCCATGGCCGTCCCTTTAGATTTGACAGTAAAAAAATAATCAATTCGCAAACTGTAACAAGATGAATCGGCAGCGATAATTGTTGGGGCCCACATCATACTAAAACAACCAGTCACGCCACATTCTGCACTTGAAAGAAATCAATTTGAATTACTTTATTCTACTTGGCTACTATTTCCTAACGGGGCAATGTTCAAACATACATGGATATTATGCCTGTACAAAATGCTATTGCGGGGTAAAGAGTATACCCCATACCGTCAATCTACATTATATTTGACCTTCTTTGAGACATCTGTATTGGTTGATGGGCGATGAATCGAATCGGCGGATGAATGCTTCTATTGGATCCGCTCCACCATCTACTTCTGTATTAATCAATGGGGTGAGCACTTAACATACGCAATCAAATCAACTTAGTAATTAAATGGTTAAATGATTACGACAGCTAAATATTATTAAATGTAGCTGAGATCGCTATCTCAGTAACAGATGTCTACATACAAATTACAGAGAAAATTTTATCAATGAATTTTTAGCTCTGGTTTACTTACAACCACGGCTGATATCATTACAAGATCTTGGTACAAAAAATAAACATCGTAATTCTATTCGGTACCTTCCTAGTAATGTAATTACGCGATAAGTTATGTCTCATAGTAACTAAGCAAGATACCAGTTGGTTCAGACGACAATCGAAAGAGAAAGGTATTTGGTAGGTACTGCACACCAAATAGTCGCTAATTTCATAATACAATATCCTTGGATTGAGAATGTGTGACCGAATAAACGACCTGGTGACTGCTTATAGGCTGCTCGCAAATAAAGTAGAAGTCTCATCTCCTTGCTTCGCGGAATTTCGGGTGACATGATCGAAGATGTTTCATATATTCTTTATAAGTTTTCATCAAGAATTACACAGAGCATTGACACGCCAATAAACATTCTTTTTGCATATAAATGTAGCAGACTACACGAAAGTAATGATTTTGTAATAGAGCCGTGACACCCCTGTGTTGATTAAAGCGCAGAAGTTATATAAGTTTAGTAGCCTTATATTTAGATTCAATCATAGGACGCCGTAGTCACCAAATAAAAGAAAGACATAGCTTAAAACTAATAAATTAACTGCAACGATATTTATAACTACTTTGTTGTATCTGTAGTAACCTTTTTACACAACTTAAGTTAAAAGATCACACGGTCCGCCTTAATTGGTTACCGGTGCCAATAAACGCTTGCGATACCAGAAGTATTACTTACACAGAGTTTATTTTCTCCTAGCAGAACTCTGGCGACTCTACTCACCAACAAGAATACATCATCAAGCTAGTTTAATAATCGGGAAATATCTTGACATAGTTCTCGGAAAGCATTTTTTCTGTCTCTGGGGTAGTTGTGCGAGTTATAATGACCGAGGAGCATCAATTAACCCATCACGCCCGATATAGGCGTGCATCAATATGATCAACCCTTTTATTGGATTGGGTTTTTGAAGTGTCCGCATATGGGAAAGCTTTTCCTCACTACGTCGACTTTTGTTTAGGATATTTACCGGTTGATATGTTCAATATTATATACTTCAGTTTTCTGTTGGGTGAAAGTATTTTCCCGGTACCTAATAACGTATGATTTGAGATTGACATGGTCCCTAACATTAATAGTAAAACAAGTGCCGGGATATTTACCATGTTTTTATGTGATCACGAATATTAAAGGCGCTTGCAACATTGCCAAAAAATCGGATACTCGATTAATATAAAGAATGAATGAAGAATTTTGACCGTCAGCCACTCCAATTTTTAGCGTAGTCATTATTATTTCTAAAGGCTAAAATAAATAGACATGAATAGTTACGAAGTTATATAAATTTACGATTATAACATTTTCCACTCATGACATAATATATAAAATCAATTATACCTACTATTATGTATAAACTATAAAACATCCCACGCGATTTAGAAAATTATGTGTGATCATATAACATTACCTCATGAACTAAAACTTTGTTTTACAGTACCTATTTACAGAACAGTGTGCATTTAAAAATAGACGTCTTCACATTTTTCACAACAATTTTGTGATATGCATTAGTTGTATACCCACACGTATGTCTCCGAAGGAGTGATGAAGTGTGAAGCGTATCATACACCCACGCCTACTATTCCAGCTTACGCCAAAGTTACGTGAGTTAACGAGGTATTATTGCGGGTATATTTCTTAAGCGCCGTCTTCTCATAACATGTGCTCTATATGGGCAGTACACATTTTTGGTGTCTTTTGAGGATTGTGCGAGGGACTGGGGAGTTTAATCCACCAATCATAGATATATCAAACCAATCCGCGGACGCTAAGGTCTCATTTCTCTTGTGACTTCGGGTCAAAATATAATATGTCGGTAACTAAAGAAACTCCTTCAACTAAGTCAAATGTTTGTGATAATTGACGAAGTGTTTTTGTAGCTATGCTTAATTCGGAGAAAGCTAGTTGGTGGTATATATTTGCCTGCTTCTATACTCACTGCCGATCTCTAATCTCTATTCCTCTATGTCTAATCTAATCTCTATGTCCCAGAATATTTATAAAAGTCAATAAACTGATAATTATCGTACCTAATAACGTAGTAATGGTACCTTTAAATTATTATTTACTACAACAATGACCAATAAACCGATAAAAGTCTACAAAATGCAGGTTTCTCAAACATTAGAGCCTGGGGTCCACTTATTATTTTTGATTGGTATGTTGACTTTAATGGGAGCAACTGTTGTGTAAACCCCGTAAGGAAAGCCTGTGCCAAAGCCCCGCACGTTGTTAAGCAGGTGCATCGACCAAGAGGTGAAGTTGCCTTGAGCAAAGTAAGTTGCCCTGAATGATAGGACCTCTTATACCCCGTCTCTGAACATCAGCGCTGTTCTGACTGCGCTATAAAGCGGACAGCATTAAGCTGAGAGGCGGCCATTATTCAGCACGATTGTGTGTGAGTTGCTAATTAGTTTTTTTTTATGTTTGTTTGTTAATTGTTAGTTTTGCTCAACTAAATAAAAAATATTTCTATCTTTCTTTGTACTCGTATAATTATCGAGTTCCAGGATAAGTTTGCTATTTAGGTATACTACTATTGGGAAAACGAGTATGCAAAGAGTTCGAAAGAGTAAGTTGTGGGGATTTATCAGATGCTAAGCTTGTGAAAGCTCTAAAAAGCATAAGGAATGTCTGCATTGGGAGTGCAAAGTTCAGAGATAATTCTCCCACTGCGACTACGAAGAGACTTCTTAACGAGCGACCTACTGCTGGTACTTGCTCAATATGGTTCCTGCCTTATCTCTCCCAAAACTTCCAACATAAATTTGATTGGTTATGTCGCAGCCAAATAACTTAATCAGGCGTCCTTCAGTATAGACTGAAGGACGCCGTTCAATTAGCGGCCTGAATGGTGTTCAGCCATTTGATTGAACGGCTAGGCAAGTAGCTTGCATCGATGACGTTTAATTACTTGTCTAGCCATTTAATCAAACAGCTAGAAATATGAATTATTTCTGCATGGTTACAAAAAAAAATAACCACGAAGCCTAATGCGGGACCTTCTAACCTAACCTCTCCAAGTCAGATTGCGTAACTTTCTCAATAAACCTATCACACACCCGGAGATTTACAGGTGTAAGTATATATTATGTACGTGTTTATTTTATTTTCTGTCTTATTTCGGGTTGGTGTCCCATCTTACGAATGGCCTAAACATTAGACAGTCAGGTTATTATATGTTGTTATAAACGTTACGGCTGAACATCATTCAGGCCGTTCATTGAATAGCACCGTTTAATTAACAGCCTAGACAGTTAATTGAACGGCTGATAAATCTAGTGGGTGGTATATATTTGCCTGCTTCTATACTCACTGCCGAAGCCTTTAATCTCTATTTCTCACACGTAAACCTTTATGTTTTATGTATTTGTACATAAATAAAATTGCCGGTAAGGCACGAGGTTATTATGGCCGCGGTATTCTTCAAAGCGGGGATACTTCCCCAGTCGCACTGCTTAATTGGGGCGGGAATACCGTCGTGTCCTACCTCTTACCGTTAATCCCTGTGAATAGAAAATTGGTCGGAATCCCAAATTAACTATTAAGTACTACACTGTGTCAGTGAATATAAATAGCCTATATAATATAGCCGCTCACCTATGTTGCAATGAATAGTGACATCTACATACCTAATTAATTATTAATTAATTTGACTGACATTTTATATATTATTATTCATGTTATGTAGTACCAATAAGCATAATAATAATATATGTCCATTTGTCATCTTTAATTTGACAATGCCTTTAATTTAATTCAAAAGATAATAATTTTGACATTTAACCACCTGACATTTAACTTTAATACAACTAGTGTTGTACCTATAATGTATTCATTAGTTTTTGAAACCAAATAATTTTTAAGGAAATTCAAAAATTATTTTCCCCAAATGTTGGGAAAAAAAATTGAGGTATACATTTTTAAAACTACCCACATATAAAAAATTTAGTATTTAGAAATATAATTGCTTCAAACCATTATTATGTATTCAGTAAACCTTTGATAATGCCGTGAGGTGAAACCGGTCAGGTTAAAAATAAAAATAAAATAAACTGTGGAAAAGTACAAGTGCCATCATTGTTCAATATGTGTAGCAGATTCCATGCCATCAATCTCCAGTATAAACAATATAGTGGCCATTTATATAATTCGGTAAATATATACTTTTTCGGTTCGCCGGAACTATGTCATATTTTGGGAAGCCTTTTTATTTGGATCAAATTTTACTATCAAAATTTACCCCAATTGGTTTTATAATATCTACTTGCAAAAGTTGCTCAAGTGTTTCATACATAACATGTCGTATTTGCAGACCACACTCCACCGTGTCTACCTTTCGAAACGATTGATAATAAGCTTAAGTAAATCTTAGAATAGTAGTAATAAATGTTGAGGAACAGGTTTGTTTTGTTTACACCGGTAATCGTACAGCTTAGGTCATGAGGTCGAATGACAGTTGTACTATCATTTAGAGTTACAAAGACTACTATCCAAAATTTTGTATATGTTTCTTTGTGTATTTATATTAAATACTGTTCCGTTTGTGTAAGTTCTGGACAAACATCAATACGTTTTTAAATAAAGTTTATAAGTTAAGCACTTATTAGACATTACAATAAAATTTGAACCATTATTATTGTAGATGATAGAATAAAAATAAAAGAATCGTCTTCTATAAGTTCCAAGAGAGCGGTCGCGGGTAGTAGGCAACGTATTTACTGGTCGGTGTCACAAATGCTACTGACGCCCCGACCGCCCTCTCGCGTTTATTAAGTAAAACATACAATAGACTAAGACGTACAGACGCCGTTAATAATACGAGTAGGCACATTTCTTACGTTCTACATCAATATTCTAGTAATTAAAATTACTGGTAGTGCGTCGCTTACAATTATTATCTGCAGATACTTTAAACATAAAATTATGAAGGGATTAGAACAGACAAGATAAGAAAGACTAAGCGTCGCCAAGAACGCAAACGGAAACTACGTTAAGACGACGATGAGTTGGTTTCATACTAAAGTTAACACTTGTTTGAAACCCGAACTTTTTTTTAAACATTTGGTATATAAATCCTGCCACAGGGTATCGATAAAGTTCCTTCCGAAGTCCAAAACTGGTTAGGTTACCAAAATAAGTTAAAGTTGCAACAAGTTATGAAACATGTTTATGCAATACCTTACTGTTCGTGTCGCAAATTTTCGTTTTAAGACAATTTCGTGGGCAAAATGTTGGGTAAGAGTAATTTCGTTAACATACCAGCGGCAAAATTTACGCTACTATTTAAAGAAACGGCGTTAAAACGCACTTGGTACTAACTGCTGTACCCCCCTACCCCCCTTCCCAAGCAGGGCCAGACCGAGAGGAATGACCCTGGGTCAGCCGGGATGCGAGAGATATGTCGCGAGAGAACCTCACCTTCGGCCTAGCACATCGTCCCACAGACGGCGTGCGGTTAAGTTGGTTCGAGTCCGACATAACCTCCTCCTCCGGCTCCGGAGGGGGGGGGGGGGGGGGGAGTTATCCGTGGGGATTTCCCGCCCGTAAAAAAAAACTAACTGCTGTACCATCAAGATATTGTTGTTTCATAAGTATTTAATAGATACCTATTTAATTAATTAATTAATGTGTGCCATGTTAGTTCCTGGTGGGGTAGAATAGAGCCATCCCATCTCTTTCCATGGGTGCTGCGAAAAGCGACTAAGGGATAGGGTAGTTCTTCATCCGACAGTGAACATACAGCCCATGACTAAACGCCCTCTTAACAGCAATAGGCTCACTGCCTACCTATTTAAAAAATAAACGTAAGTAAACTATATTAAATAATCTAATTTAAATGTCAAAGCAAAGGTTAGGTATTTGAACCTAAATCCTGAAGGTATTTTTGTCACTTATATTATAACATACAAGGTTCAATCAATATTTTAAAAACTTGTGGTGATTTTTAATCCATTGGACGTACGCCAATATTTTCGAGTTGACCGTATGACATTAATGCTTAACTAATAGCCAAAACTTGTATTAGTTGGTTATCACCTTGGGTGGCACGGGGAACAGGAATTGTATATTATGAATGCCAATTTATAACTGATTCTAAGGAATTTTATCAGTAATTTATAGTGATCGGTGAGTGATAATATTCTAATTAAAAAGCACAATTTTAATTTTTTTTGAATCATTTACGTTTTGTGCCTTTGATTTTTTTGGTAAAGTATGGTGCAATGTCTACAATTAAAGTCCTATAGGTGTGGTTACTGTAGCACTTGTGTACTAAAGAAATCTATTAAATGCTATGTTTACAAAATAATGAAGCAATTTAACTGTTCATTTAAAAGCTGAAACTATACCCGTAAAATAATTAAAAGCAATATCTTAAAATACAAATTAAATGACGTTTTCCAGCACAAACTGACTTGTACTAACTTAGTGTAGTGCTTAATACTTTGAAGAATCCTACATCAAGTAATATTGCAACTATTGATGTTATGCTTGTTAAATCACGTATAAATTTAAATGTGCAATGAGAAACATTTAGCGTCGTTAAAGTTTTCAATTGATTGGCTGCCTACTTCAATTTATTTGTAAACTTTAGAGAGAAAAGTGAATTATATTTATGCGATGATTCATACTGTTACTCTCAATTCAATTCAATTCTTATTGAATGGCGGAGGCGTGTCGTGTGTGTCCTACACACGCTTGCCAACTCACCGACGCGGGATATAACCCGACCCCACCAGGCGAGGCCGCGGTGGTGGCCAATGTCCGCCGGCAACCCTGGGGTTATCCTTTCGAGGGTTTACCCGGGGTGCCCGGCAATGGACACTGGGGAAGGACACCGTGTGGTTTTAGTCGGTCCGATTCCGACACGCCCACCCCATCGTCGGCACCAATGGGGTGAAGCCCGAGGGGGTTTCCACACGTTAAAAAAAAAATGGCTTCTGTGTGTTGCCACAACTTGCCAATGTCAGGGTGTTCTGTTACTCTCAAGTTAGTCATATACATACAAATTAAAAGTCAGTCAGTCAGTCAATTTAACGGTCGGGGACGAATTATTTCACAAATTCAATTAATTGACTAAGCTGTATTATTTATTATATATCATTATATATGCAATGATGCAGTAGATATTTCGTGTCAGTACTCATTTCATAATTTATTATAAAACGATTGTGGGCCATAGCACACACGCTAATCTCCAAAACACATAATGACATTGTGGAATTTAACATTAATGGATGGAAATATTTCTATTTACAGATTATGCAAATTTTAATTCTTTTTCGCAGTATTACGTCTCTGTTTTGAGAAACAAACTGTATGTAACAAATGTTTTTTTATAAGTATTCTTACTATTCTAAGTCAATACTGCATTTCATTTTAGTATTAAATAGTGCAGAATTGTAACATAGCATTCAAATAGCTTTAAATTTTTATTAAAATAACAATTTAATTTATGCTAGACTTCCACACATTAGAGAAGTGAAGAACATGCAAAATTTTTTGAATTACAGAATTAAACACAGAGTGCCTATGTCCTGTAAGGAAAATAATTAACTTTTCCTCCTTCTATCAGACGCAATACTATGGAATATAAATTATTAAAATAGTGTACCTAACCTACAATTATACACGTAGTAGGTAATTTAATTAATTGTAGGTTAGGTACCTAGACAAACTTTGATTATAGATATTCTAAATGTTATGGCTGATTCATCTCTGCTGTTATCTCTTCCTGGCTGTACCGAATAGATACATATTATTATTGCCTGTTTCTGCGAACGTTTTAGCTAAGGTACCTAGACAAACTTTGATTATAGATATTCTAAATGTTATGGCTGATTCATCTCCGCTGTTATCTCTTCCTGGGTGTACCGAATAGATACATATTATTATTGCCTGTTTCTGCGAACGTTTTAGCTAAGGTCACAGCTTCGTGTGATAGTATGAATGAAATGAATTGAATTTTAAATTCAAAAGATCAAGACTTATTAGTAAGAAACTGGCTAAGCGCTGTTTAATTCATCTTATTAAATACTTAACAAAGCTGAGCTAGTATTAGTAGAGTAACTATGATAGTGTAGGTAGTAAACAGCAACTATCGAACTGTGTATCTTTTCTACTGCATTATTAACTCTGAGCTATGGAAAGAAAATTAATATCTGTGTCTTATCTTCTTTCATTCATAGGTTAACAAATCAACAAACATGCCAACACAACCATTTATGGTATGTAGGTATTTAAAGTGACTATCTAATTGATGACTCGCACGCTTCGGTGAAATGGTAAAATTAACAATCCACGCAGAGATTTCCATCACCTGTTTACATACTTGTGTAAATTATCTATGAAATTTTATGTAAATTTACATATATTTACTAAAATGCCTAATACTCAACATAGTTGTTATGTAATGTCAAAGATCTTACTGAACTTTCTTTTAGTTTTACATTATCCTCTTTCTAGAGCGATGTTGCAAATGTTTGTGGACCATGGGACATGGAAATTTGCAAAACGACTGTGTAATTACTATGGTAGTTGCTTAATACCAAGTAGACTCTTTGATACCTTAGCATCACGTGTAAGGAGGATAGGTACTACAAGTCGTTCATTTATTTGGTGATTTGCTAATTTTTAAAGCTTTACGAAGCTTTCAAGTGGATGCTGTGCTTTCAGATGGATTTTATGGAAGGAACTTGATTTGATGAAACTTTTTTTTTCTAATTGTAAATTAACTGAACTTATGTTATTATCTTAATTAGTTAGTCTAACTCAGTCGGAAGTCGGAGCTCAGCAATACTGAGAATAGCATTGCTGTACCTTATGATAAATAATAGGTCGGTACATATGAAATTGCCGTTTTATTGAACGCAATTTGCAGTACTAACATTTTTGTATTTTTTTTTAGGAATGACAAATCCAAATTTTATGATGTTTTTGTGTATTAATGAGACAACATTAAGCTAAAAGCAGCCTTTATTACATTTTTGAAAAGTGACAGCTGTAAAAAAGTAATACGGAATTTATCATCAAAATGGATAGCATTTAGGAAGTACTGTTTTTGAAAATCGAATTTAATTTATCAAGCGGCCAATAAAAACCAACAAAATGTTTTAAGTTGTAAAATCTTTAAATCAACTTTCAAACGTATAAATAATGAATAATCAAAAGTATAAATTATGGAAATAGCTATTAAATTAGAGGATGTAACAATTTCATATGTAACGACCTAATATTTATAATTCGATAGAAATGTCACCAGACAGAAGTGATTAACAAGAATAAACTTCTAAATGTAGTTTACAATGTTTCGGCTTGCTTACACTTTGTAGGGCTTGGTTTTAGTGGACGAAATTCACGCGAGCACTAAATATTATAGGCTTAAACTCTGCGTATTGTATGCTTACTTTAGTGATATCTTTTAAGACTAACATTATTTGTAAACAGACAGTTTAAGCTAAATAGATATAGATTTATTATTGTAACCGGTATTTTGTACAGCAGTTTTGTAACGAAATATTTATAAGCCCCTAAGTATGCAAATAGTTACATAATGAACTTGAAATACAACGCGCACGCCATGGCTCCCATACAACTATTTAAATACTTATTGTATGTTTTACGATCAGGATATAAAAAGTTGACCTAACTATAGTTTGCTAATATTCAATAACAGTGCAATGTACAGGATATGCTGAGAATGCATTTAAAAGTCAAACCAGTGAAGTTTGGCTTTTAAATGCATTCTCAGCATATCCTGTATATTGCAACGTAAAATTATATTTCTATTTGCCTTTTCGTTGGGTACAACTAACATCGGGAAAAAAGTCACTGTTCCCCTATAATTAGTAAATTACATCCATATTAATATTATAAATGGGAAGATGTGTGTGTGCCTGTTTGTCCGTCTTTCACGCCTAAACGATTTTGATTAAATTTGGTAGAGGGATAGATTAGACCTTGAGAGAGGACATAGGCTATGTTCGGTCGCAATAACCGACATCAATGCGGGCGTAGCCGCTGGCAAAGCTAGTTAATGATATAAACGAGTCTTTCACCGTGAAATTTGAGAATTATGGGCAACATACCACAAACTTGCAACATTCTAAAGCAGAGAGCTAATTCAATTTTTTTTTTAACTAACTGTTGCTCATGGCTCCACCTGCATGTATGTCAGTTATCACGAACAAACATTCCATGCCACCTCCTTTCCCCTAGCACTAGTCTATCTCTGTAACAAATTTCATCAAAATCGGTTCAGTGGTTTAGATGAGAAAGCTTAATATACAGACAGGAAGACAGACAGGCAGAGTTACTTTCACGTTCATAATATTACGATGGATATGGACTAGTATGAATTTGGACGATGTAATTCAACCTACGTTAAGGAAACTCTAAAGTTCAGTATAAAATGTTATACCACATAGACGGTTGAATTTGGCTACATCAGGGAACTATAGTCACGTTCTATACAAGTAACACTTTATCGTTGTCAACATGACCGATATTAGAATATATTGTTATATGCCAAAAACTACACGCGTTACACACTGCATTTTAAATAATTGAACATTATTTTAATTTTTGAAGTGAAAACACATTAATGATAATAATATCATTGTTGGGTACAGTCAGCGTCAGAAATATCTAGACTACAAAGTTACAAAATGATCTCAAAACTAAGGTTTTAAAACAAAACGAACTTTTTATTGATTTAATTTGTACTATTGTCCGAACTAAAGGTGTTTTCCAAATATCAGAACAATCATTTAAATCATTTTGAGTACTTTGTTCATCAAAATCGATTTGATGCTGACAGTACCTATACTATACAAAACTATTAATATTTTAGTGCTAAGCAACTTTTATCATTAACTATAGGTACAGTGTTGCAGGTATACAAGTGTAACTGTAACATATACCAACCGATAAACAATATGCTATATTAATGATAAAAGTATATGGACTGCAAGCATTAAACTCCCTTAACTTTTTAGTACCGCATGGAAGAAGTCTATTCATAGCCGATATCACATCGCAGACCAGATGAAATGTGGAGTAACGGCAGTGATGACATAAATTTACGACTGTCAATTATAAATTTAACTGCTATGTTCTTATTCACGATCTTTACTGAGAATCAAAAACCTAGTCTGGTTTGAAAATGTATATTAAAAACGGTAGTATTCGTTTATATCTCTTAAAATTTCGACGATGTGGAAATTCTAAATCGAATAAAAAGCTGCTAAGTATCTAAAGTATCTACAAAGATATCGAAAAGCTTCGCTTAAAAAATTCTATCACTAGATTTACAATACGAGTAGACTTTAATTAAGGTTTCGATGTCATTAGCATTGCTATAAACTTAAAGGTTTCTCAAGTCTTCTAAAGGATTTCATTCGTTTTGCCGATTTTTATGAGCTGCGTTTTTAACTTTACACTAAAAAATGTTGCAATTTGCAATTGATATCTGAAATTTTAAGCGTGGTATGGAAGTTGACCGTGTGTCCCGTTATATCCGCAGCGTGCCATCGCATTTTGTCACGTAAATGCCCAAGTTTTAATGTAATGTAAACATTTTTCGAACCTTTTGAAGTTTTATTGACATTATGCACTTAACAAACATTGTAGACTTGGTTGTATCCGCTCCGAAATTCTGATCGAAATAGACTGTATATGTCGCAGCCAACAAGTTAAATCAGCCGTTCAATTAACTGCTTAGACTGTTGACTAAACGACGCCATTCAATTGGCGGCCTGAATCATCTTCAGCCATTTCATTAATTGGCTGGGCAAATGGCTTGGATCGATGACGTTTAACTACTTACCTAGCCATTTAAAAGAAACAAGCCTCCTAACCTAACCCATTCATATCGGATTGTACAGTTTTCTCCATAAAATTTTATATCTAATTTTATATTTTGCAGTTGTGAGTATATGTATGTATGTATGTAATTTTCTGTATAATTTCGCGTTGGTGCCCCATCTTAATAATGGGCTAAGCATTAACCAGCCAGCCCCTCTAGACAAGTAGTAATTCGCTAGCAGGCGTTTGATAGAATAGAATGACGAATATATAGTACTAGCTGTTGCCTGCGGCTCCGCCCGCGTGGATGTCAGTTATCGCTTAGTGTTGATCCGACGCTATTCAGCATTAAATTCGCCTCTCTACTCAACTTTGTCCTGACTATGTACTCACCTCTGTTCTCGACTTTTACTCGCCTCTATATTCGACTCTCTACTCGACTTTCTACTCGCCTCTATACTTGAATTTATACTCGATTCTCTCCTGACTTCTCTGTTCCCCTCTCTACTCGACTTTGTACTCTTCTCTAAACTCGCCATTCCATTGGGCCTCTCTACTTGCCCATCCATTTGATTCTCTTTTCGCCTCTCTACTTGACTCTTCCCACTCGACTATCTACTCGCACCTCTACTCAACTCTCTATTCGATCTCTACTCGCCACTACATTCATCTTTCCACTCGCCTCTCTACTCAACCCTTTACTGCATTCTATTTGGCTCTCTAGTCGCATATCTACGCGCCCCTGTAGTCGACTCTACTCGACTTTCGATCTTTACACGCCTATCCACTCGTCCCTATAACAATCTCTACTCGCCTCTCCACTCGCTTCTATATTTGGTTCGTTACTCGACTATGTCCATTGCGAAGCTCTAATTCACCCTTGTACCAAATTTCATGAGGACATCTTAAAAGAAATTCTTACTATTTATGCCATATTCACCCCCTTTTTTGTACCAATGAAAAATTATAAGCTTTAATCCCATAGCCCTATTCCACTTCCCCCCTCCCCCTTCTATCCCCTTTTTCGCGATAAGGGTTAGGCTATGTCCATTTCCAACCTCTAATCCATCTCTATACCAATTTCATCAAGAAATCTTCAAAATTGTTAAAACTTACATACGCTTGCCCTATTCCACCCCTTCAACTCCCTTTTTCGCAATAAAAGGTAGCCTAAGTCCATTTTCGAGCTCTAATCCATCTCTGTACCAAATTTCACCAGGATATCATCAAAAATGACAAACTTTCATACTAACTATCCAATCCTTATCCCTCCCCACCCTTATACCACATTATTCGCGATAAAAGGTAGCATTATGTCCGTTACCAAGCTCTAATTAATCCCTGTACTAAATTTCATATCTTCAAAACTGTCAAACTTTCATACCTTATTACCCCCCCCCCCCCCTAAAGCCTCCATTTTCGCGTCAATAAATAGCCTATGTTCGTTCCCAATTCAATCCATCTCTGTACCAATTCTATCTATCATCAGGATATCTTCAAAACTGGCAACCTTTCATCCCCTATAACCCCCCCCCCCCCTTTATTCTCGTCTTTCGCGACAAAAGGTAGCGTATGTTCATTCCTAAGCTTCAATCTATATCTGTACCAAATTTCATCAGGATATCTTCAAAAAAGCCCAACTTTCATCCCATAGCCATATCCCCCCCCCCCTTCTACCCCTTTTTGCGATAAAAGGTAGCCTATGTCCGTTTTTCAAGCTCTAAACTATCTCTGTACCAAATTTCTTCAGGAAATCTTCAAAAATGACAAACTTCCATCCCAAGGCCCTAGTCCCCCCCTTCAACCCCCCTTTTCGCGATAAAAGATAGCCTATGTCCGTTTCCAAGCTCTGAACTATCGCTGTACCAAATTTCTTCAGGAAATCTTCAAAAATGACAAAGTTTCATCCCAAGGCCCTAGACCCCCTTCTACCCCCTTTTTGCGATGAAAGGTAGTCTATGTCCGCTCCCTAGCTCTAAACTATCTCTGTACCAAATTGCATCAGGAAATCTTCTAAAAGATAAACTTTTATCCCAAGGCCCTGCCCCCCCCCCTTCTTCCCCCCTTTTCACGATAAAAGGTAGCTTATGTCCGTTCCCAAGCTCTTAACTATCTCTGTACCAAATTTCATCAAGAAATCTTCGGAAATGACAAACTTTCATACCACGGCCTTAGTCCGCCCCCCTTCTACCCCCCTTTTCGCGATAAAAGGTAACCTATATCCGTTTCCAAGCTCTAAACTATCTCTGTACCAAATTTCATCGAGAAATCTTCAAAAATGACAAACTTTCATCCCAAGGCCTGTTCCCCCCCCCCCCCTTCTACCCCCCTTTTCGCGATAAAAAGTAGCCTATGTCCATTCCCAAGCTTTAATCTACCTCTGTACCAAATTTCATTAAGATATCTTCAGAAATGACAAACTTTCATAAAAACTTTCATCCCCTATTTCCCCCCCTTAAACCCCCTTTCTCGTGATAAAAGGTAGCCTATGTCCGTTCTCAAGCTCTAATATACCTCTGTACCAAATTTCATCAAGATTGGTTCAGTGGTTTAGGCGTGAAAGCGTAACATACAGACATACAGACAGACAGACAGACAGACAGCCAGAGTTACTTTCGCATTTATAATATTAGTATGGATTTGACGTATTTGACACGCATTAACGACTGTCATTTACATCAAATCCCATACATTCGTCATTCTATTCCACCAAACGCCTGCTAGCGAATTGCGACTTGTCTAAAGGGGCAGTTTATTAAACGTTACGGCTGAATGTCATTCTTTCATTCAGTTGATTGAACGGCTGATAAAGCTAATTTGGCTGCGAGTTATATATGCAACTTTGTTACTCTGTTAACTAAGAACAATGTTGTAATTAAATGTATTGAATACTGCCGCTTAATACCAAAATTCAATATATTGAATTCAATAATGAAATTATTGGACTATGGAGGCCAAATGGTAGTTGCTTCACGGCAAATATTGAAGTGTTGCCGTTTCGTGAGTTGGGAAAAGGATATGGTTTTTATGACATAGCATTATTTTAGTACATATTATTATAATATTAGAACTCGTAATATTTTCTTAAACGTATTAAATTACTGTTTATGTTCGTGGTAACCAAAGCGTGTTCACTAGAACGCCGACGCAATATTTCTAGTGCTTGTATACTTTCCAGTCGGTAGGTACTGTTATTTATTGGGTTTTGATAACAATCTTTACATCACAGTTAAAGGTTGAGTAGAATTTATAACCAGATTTTGTATGAAGTGAAGTTAAATTAAAATGATGCTTTTAAATAATGACAGCCTATTTTTATTATAATTGGCGTAGCGGAAGTGAACTCGGCCGCTGCGGACGAGGCTCGATCGAGGAGGGGTTCGATCCCTGCTCAGTGCAAAAATTTGTATGCATGAATATGGGTATTTGCATTGGTCTGGTCGTGCCTCCGAGAGCACGTTAAGCCGTCGGTCCCGGTTGTCATACAAACATCTATGGCAGTCGTTACGGGTAGTTGGAGTCCTCAAAAATCCAACAACTGGTCTGGCTGCAATGCTTCGATATCACCTTATTTTCGTTTAGCCAAATCCGTAGTTACTGTTATGAGCGAACCCCAGACTCCAAGTTGAAAAGCTTCGGATGCGACTGGGATTGACACTAGGACGAAGAAGATGTTTTTAGTTAGAGTTAGTTAGTTTAGAGGACAACACTTTCCACTTCCTGGAATATTTTCCTATCACTTCTTTTACCTTTATAATTAGTTTTTACACATGCTCACGGAGGCGAAAACTTATGGTTTAGTCTCTACTTGAACACTCCTCGATCTGACTAGGGTCGACCTGGGCCAATAAGTGGTCCCTTAATAAGTGGTCTGTCATTCTACATACTTGTTTCCTCAATCTTCTTCCGTCCATTCTCTCTATTTTTTCGAAAGCCATAACTTATACAACAATGACGTTTCCTTATTACACTCCCCCACAAAAGTGTTCATTTAGATTGATATATATATATATTTTTATTATTTAAAGACGTGAGTGGATGAAGGGCGTAACTAACATTTCTGAGATTTTTTATTTTTTGCATTATATGGCGGTTATAGGTAGGTGTATATAAACTATATTAGACCAAAAAACCCCGCAATTTAAGCTCAGTTTCAAAAATACCAGAAGATGAAGGACATAACTACAACAAAAAAAGCAAAAGTGTCATGGAAGAAGGAGGTATGTGACTTAACACCTTCTTCCATTTGAAATTGGTTAATTAAACGTATTTTTTCCATGGAAGAAGGGGTTATGTGCAGGAAAATGCACTGCCGCGATGCTTTATTTGCTGCTCTTCTACATATTCTACTAGACTGGCTGTATATAACAAAAAACTTAGTAACTATTCTGAAAAATCACTACTTGACTAACAACAATGACCAACTTTTTGTTACCGTTATACATGACAGTACAAAAAGGCGCACTATGGTGTACAGATTAATGTCAAAATATATTAGCTCATTATCTAGTTTTTATATCAGATTGAATCTTTTAATCTGTGACTATTATACAAACTCTATGGACGCCACAAGTGTGACAAAACGGCGTCAGTTTAAAGAACAATATTGACATTAGCTAACTTACGCAAAACCAATTTTCCACACCGTTTTTTGTGACGAATTTTCTTACGTAGCTGTGTCTATACTGTATATGGTCTCAGCTTTCAATAGCCTCCTTGAAACCGAATAGCCATTAGGCAACATTGTTACGTAGCATGTTGCGCGAAATTCTCGCACAACAAAGACGCGCAGCAGTGGAAAATTTTTGTAAGTCCACGAATGATCAATCGTTGAAGATATGTCATGTTGCGCATCAGTGTGTCTACCATGAGTTTACATCGTAAACTTACGCGCTAGCGTCAAGCTCGCTAGCGTCATAACGTGGTTCAGATAGATTTCGATAATGCTTGTACCATGAGTTTTAAGAGGTCTCACGGAGACGCTAGCGTGAGCTCGATTGGAAGCATCGTCCAACAGCGTCCTTGACATTCTTATGTTGGCACTTTGTAGCTAACTAGCTAACTTCACTCTTATGTTTTATTTCTTTCTATCATTACTCGAAGAAAGAGAAAGAATCAAATGCTCAAAGTATAGTCTCTCTAAAGTGATGCTAAAACTCAACTGTGAATATCCCTGTGTCACACACACTTGTCACAGACTGCCAGAGTCAGTTGAGTTTATTTGTGTCATTGAACCGTTCGTTAGCGGGAGTTTTGAATCTCTAAATCAAATTTTATATATTGGCAAAAAATAACAAAGAACACAAAACCTGCAAGTAGATAACCACAATCTATTTGAATATTGGGGAGGTACTGAGAAGTGCGATCATCATCAATGCCTTTTATATTCAGCTATCAACCACACCAACTCACCTTTGTTTGTAATGTAACTCTGACTACTCTGACTTTAAACCCGTTACACTTAACAATGAGCACAAATCTTAAAAAGCTTCTTTAGAGAGTCTGTATAGTTTAGTAAATTTCCTATCACTTATATTTTCTAATTGGTATCCAAAATGAACTCGCATATTATTTTGAAATTGACATTGTTCACGTCTTTGGTCTTCATATTCAGCAACCACTAACATATTCCATGCCAAATAAGCTCTTCCAGACATTATTATCCAAGTCAACACCGAAAAATAAACACAATTATGATATCAACAAACGTTTTCACACTACAAAATGCTATTGAGTTACGGATAAACAATCGCAATAGAAAGCCTCGCTAGCGTCTGTCAAATTAGTGGCTCATGGTGCCGTTTTGTAGGCAAAAGCTGAAAAACGCTACGAACAATCGAATAGATTTCTACGCGTTTTATAACTAGCGAAATCTATAGTACTCATGGTACAAAGTTTAATTCTTTCCGTGACCGCCAGGGGCGCTGTACAAAATTTCATACAAATGATTTACGGCGACGATAGCGTGAATTGACCGTGTAAACTCATGGTAGAGACACAGCAGCCAACACCGCGCACGTGTTACCGAACTTCACGCATTGCATGTCAAATATAAAAGAATCCAATCTGATTTCGCTCTGACTCCGCACCGACCTCCCGACTCCCTCCAACTCCAACTACAAACCGACTCCACTTCGGCTCTAAACCGACTTCACTCCAATTCACAACCGACTCCTCTGCAACTCTAAACCGACTTCACTCCAACTCCGAAGCGACTCCAAACCGAATCCACTCTGAGTCCTTCCCAATTCCACTCGGACTCCCTCCAACTCCAAATCGACTTCACTCCGGCTCTAAACCGACTCCGCTTCCGTTCTAAGGCGAATCCATTTTGACTACAAACCGACTTCAATCCACCTCCCTCCTACTCTACTCCGACTCCTTTCAACTCCACTCCCACTCAATCACCAAACTGATTCCAAACTCCCAACCAACTCGACTCCACCTCCCTCCAACTCGATTCCAACTCCAACTCCAAACAGACTCAAAATGTACACCATTCCGGTTCTAATCCGAGTCCACACAGGTTCCAAATCGACTTCCCTCCAACTCTAAACCGACTCTCGCCGCTTCGAATTTCAGAATTCACACCGACTTCATACCAACTCCAAACCGACTTTACTCCAACTCCGAAACCGACTCCTAACCGAATTCACTTCGATTCATTTCCTACTCCAAACCGACTTCACTCGGGCTCTAAACCGACTACACTCGGGCTCTAAACCGACTCCACTCTGGTTCCAAAGCGACTCCACTCCGACCCCACTCTAACTCCCTTCTACTCCACTCCACTACCTGCAACTCCGAACCGACTCCAAACCAATTCCACTTGACCAAACTTGAAACCAAATTGAAATCGACTCCGCTCGGAAACCCTCCGAGTTGCTCCTTAACTTAACTGGCTAATTAAACCACTTGGGTGTCGTGTGACTTATATGTACAAAAAAAAATACTGTCGAAGTACTCACCAAGGAAAGGATGTCTGTTTCTGTTAAACCTGGTATTAAACGTTCTGTCGAACAGCATCAGAGACTCCGCGGCTGCTCATTTATGCTGTTTGTATCGCACTGGTTGATTGGACAGGGGTACTTTGATGAGATCTGTGATGAAAGGGCGTCAACGCATGCATTGCTGCTGTATGGGTCAAGCGGCGTGAGGTAACAAGGGGCATTTGTGACCCCAAGAACCTGTCCGCTTACACGGCTGCGAAGCAAGGCCTTTTCTAGGGCAACACAAGCAGGAGCTGCGTGTTACGGAGATGAATATGCTGCGGTAGATGGATTGAGTACACCTAAGCATAGCGTGAGGAAGTCACGCATCCGGGGCAACCTTGTCATGTTGGCTTAGCTACGTCTAGCCATCTAAAGTGTAAAAAGTTTGTAGTATGACCGGTATTCAACTCTGAGATGGTGATGATATACAAAAAAGGTTTAGCAGTAGACATTAAAGTTGGAAGAAAATAAAGTACCAACTTACTAGTTTATTTCTGAGAAAACAAGTTAATGTTTAAAAAACATATAAAAATCTGGAAACATATGCACAGTTTTTCAAATAAATAAATTTCCATCCACTTATTTGTATGTTTATGCATCTCCGATAATGAATATGGACAAATACTATAATTTGTCCCCATAATATTACGACATAAATTATATGAAAACATAATAATTGCAAATGAAATGTTCAAACTTTGAAGCCGATTATCTCGATATTTAGAAATTGTTAGTAACCTCTTTCATCCACTCACCTTTTCATTTATGACATAACACACAGTTCCAGAATTAAGTCCTTCCAGCCAAAAATAGTATTTGAATTGAAAATTACCATATGTTAATAAAAATTATCAACCGATAGACTCAGTGACTGAATATCTTGCCAGCTGCCACTATGCTGCCTGACGTAGATGCGGCAACCGCTACTTGTGTAATTATTCGTCTTAGTTTTATGTATATGTAGTGTTAATTAATTATGCAGGGCAGGTATTTAAAAGCTTTTCAAGATCATATAATATAATATTGTACTGTGTGAGAGTCGTCTATAAGGCTCAAGCAGTCTAGCATATTAAAAAATAGTTAAATGAATATTATTTTATTGAATTTTTTACTTTATTTATATTTATTATAACACCAACAAAACATGTTTTAAACAAAATTATAGTTTATAATTTAGGTATTATTTTGAGTCTGATCGACATTTATTTGGTATAATATGACTATGGATTTTATACAGAATTGTAGAAAGATTAAAATACCTGGCTGTTTTTTGAGAATATCTAGAATTTCCTTAAATAATTATTTTCCCTAAAATGAATGTAAAATGTAACATTATTATAAATGAAGTGACAACGACAGTGTAATCGCCAAATCTCTAAACTTACTAATGATTATTCCCGGATTATATCCCACCCAGTACGAGTATACTAATTGATATGAAGTGCAAGGAATTTGGCTAAGGGGCAGGTGTAAATGATATACAAGAAGCTTACTTGTATTTTGTTTCACCTCAAGTTACTAAAATATTATACCTAGCTAAAAATTCATAGCTGTCTAATTGTAATTGTATCTATTAATAACTTTATACACAACCATGAAGCATCATACAGCTTGTTAGTGGAAATAAAATGTGCTTTATAAATGTCGCAGCCCACTAGCATTTCCAGCCATTCAATGAATTGCCTATGCTTTTAACTAAACGGCGCCATTCAATTATCGACCTGAATGATATTCAGTCGTAGCGTTTATTACAACATTTAATAAACGGCTGGCTAATGCTTAGGCCATTCGCAAAATGGGGCATCATCCTGAAAAGAGACAGCAAATTACATATACACATGTCTGTAAATTCCCAAAGGCAGAGGTGTATTCACAGAAAGTTTTGTAATAGGTTTATTGAGAAAGCTGCGCCAATTCTGATTCCGACCTTTTTATAACCATACAGAAGTAAATCATTTTTCTAATTGTCTGATTAAATGGCTAGGCAAATACTTAGTTAAATGTCATCGATCCAAGCCATTTGGCTAGCCATTTAATCAAATAGCTGAACAGCATTCAGGCCGCTAATTGAACGGCGCCGGCGACGTTTAGTGAAGAGTCTAGGCGGTTAATTGAACGGCTGATTAAGGCTGCGAAATATATACGAAAATGGACATTAGTAGTATTCTTAATTAAATTGTATTATAAGATGTGATTAAAATGATTCTTGAGATTATATTTTGCAGACATGAGTTATAGTGTGATATATAATGTGTGAATAATGTTATACATCTTTTATTATTATAATCACTCTTCTTAATTGACAATTTAGATAATGTAGCTCCTTTGTAATATTTATATGGAGGGTAACAGTGCTGTGAATAGTGCAATTACAAAAGAGATTATCTCTAAGTTAATGCCCTATTATTTAAAGGCATTTTACTGGTATAATTAACATATTTTTCACAGAAAATAATTCTTTAGTTTTTTAAATAATACAATAACATGAATAAACTTCATATAATAAAATTCGCTTAAACCAATGAAACTAAACTAAAAGAAATTTATTCAAATACACAATAAATAAATAATAACCATACTCACAGAATGTATTTCATGTTGAAAACGTGAAAATCCAATATCAACACACTAAAAACATAATCACTAAAACGTGAATAAAAAATAAAATATTAAAAAAACTTTAAATCACATTTTCATACACAACATGTTCGAAATTCGAATTATTCTAGTTTGCCGGTACGCGCGGGATAGCAGGCGCCTCTGCGTACGCGCAACTAATCGGTGACTGGCGCCTATACTTCGTTGGATCGTCAGCGATATGTAGAGCTTATGACTAAGAAGCTGCAATATATAAAATAGTTTTATTCATTTCCTGTTAGTGGGTCTTGTACATTATTATTTCTATTAACTTGTGTAGTTTTTTAACAGCTAAGAAATACGACCATTTAATTTAACCTTAAGGACGTTATTATCAAGATGAATAATTCTATCTATTAAGAAGATTGTCTCATAAATAGCCAAACTATATCTACAGTATAACTAAAAATAAAATATAATTAAATTAAGATATGTCAAACAACTCACTCCTAATCATTCCCAGTCCCAATGATATGGATAGCGTTACCTCGCTGAATTGCAATGACCATCTCTTGCCCCAGGAACGAGCCGGACTCGAACCGACTAAACCGCACGCCGTCTGTGGGTCGATCTAGGCCGAAGGTGAGGTTGTCTTGTGACATATCCCTCGCACCCCGGCTGACCCAGGGCCATTCCTCTCGGTCTGGCCCTCCTCGGAAGGGGGGACCACGCGGTCCTCGACTCGCCCCCGTCCCCGACTCGCCCCCGCAGCCAGAGCGGGAGTCACCGCCTTTCCCTTGGATACAGAGACCTATTTCCGCGATCAAACCCTTTGTCTGACAATATGTTTTCTTTTTAAATTTTATATATTATTTTTATACCTGAAGTCTCAGAATCTACTATGGTGTGTGCACATGAATATTTAAAAAAGTATTCATGTTGGAAGTATCATCACTCACCTCGGTCGGGGTTCACTTTTTGACTTTTCATCTCCAACTTCACGTGGTCTTAGGCATCCCTGGCAGTGAAAACATCAAAAAAATAGTGAACAGTCAGTAGTTCATACATTACGGAGCTTTTTACTATAAAAATTACTAGATTCATCAGTAATTCGAATAAACTTTTATAGGGAGACTGGTCTTAATTCGTTACTTACCCATGGTTAAAATAAAGATATTTAACTTTCGTTGTTACTTAATCCATACTAATATTATAAAATGCGAAAGTAACTCTATCTGTCTGTCTGTATGTTACGCTTTCACGCCTAAACCACTGAACGGATTTTTGATGAAATTTGGTATATGGGTAGATAAGATAAGTATTAAGTTACGATAACCGATATCCACGCAGGCGGAACCGCGGGCAAAAGCTAGAATATAATAAGAGGACGTGAATAACAACACAGGTTCTTATTTTATCGTATTTATTCCCCGTTTTCCACCCAACTACTACAAGTAATAGAACGTTAAAATGAGGTAGACGTGCATTTATATTTTATCACGTATATTTATAATCAATATAAAATATTGAACGTAACAATTAACAGTAAGTTATGGGACAATATTAAAATATGACGTCATGCTTCCTTATGTGATATAATTTGCCATAGAACCACATAAAAGTACCCGTTTTAACGTTTAGTAAAAAGTCACTAATTTATTCCGCAAAAGAAAATTAGTGTATCTTCTGCTACCGGTTGTTCTTTCAAGTCACCAATAACAATATATTCCGTCAATACTAATTCGTTAAACAAATGATTAAAAATAAAACACCGACTGATGGTGAAAAGATCGAAACTCGCTTTATAGCAGGCGGTACCCATTACTTTTCATCCGATTTGAGATTTGCAAATGGGTACCGCTTGCTATAAAGCTTGTTTCGACCTTTTCGGCATCAGTCGGGTTTTTTATTTTTAATAATTTATTTTATTTTATATTTTTTAGTTATGAAATATACATTTTCTATCTTTTTTTGCTTAATTACCACACTAGATGGAAATGTTTTCCAGTATACTATTGATTTTATTATCATTCTAGAATAACTTACGGATCTCCAAAAATATATGTATGAATGCTACATGGGCGCAGACAATCGTCTTTAGCAACTCGTGTCGTTGCTAACAACGTCGCGACGTGTGTGATTTATAATTCTGTGACAATTTTAACTCTGAGAGCCAAGAATTAATTCGCATAATGTGGTATGTAAGATCAACAAGTCTTCAAAAATTATCTCGATGAAAACTTGATTAATACAGCTGCAGCATATAATCTGTAATACTTTTAGGACATTAAAGTAGTACAGAATTTTAAGCAAGCGTCGTCGGTATGTTAATGTTTTAGGAGTCGACTTGGGACCTCTTCTCCCAATGTATAGAGAGGAGAAATCCCAGGTTCGAATTTCAAATTCGAAAAGAATACAGCTTAGCGCGGGAGGTTAGTGAGAACACAATACGCTGTTACAAGTAGATACTCTTAAAATAGAAGAAAGACCAAATATCGTTTCCAAAATTAAGTAAAAATTAAAAAGATACATAAAATTATACTGTCCATGCCCATATCCATCTAATTCAACACATTAAATAATTTCATGTCACTCTTTTGTAGTCGCTAAAATATTATGATCTCTAAATAATCATCGCTAAATATTATGATAATTGATGTGCACACAAAGACGTTGAAATGTTTTAATATACTCGAACCTTTGCCAAATCTCCGGCATTGTAAAAATAGTTCGTATATCGCAATGTTGTATAATAGTGAATTCATTGCCATGACAACGACAAGCGAAAATAGAAAACTGATGGCTCAGAACACACTCTATATTTACCTAAAAAACGCATGCATTAAAATAAGATTGTGAAAACTATACTACCACGAAGAGGAAAGTAGAATCGTTTATACTTAAAGTAACTGAAGCTGATAGCATTAAGAACTAAGAATTAAGTTAACGATGTGAAATTATAGAGATCCTACCTTGGACAGGCATGTCTTTGAGAGGCCAGCCTTAGAGAGAAGAAGGTATGAGTATGTAAATGAAGTGGGTGACTACAGAATAAATCAAAAAATGTTACGCCAATTTAGTGTAGGAAACTGTATTTCCTTGAATAGTTATTTTTGTACCTACAGACTACATAATAGTCCAGAAAATAATATAGACAGACACCGATCAATATGATCAATAGATCATAGGACTTTTTTCACAACAGTCAACGGACTATTGAGTTCGGCGAAATTTGAATTTAATTAACTAAGATTTCCATCATTAGAAGCATTACAACAGCATTAGAATGAAGTCGATAATATCACAAGGTGGGAACGTAACGAATTAATTACTTAGGAAACTGAAAATCAAACGATTAAATTTGCCAGGATAATTGCTACCATTCACATTGAAACCTCATATCTAACTTTGATTAATAATCTCCAGCGACTTTTGATGTAATAGTTGCTAGGTGTTAGGGTTTAATAAATAATAAGAATGTTATGGGAATTACTCACTCTCTACACCTATCACTAAAGTAACTAAACCCACTGCATTATTGAGTTGTACCTACATCGAAATAACACCACTTTTAAGCGGATTATATCGCGATTTGTTTGTTATTATTGGTTTTTAGACCGACGTTTCGGCTACTTTTCAGCAGCCATGTTCGCGGTTTGACTAAGGATGGTTGTTGTCATATAGTTTGAAGTGTAGTTATCTCAAAGTACCCGAATCATGATGAATTTTATTGTTGGTGTTATTATTTACGCAGACTAAGCTCACTGTGTCGTTAAGTCTTGCTGTATTTTGCTGTTTACTAGGTTTAATATATTAGGTGCTTTAGTATGTAAGTTTTGTATGTTTTTCTCTCTGTATATTTCTAATTGTATCGAGTATCGTTATGTCTATAAATGTATATATTTTATAATTTTTTGCATGTAGGTATATTTTTATTTTATTTTATTCTTTTCATTAAGTGTTATTGAATTTTTACTGTGACAGCTACACCGCAAATTGTAACGTGCGTGTTACTGAATATTTCTCCATCCCACGGTTGCCTGGAAGAGATCGCATTTAGCGATAAGGCCGCCCATTGTGCATTTAACAATAGCTGCTGTAATCCGTACTACTGTCTCTTGTAATTTAATGTTGGTGTACAATAAAGAATTATCTATCTACCTATCCAACCATCTTCTCTATTAAAATTTGGGTGTTTTTATTAATTTATATAGCCTCGCTCTTGCTCTTTAGTGAGTATGCGTGGTTTATCAAACCTTAAATAATGATTGGTACCTTTTTGCGCGTGATCACTTACAGCTGACTTTGTTGAGCGTTGGTGTTTTATGTCAGCTTTGTGTTCTTTGACGCGAGTGCCAAAGCTTCGCTTGGTTTGGTTTACTGCAATGGAAAGAGGCGTTCTTCTTTGTAAGTAAAGATGGTGTGAGTCTTACCTCTCTTTCTCTTGTCTAATAAATTATGAGGAGTAGATTATAATTGCCTTTTTGGTTCCCGGGGAAGTAGAATAGGACCACCCCAGCTCTTCCTATGGGTGTCGTAAAAGGCAACTGAGGGATGGGGTTGGTCTCCATCTAACAGTAAGCATACAGCCCAAGGCAAAGTGCCCGCTAGAAGGCAATATGCTTGCCCCCTATTACGTGGTACCGAAAATCATAATTGGCGAAATGTGGGTGTTGGATTAATACACCTCTGTCTACCCCTTCGAGGATTAACAGGCGTGAGTATATAGAGAATAAGGATTAGAAACGCATGCTTATCGTAAAATTAACATATTATATCAGCACGGCTTAACACTCAAATTCAGTACGGAACCCCGCAATAATACTGGTCTCACACGAAAATGCGTCTATTAGCTCCATTTTGGTAGCATTACCATTATCTAATGGTCCTTGGTTCCGTGTCCCGCCGTCACCGGTCACGCTTGACTGCATCTAGTTAGCGATAAACATTTCGTATTAATTTCGAAATAGATTTAGACGATGTATCCGTAATTTTATTTGATTGATGTTTTGGAGAATAGGTGTATTTGTCTTTCAGGTTCGTTTTAATTCACGGAATAGAACCAATTAAATTGTATTTGAAAGAGACTTTGAAACAAAAACAAAAGGAAATGTTATCGTGAGTTGTGCCTGGTTTACACATAGATTTAGTATTTTTCTTTTCCATAGATTGGCAATAGGAGTGAAAGAGAGCTCCGGCATCTAATAGTAATTTTATGTGTTAGAAAGAGAGAGTAAACGATGCTGTCAGCGAGACCAAACATGTATTTGTTATTGGGAAATAGGGGACTATTGAGTGAACGCTTAAACTATTTTATGATTATATAAGTAATTCAAAGTCATAGCAGTAAAACCAACAACATTTTATGATGCGTTTATGTGCAGTACCAGGTTGTGATTCATCAAAGAAGAATAATACCCAAAATTATTCATTTCATCAGTAAGATAAATGTTTGTTTACAATCATCGTTTCTTCAAAAAAAATACATAAATGTGGCAGTTTTGGTGTATATATAATAAAAAAAACAATATGCAAATCACTGAAATGAAATGGAATAAATGAAAGTGTCCTTTTTAAGATATAATTAATACAGAAAATCAGGATAATTATAACCTCACCTTGTAGGGATGTGAT
The DNA here is from genome assembly GCA_949126895.1 of Eilema caniola. Classification (NCBI taxonomy): domain Eukaryota; kingdom Metazoa; phylum Arthropoda; class Insecta; order Lepidoptera; family Erebidae; genus Eilema; species Eilema caniola. The sequence goes on from OX421476.1 coordinate 7,640,136, forward strand.
CGCGACATTATTTCGTTGTATCGAATGTGATTGTGATAGCTGAAGGTTGAAAATTTTGTTTCTTGTGAACTTAGTGTAATGTATTAATTTAAGTGCAGCTGAATAAAATCTGTTTTCAACGGTTGTGCTCGCATTTTCTATTTAAACCGACCCCCATGCTCGTAACTATAATAGTACTGCGCCATTTAGAATATTATAATAGTATCGATTGTATGCATGATTCTAAGTCTAATTGATTGTTGACTGTTTGATATTGTAACAAATAATTTATATGCAGATTTCCTGTAAAACCTGATGTCAGAGACAAATGGCTTCGCATGTTAAATAGACCAAATTGATCTCCACATAAATATTCTGCTATATGCAGTAAACACTTCAATGAAAACTGCCTTTCAGCAATTGGTAAACAGAGGAGGTTACTACATGGTTCTGTTCCAACCATATCTATACCAGTAAGGAATAGTTATGCTTAAGTATTTCCAATAGCCCAGCTTTGAAGCCGGGGTCTGCATTTTTTATTAAGTTTCTTATTTAGCCATTACGGAAGCGACTGCCGTCTGACCTTATAGCCTGCACCAGAATGGCGTCCGTTGTTCAGCAGGTGTACCAGCTAGCAAGTAAGGTTGGCTTGGGCCCCGAAAGTCTTAAGTAGGGTCTGTATACACCCAAAATCAATAATAAAATTAGAAGTAGATCTTACATTCCTCTACAAGAAATATAACATAAATTTTAATAGTTATTAAATAGTGTATAAACCTTTCTGCTAACACAAAGAACATATTGCATTTGAATTCAAGGTAAAAATTAAACCACTGCGTAGAACACTAACATAGGTGGTATGTAGAAGATACATTCCGATGATTAATAAACCATTTTTAAATTTGTACTCTTATTATTTTCTTGATCTTTTCTTCTTATACACATTTTTGATAATATCTCTTTCCCTCGAATATTGTTACATTATGTTCTGATAATTTCGAATATCGGTGGTAATGTTTGGGATTTCTTGTTCCGAGTCTGGGTGTTATTTCATTTCGTCATCATCAACCTAGCGATAGCCGCGGCACCGCAGGCAAAAAGGATGATAGACTTTCTAAAAATATATCACTGCCGAGAAATTTCATCGATATCGATAAAAGATCAGGAGCAACATTTTTGACGCACACATTGACATTACGTGCACATATAGACAATTCAATTTTAGTCTTGTCCGCTAGTTGACATTACCAATCTATGGATATACTATATCTATGGGTTTACATTATTACCAGTCCCGTACTCCAGCGAATCAATCCAGTACAGTGCTGGACTGGATTGTAGTGTTCACATTATTTCAATGTCTTAAACGTGCTTGAAAAATCCACTGGACTGGAATCACTTACAGGAATAGACGCATTCCAGTAATGGTTCACATTATTTCAGTAGCATTCCAACACGGGATTCGCTCGCTGGACTGGAGCACTGTGGAATAATGTGAACGGGTAGTACCCCAATAGGCCTATATAATAATTCATACTATTAAATTTCTAAATGTTTTGTTATAATATTTAGTATGTATCATATACTACTGGTATGAATATAATTCAAAATTATATCTTGTTCAGTTCTTTTACTAGTAGCGTCGCGTAACACTTTTAGTGTTTTAGTTATTTCATACACGATGTTATTTCGCGATATTGTGTTTGGCCAAGCACTTAGGACGTATGCTTTTAAAAATTATATATTATCGTTAGGGTCGGCTCTCTTCACTTCCCCTCTGTCAATTAATTCTATTTTGGATTTTGACATAATTTATTTGCTGTTAACATCAAAAACAATTAGATCTTAATAAATACGCTAATTTCCCTCCGTGGTTGACAAAGACAACGGCCCGCCATCTGCTTCTGTCCTTACACGCTTCAAGAGTTTCCTCTCATTAGACCTTTCATGTAAGCCTGCTGGTTTCGAGTACTTTTGATGTGCCTTTGGTCTGATACCGAGTAAACAAAATCAAAGTACCTGTGTGTAAATAAAATTGGTTAAATTTTAAAGTAACAATTGATGATTAAATTAAAATCAAAACAAAGATAAACGTAATAATTTTTTATTCCCTCCAGATATGACGAATTCATTTAATAATAGTACATTATGGTACAGTTGTATTAAGTTGGTGATTACCGCTGAGGTGCCTTAAGAGAGCCGAAGACGCTAATCAACAATACACCGTATATCTATAACAACTAACAAATTAATACTCTTTACCCTTGCAGTTTTCAGGTAGTAAACATTCCAAAACGTTAAGGGCTTCACATCAATCACATCAGATATCGGACGATGTACAACATAAATAATTTTCTTCATAACTAGTGCTTGTAGACATTTTAATTAATAAACAACTATAATTTCAACAGTAAAAACAAAATGCGAAACTTTTTGGTTTGGCGGAGTGGCGGGAACAATTAATTAGTTTTTCTATTAGCGCATTGGATACATAATGGTAAATTTAAAATTTTAATAGAGAGAAAACAAACGTTTTTGAAAAACCATTACACCCATCACTTTATGAATGCTTGACCCAAATGTGCTAAAACGGTAATTACTCAAATGTCAGATTCTAATTAGAGCTACAATCAACGTCAAAAAATTGGGACGAGTTCAGTGACACAACATGTCTTCATTATAATTTCATACATACGGCAAATCCTCCAATATACTCAGGGTTGCCTCACTTGAGTGTCCAGTTTCCCATTAATCATGACTTAAATTGCTTATGTACTCAAATGTAAATAAAAATTAAGTAAAAATATTCTGTCAGAGAATTATATGATTTTGATCTCAGAAAAAAAAAGTATGTGCCTTTCACGCTTCAAAACCTTTAATACATAATAAATTGGAGCATAATAATAAATTATAGAATAAAAGCCACCATATTATAGGCGTAAAAATACAACGAATTCTAAGTTATTTTCACTAGACATAACACAGGTCACAGGTCAAGAATATGAATTACAATAAATACATAAACATAAACATAAACTCACGCCTTTATCCCCGAAGGGGTAAGCAGAGGTGCTAGCACAATAAATAGCGATTCAAGAATCGCCTACATCCTGCCACTCCTGAAATGTGTGTCTTTTTTTTACTTCGGGTCGCTCCAGATTAAATTGAATAATTATATTCTAAAATCATTTAGATTGGTTCAACCGTATGGCCTTAACCCGCATGTGCTACATGTGTGATGGACGCGCAATAAAAATGATACTATTATTCATACATACATACGAGTACTTACATACATACACAATCGTAGAGTCATGCGTCTTTTCCATTGATTTTCCATTTTGTTTCTTAGACCTAAGTATCCATACATGGGCAGTAGTAAAATACTATTAGGTACAATGTTGATAAGAATCGACGGCATGACCGATATGGTGTGATATATTTTCGGTCTGTCGCTGTGCCCATTTGTGCTGTGTACAAAAGGATGTTTACTAGATTTTCTAGTCAATACAAAATTGAAATTTTTTGCACATTAGGTATGTATGCGCCTTGACGAACAAATAGGGAGTACAAAGGGTTTTGTAAACTTATACCACAAACCTATGGCCTAATGATACTCAGTCTTGAATCTCGATTTAAAACTAGCACTGAGGACAGATTGTCATTTTGACCATCTGTCAAATCTTTCAATGATAATCCAAATTCAGGACTGAGTATTATTCGGTTATCAACAATATTATTATCACATAGGTACAAACAAGAAAACCCCAAAGTTTACATTCGTATTTCATTAACCATGGCAATATAGCAACGACGATCCTTGATTAACACCCAGACGAATCCTATTTCTAAAATCTCTTGAAAGAAGCAAGAAGAATTTTTTCCTTAAATCCAAACTTCGTTTAATAATAAATTTTAACAAGACAAATTTCAAAGCTACGACTTTTTATCAATTACTTTTATATTTTCACCATTCACGCAAAAAAAATTTGACTGAATAAAATCGAATGAAATCTAGCTGTTTTGTGTGTGTGTTTTGGAGATACCCGACAGAGTGACCCTTGGCGTTAGAGAAACTCGTAGTTAGATTCCTAGATTTCTACCTCAGACCCCGAGGTAGGTACCTAGGATGCACCCGGTATTAGGACAAAAATGATGATAGTGATTAAGAAAGGCTGTTTTGTTCATTGTTATATTTCTGCTCATAAGAGGGTCGTTGCAGCTCCATGTAGATGTGTGATTATGTCTGACAATAAAGACTATTCTTAGTAGACTCGTTTAGAAGAACATGTTGTTTTGACTAACGTGTTACATTATAAGGATAATGATGAACAAAATGTATTGTGCTTATAATTTTACAATATATTATTATTATTATATATATAATATTTTGATTATTTCCTTCCTGATTTATTTCTGTTATGGTACCTGGCCTACCTCAGTCCGTGCCATTTTATACATTTATTTGGAGAATATTTCTTGAATATGGAATTAGATATGCGCTTGTACTGTGCTTAAAGCGTACGTCCTTAAATGTCTTTTGAGAATAGCATGGAGTGCTACGGCGGGGAAGAAGATCAAATACACCAGCATACATTATATCATATGACTACGCGCGCGTCAGGGCCTGTTTTTCTCATGACTTGGGATCAACAAATAAGCCGGTGTCAACAATAATCTGTAATTAAATTATAGGATCCATCGGTTTCAAGGAAGTGATTAGTATATCACTTCCTTGAAACTCGGAGTTTAAACCAGACTTACACAATTTATCCATATTTTATTTTCTGAAATATATCCTTCTCCAATTTTTTCGTGACATCATTAAAATGTAAAGGTAGATACTACATGAATCGCAAAATACCTGAGTAACTCTATTATACATATCTCAATATTTTTCCGAGTGTCACAAACATGAATACGGGTTCTGATTGAGTTCAAATATATTTATAGTTTCGCAAAGAAATTAAGGTTTACTGAGCTTTCAATTATTAAATTTATAGAAATAAATAAAATTAAACAGTTATTACCTACAGGTAATAAAATAAAAAATTAAAACAGATTTTTGATCAACTAGTAGTAGTTAATAAGGTAACAAATTTTACATGTTGGGTGTCGAGCTGTTTGTTTTTCAAGTAGAAATACGACTTATAAATAATCAACTTGTGCATAGGCCTCTCAACACTTGTCGTAAAAGATTGAGCCCTGAATTTACAAAAAGATGTTACTAAAAAGTATGTTATGACATAACTGAACTACAGTGCAACATAAAAGAGTAGAAAATAAATGAGGGCGCCACCATCGCTCATGTGGCAACTCAGTTAGTACGACCCAGCTGATCTCGATACTTGAATAGTATTTATTTTTTATTTATTTATTAGCTATAAATATTAAGTAAATATTTTAAATAAGTATGTTTATAAATTAATTACTTTCAATAAGTTCCGTGTAGATAGACAGATAATAGATTTGATATGTAATAGTAATAAAACTACAAGTTCACTCAAATATTATAAAGTATATTGATCTAATAAATTAAAATCTAAATATTCTACACCGTCCATACGCTCATTTAAATTCGTGTCGTCTATCATTGAATCATCACTGCTATCTGAACGAATCTCATCGTCACTGCTATCTGCACCAACCTGAATAACCAAACGGTCTATGTCATGGTACAATGTTATTCCACGATCATAACATTCCTTCTCAATTTTCTTAACATGCTCACAGCAGTTCTTCCAATCCTGAGCTGTTATCGAATTGAATGCCTCTTCGGTAAGCTCCTTAATATTTTTTGCACCCACATTCTGATCAGCGACCTTTCGCTTTGCCAGTGCCCAAATTAACTCAATAGGGTTACCACTGTATGACCGTATTGTCCTATAATCTCGTCAATTTCGTATTCTGGTTCAGGCTTATGTCTCTTTACCAGTGCCAGGAGCGAGGGTTTTCTCAAATCTGAGTCGAAAGGCACGTTATTTTGTTCTAACCACATTTTTATTTCATGAACCCTGTTAGCTGATGTCGGAGCTTTATTCTTTATGACAGAATGATAAGGTGCATTGTCCATCACAATAATTGATGGTTCTGTGATGTTGGGCATAAGTTTCTCTGTAACCTATTTAGTGAAATTATGACAGTTCATTTCGGAATGATAATCTTCTTGTTTATTCATACCACTAAAGAGTAGTAGAGCATTAGGTACAAAGCCTTTTTCATTTCCGGCATGAACTATAATCCATCGCTTTCCCTTTGAGATGTCCGTTGTGAATCCTTCAGTTTCAATTGACTGCCAACATTTTTTAAGCTTGTAGCTAGAGTGGATATAGCTTTCATCCAAATATATTATATCCCTCTGAAGCTCTTCAGGCAAGTTTCTGTTTTCCATAATCAGTCTTAAATATTTTTCTCGTTTGTGTGCAATAATAGGTTTTTCTATCAAAGCTTGTCTGTTAGTTTTACATTTTTATATTGGAATCCAATCTTTTTTAGAAGTTTCCGCAAATGCTCCCGACTTCCATCATAGCCGATATCTTCCCTTAATTGAACTAATAATTTACCAATTGTTGGTACCTCTTTCTTCACAGTATAAAAAAAATGAATCTTCTGCCGAATTGCACAGGTGTCGAAGTCGTCCAATACCTTTGAGGGACGACCCTTTCTGTGTTTAGCTGGTGTCGAGAATTTCCCACCTGTTTCGATGCCGTATTGCACGATTCTGCGCACTGTGCTTACAGAAACACCTAAAACAAAGCATGGTACTTATAGCTTATACTTATACATATGATACTTATAGCAAAAAAAGACGGGTTGCACTCTGGGAGTGCCAGCAGAAGTGAAAACTTTTTCTTTCCTTCGTTATATACACAGAAAAAGATGAAAAAAAACATACCATACCATACCATACCTATAATACAGCGCCAATCATAGAACCTATCACTAATTTTCTGCTTTTCTATCAGAAGAAATTAATAAATTACAAAAAGATAAAATAATCACAAAAAGTAATAAATTACAAAAAGAAAAAATAATCACAAAAAGTGTCAGAAGGCCAGGTTTGAACCCGGTACTATCTGAACCATAAGGACTCACAGTCGAAGCCTTTACCGCTATGCTGCGAAACTATTTACCGTATATTGCAAAATAGACAGGTCTATAGCTAATATTGTATGACGTCAGTCGTCGGTTACGGTCCAAAGGTCAAGCGATCCTGACGCGCGTTTAACATTTCATACCCATCCAACGCCGCTAAAGAAGTTTTCACTTCAAAAAACGTTCTTCGTGATACGCAATTAATTACATCAAGTGTTTTTGCTTTACCATCAAGTACCTATCAACGTTGTTAAGTCGCGCTATAACTACAGGGGTATTTGTTTATCATAACATAACCTCAAAAATTGTTGATATCCAATTTGTAAATACTATTTTAGTTCGTAAACTTTGCTCCCTGAATATATGAATGGTTTGTAATTAACGTTAAGTGCAACTTTCAATAGTTACTTACCAGTAAAATCTGTTGTACGATGGTAAATATCTTCTAAGTTGGAAAGTAGCTTCCCAGCTTGAAATTCGGCCAAACACCGCGTGAAAACTTTATAAATTATTTCACAGGCACCTCCACGAATTACCTTATTCATGATATATCATTGTTTTCCTGTCCACACTCAGAAATAACACTCAAAAAGCAAAATTCTAACGAGAAACGAAACCAATCAAGAAGAATTGACAGCTCGAGTACTTATTTTAGATGTTGCCAGAAAATGAAAATATTTTAGTTCCCAAATATTTAATTTCTACTCTTTTATGTCGCACTGTATTATTATTATCGTTCCTACTAAGCGTTCCTTCATGTATTTTGACATATGTCAGAAATGAATCTAGGCGAAACATTTATGGAGTCATATTTTTGTATTTTTATAACAAATTGAAAAACCTCGTACAGTTCTGTCGGACTAACACTAGCTTACTATACTCGTAGTATTGTACAGAATTCTACATTCACTTTTGTAGTTTTCGTGTTGAGCGACCACTAAACTTAGCCGTAACTACTTTACATTATTTAAATAGGGTAAATAAATCCTTCTTTAAATTATGTTATCACAATCACTAAACATACAAATCACCTAATATATTTTGAGGTCAAGTCATGATCCAAAATTTAGAACCGGTTGTGGACAAGTAAGCTCATAAAGTCACGTGAGATTATGATCATACGTGAAGAGATAAACGATCAGTCTGTGTAATATTTTATACTGGATATACAGGGCTGTACGTAATAAGTTAAGTCTTCTAGGGTTTTTACATAATTTGTGTTATAAAACATTTTTATATATTAAACATTATGCGGTAAGCTGTACTGTACTTCATCATAATTCTAGGGTTAATCCCGTTTGTGTCTAAACCAGTTTGGAGCCTGGGGTCAGCTAAGTTTTATTATTTAGGTAGGTACTGCGAACGACCCGGCTGACGAGCCATAATCTCTGTCGCAGCCAACTAGCTTAATCAAACTTTTAAATTGTCATTTAGGCTATTAACTAAATGGTTACACATTCCATTAACAGCCTGAATTATATTCAGGTGTAATGTTCATCACAACATTTAATAAAGTAGCTGGCTAATGCTTAGGCACCACCCCGAAATAAAACAGAAAATTACATAGATACATATACTCACGTCTGTGAATCCCCGAAAGGATAGGAAGGGGTGTATTCACAGAAAATTTGTAATAAAGCTGCACAATACGACTTGGACAGGTTAGGTTAGAAGCAGCGCTCTGCACCTTTTTTAAACCATGAATTCAAACGTCATTTTTATAGCTGTTTGGTAAAATGGCTAGGCAAGTAATTAAATATCATCGACCCAAGCCATCAATTCAGTCCGTTAATTGAATGGCGCCGTATTTAATTAAACGGCTGATTAAGCTATTTGGCTGCGTCATCTCCATCCCATGTTACGGCTCTTACAACGCAACTCCTGTTCTCCACGTGATGCTGCTGCTATTGAGGGTTCCACACAACATCGTTACTAATAATTTCTTATATAAAATATGCATATAAATAATACCAAATAGTAAGTTTTGCACCATTGAATAAATACATTTTGAAATGTACGCGAAATTGTAAATTTCATTATTTAGATGATGGTTATCTTTACAACAACTGAACTACAAATAGGCTTAATTTTTCTTTAATTGCTTTTGTTAAGATTTTCCTTTAATTTTCCATTAGGGCGTTAATCGTTCTATTCACTTTTAATCGTCCTAATTTTCATATTTGCGGCTGTCAACAGAAATGAAAGCTGTATAAATTTGTCTTGCTAAATGATTTGACCCAAATTGGAGACATTTTCTTTTAACAGTGCTATAATTATTTTTTATTAAGATTTCTAGTTCATTTAGCTAGTACTGGTAAAATTTAATAATATTATTGTGATACAATATTCAAATTAATATTACTTTACGATTATCAAACATTTTACACCTAAAGTAAGCATAGTTTAATTTGGTTATAATATGGGCCATAAACACCTATATGAAGTTCGATACATTTTTTAAGAAGTTCATACATAGTTAAAATATAAGCTACCATCCTAATGACATATGTATACATAGTCATGCGTACAAATATTACAATAGGCGGGAATCAACACGACGGGAATTTGCATTCAAATGTTCTGAATATATATTTTTGAAATAACTAAAATAAGTGCATCATGAACTTCACTCGTTTCCTAATTGCACCTTGTTACAATATTGTAAGCGTTGCACGAAGTTTTGAAATGATAGTACGTATATACTTAGACAGTACTTATCGTTGACTACAGTTGGCGCTTAACTCCATTTAACTATACCAACTGCGGTGTAATTAAATGAAGTGTTATTATTTGAAACTGCATTTGTATGTTAGTTCTAAACCTGCTCTGGGGGATGTGGCCGCTTAAAGTAATACGTTTTTGTTTATGAAATAAATTAACATTGAAAAATATTAAAACTAATTTATGTAGAAGTTCCTTAGGTACAATTTGCACCTTTTGAAAAAGTAGCTTGCTTTTTGATTCTATTAATCTTAAGTCCCACCCGTAAACTTTAAGTCTATAGACCTTTAAATCAAGTTACATTGCTTTTTTTTTCGAGGCACTATCCCTAACAGTCGACGCTCATAGGGGTTTATAACTTCGCATAAATTCATCCTCAACCTTATACCACAACAAGACAGACTTGTCATTTATAGCATGACTTGTAGTATACGACGTGTATATTATGAGTGTGTGGCATAAATAGCATATTAAATATAGCCTAGGCTTCACTCACATAAAATATAGTAGATATGTAGGATTCTTGTAACATCGGCTTTATCATTCTGGCAATTCATAAGTAAAACATTTATAAGTTGTTAATTAAAATGATAATTTTATAGAAATAAAACGTGTTATCCAAACGAGTGCTTAATAACTCGAACTCGAACAAAGCGCATTGACAGCGGACAGTTTTAAAGCAATACCGATATTGCGAATGCATACCCAAGAACAAAGCAGATCGAATGCAGGTACAGATAGCAACAGATCGATCTTGATAAATAAAATACTCAGATTAATCTTAACTCCTTGGTTCTCCCCCCTTCCTGTTGACTAATTGTTTTGATATTTGATACACACCGTTAGTTTGAACAATAAAACAATTTAAATCAATAAAACAGTTCGATTTGCTCTTTATACCTTGAGACTTTGTCGTAAAGATCGTTCTGACGCTGACGGTACCATCAATACGCTTTAGAGAACTTTATTCAACAAAAGCCTACCTGAATTCTGTAGTATCTCTTTGACATACTATCTACTATTTCTCATTACAAAGTGATTTCCTCGAGCTAACAAAGCCTGGGCATCACCTGTAAGGCCTGACAGTATTGCGTGACCGGCTTGCGCGTACAGAATAATAGAGAACGTAAGCATACACATTTGTGTCTTGCGTGTTTGAATACTTGAGGAAATAATTGTCCGTATAAGCGGATTACTACTACCCTGAGTTATTTATCTTATCTATATTCTAGATCTATATATATATATGTCGCCGCCAACTAGCTTAATCTGCCGTTTAATTAACTGCCTAGGCAGTTAACTAAACGACGCCATTCTATTAACGGCCTGTGCAACCAATTTAAACAGTGTCCCTGTTTAAATTGGTTACACCGTAACTTAAACTTTTTTTAAAGTTTTCAAATACTTTGTAGAATGTTAAGGTGTAAAGTTAATGATAATTATTGCAAGCAGAGCTGCGGACAATAGTTCTATGTCTAATTTTATTGCACAACTTACAATTATTATTAATATGCAATTATTATTTAGCTATACGAACTTGGTTTACTAAATATTAGTTATCATATAATACTTTAATTTCGTAGTAAATAAATGTTGTTGTTAATAGTTATTGAATAACCGTTAACTTACCAATCTAGTTTCATTGCTGTACGGATTAGGAATTGTATCTATAAACTTGAGGAGATAATCGTTATTAGAAGGTGAATAATATAATTATACTGTACTGATTTATCTGTCTTACGTACTACATAATTTAGGCAATTGTTACCAAATAAAATTTAAGTATACCTATAGTTTTAATTATACACTAGTAGTAAATACAACAATGTTTATAGGTAGTATTTAATTAAAGTATGGTATACAATCAAATAGAATCATAAATGTGTAACAGCGGCTGATTATATTACTTAAATGTTAAAGCGATTTAATATTTATTGGAATCTGGAACTGGCTGTCTGAAGACCAGTTCTTCTCAATGGCAGTACTGGTGATATCATTGGTGACTTCGATATGTTGTTGGGAATCAAGTCCTTGCTTCCTAATAGGCTATTTACTAAACTTATTGATTATGTGGATAATAGGGATACATAAAATAAAATTCGTTGCATTCAGACTTATAAATGACATGAGAAAACCTATAAAACGAGATCAAGCCATGGTGGGTGAAGAAATAGAGATTGTTTTGTACGCCGTGATAAGGCTCAATTTGAACTATTAGTATTTCAGCCAAGTAGAAATAAGAGGAAAAATAATAGCCTTCAAACTCGAGACCTTTAGCCTTTTGCTTATCATCTGAATTGTTCTCAGCCTTAAATATGAAACAAAAAATATTTTAACGGTTATTAGTAATAGACAATTTAGTGTTCATAGTGATTTTCCATTAAATATTATGGAAAACAAATATGTTCACATATATATCTATACATCTATACATATAAATAAAATTGGAGTGCCTGTTTGTAACATTGAAATAACCGTTTTTTATTACATGCATATGAATTTAATATGGTACATACACAAAAATACATTTTTTTTTAAGTTTTTTCTGCCTAATCTCTGAAATGGCTGGTAGCTAATGTAATAAGAATTAACTTAGGCTAATTTTCTTTAGAAAAATAGCGTTGACTCAATACTAAGCGATAACCGACATACACGCGGGTGGATCCGCGGGCCACAGCTAGTTGTAAAAGTATTATTTAAAGCACCTTGAACTTACACAGATCGATTGTCCGTTATTTCTAAGTAACATTATTGTAACATAATCAACTAAATATCGTGACGTGTGTTAGATGAATGAGATTTGATATTGGAATTGTTTGATTTCTAAAAAATAAGTTTAAACAAATAGTGGACCCTGGATTTCGAGATAAAAGCCTCAGATACGACTAGGACTAACATTAAGATTAGAATTTAGTCCAATGGTAAAGTAGATAAATAGTGTTGGAAGTTAGTTGAACAACAAACTGAAGTAATTTGTTTTAAAATAGAATTTGTTTTAAAATAAAACCGCGGTAGCCTAGTGGTATGGGCACCCGAGGAGGGCCAGACCGAGAGGAATGGCCCTGAGTCAGCCGGGGTGCGAGGGATATGTCAAAAGACAACCTCACCTCCGGCCTAGCACATCGCACAGACGGCGTGCGGTTTAGTCGGTTCGAGTCCGACATAACCTACCCCTCCGGCTCCGGAGGGGTGGGTATCCGTGGGGATATCCCGCACGTAAAAAAAAAAAAAAAGTGGTATGGGCAATGGACTGCTGAGACGAGGTCTCGGGTTCGATCCCAGGTTTTACCATGGCACACACCAATGACTTTTCGTTGCTTTTCGAAGCTATGTGTGTATTTATCGCAGGTTAATAAGTGCCCGGTTAATGGCAACAGGGTCGCCATACCTTAACATAAACTGGCGAAATGTGGATGCTAGTACCTCTGCCTACCCCTTCGGGGATACAGGCGTGAGTTTATGTCATGTTATGTAGATCCGATATTCCCAGTGGTTTTACTGCGAGGATTCACTTAATAAATATTAATCATATTTCCTGCGTTCATTCTGCAGTGGTATCAATAATATGCATTCCGATTGATAAAGTGTGATTCATAAATAAATCCCAGAGTAACATAATATTATCATAGGAGGCTATGATAGTGTCGTTTAATTATGAATATGGTCGCTCTTTAATATATTTTAATTTCTCTTATCTCTTAAAAAGCAGGTTGAGTGGGAGTTGGACTCGCACACCGGGAGTTCTGTATAAAGTTGAATTGAGGGATAAGCTTATGATAAATAAACTGCAATTTATTTTGTTTGCGTTGATAATTTGATTTTTTTAGAGTTTCAAGACGGTACGGCATAAGTGTGTGGTAAGAAATTCAACTTGATGCCTGTATGCATTCCTGAGAAAAAAGGTCTTGACAGATCGACAGACAGCCGAACCAACAGACAACGAAAATGATCTTTTAAGAGTTCCGTTTTAGCCTTGTGAAGTCAGAACCCAGAAAATAACTGAAAGTTATAGTTGGCGAAATATTTGTGATGACATGCCTCTGCATACCCTTCAGGAAATTACAGACGTGAATATGTAATTTCCAAGAAATAAACATATTCCTGCGGTTGCTGGAATAGTTTAGATAGAGGATACGAGTGCTGCAATAAAAACTACATTTAAGATCTATGTTAAATACGTTATCTTATAAGGTATTAGGAATTTACACTAGGTAGGTAGGAATTTTCACGGAGCTGTAAATATATTCAAACTTTCACTTTAAATATAAATAGCTGCTGACTGTGTGATTGGAAAGGAATTTTGTTCCGCATACACTAACTATGGTGGAGAAAAAAAAACCCTCACTGTAAGTTTAAATGTTGAGTGTACTGTATTTAAAGAAAGAAAATCAAGAACATCTTGCTTTTATAACTTACGATATATAGGATAAAGGAGGTTGGCACGCACTTATTTGATATATGCAGCTGCAAATCTTCTGCACGTGCACAGCTGTTTCAAATTTTTACACTTTCAGAATACGAGAACTTAAATGGCCAAGTTGTTACACCAAAATTTTGTTGGCACCTTAGGCATAATGCGCTGCCATTGGTCGAAGTGCGGATGGAGGAAGGAACGGATTACATAGGTAAAAAAATGCAAGTCAATTTAGAAATTGATATCCATAATCCCCCGGACTTGAATAACTCGTAAAGGAAAAGCGGAATAAATTCAGTTTATGAAAGTATTTAGTAAACTACAATATATTATCATAGGTATAAACCAGTATATATCTATAACAGTATAGATATAGGATATAGGTACATGTAATAATTTATGTAAACTATTACTTAATACATTGGGCGCAGAACAAAGTCTAACTATCGGGTGCTTATAAGTGCCACCTTTAGTTTTTACTTCAGCGACTCGTATGGTACCATCCTAAACGAGGAATAACGTAGTAATAATACCGAGCGGCCACTGCAGAGCTAGTGCATTATTAACATCTAGTAATACAACAGTACCTACCTTCAGTGGATTTTAAGGAAGATTCTATTTTTCTCGCAACTACAAGTTATGAAGGTACTCGTTTTTAAAACGTTTTCAGAAAGATTGTACTAACGAATCCATTAAATAAAATCGCGTCACTAAATTTACTTTATCATTGCTCACATTAGGCGCAGGGAGATCCTGTACTGTGGTATTTAATAGATGTGAAGGAGTAAGCGCCGTTGGCTCCGATGGATCAGTGCTCATAACATAAAGAGGGCAACCATTAAGTACGGCTTCAATTTGATGCAAGACAGTTGTCATTGCCTCATAAGTTAGAACCTAATTACCTATGACACTGAACGTAAGGGACTTAGCGCTTTCTATGTTAGCTTCCCATATTCCACTAAAGTGACTCGCGGTAGGAGCATTCATAAGCCATGTTATGCGATATTTCGCAAGTTCATTACTGAACTCCTTATAATAGTCATTAGACTCCAAGAAAATTTGTAGCTTACTAAGATAAGCTTTAGAAGCTACAAAAAGCAAGATGCGTTCATATGTTAATGAATTTAGAAATTGATATCCAACATATGAAGTAATCTGCTACTGTATTATGACGATTCAGTTTCAACTTTAATTTTATTTTTTCCATATACAGAAATTATCTAATTAATAAATACTAGTTCTTAAAACACATGTAATGTGACATTACTCAGCAAGAGTAATTTTGAAATGGTCATTTCGAAAGATAAATTTATATAACCACAGCGTTATTAGTCACGGCGGCTTGGTTTTTTAGCTAAGGTCTAGCTTAAGAAGGTGTCCTTAAGAATTAGGCCACCATATCAACTCTATAAAGATTAATTGTAATAAAATGTTTCACCTCTTTCTGTACATAGATATATCCTATCCACAATTCTTTTTTAAGCCCTGGCCTTAGTTGCTGTGAGTTAATTTACTTGAAATAAAATAGTTAGTTAACGATATTGACCAAAACGACTAAATGGTTACAGAGTAACTACTTTCGAGTTTATACTGTCAAAATATGTAAGTGGTAGGTATAGTGATTTTCAAGTAAAGTTTAAAACTAAAAATAGATTAAAAATATATACAAAATATAGTAGGAAAGGCCTATGAGAAGACCGAATTACGCTCTTATGCATAGAAGTTGGTGGTTGATACTGATGTTCCCATGTCGGTGAAACGCTACACTGGAATTAAATGAAACTATTATATGAAAATCATTTCTATTTATTTCTAACAAATAAAATGTTACTCTATATCGCAATGTGAAAAAAGGATGAAATATAATATTATAGATTTTATGAAACCGTTGCCATTGCTAACAGGATTCGTAGGCAACATAATTATTTTACATTTTACACAGTTTTTTCTTTCATATCGGTTTTCATCGTGTAAAATACGTTAGGTTTATTTATTCTGCAAAAAGACAATTTTTTTTATTATATTTCATCCCATCAGACAGAGACGAAAGTGAATGAGAATATGCCAAAAAATCTCAAGGACACCAAAAACAAGAAATACGATATGAGTGACCATCTACCATCTTCTGCATAGCGTAATAAATTGCTCTGTATGTAATTTGTTCAGGGAAAATCTTGCAATTCGATTTTGAAGTCAATATCCTCAATCCATTGTGATGAAATTTTGAATACACTTTTAGTTTTGAAGACAATGTATTAATAATGCATTGATATGGTACCATGGAGCTGGTCTGATAATGTAGTAAGATAGCAACTCCTAAATTAAATAAGATAAATTTATCGAGTTAGAGCTCATTTGTTTTGTCTTAATAAGCTCTCTGGTATAACATGGTTTTCGGGGTCTGAAGATGGAGGCAGAGGGTGGCCATAGCAACTTCTAAACTAAATAAGAAAAACGAATCGAGTTTGGGCTCATTGGTTTTATCTTAACAAACTCTCTGGTACGAGTATATCAGGGTCTGAAGATGGAGTCACCATAGCATTCCTAAACTTAACAAGATAAACTGTAACGTGATATTTTTCACTATTGCTTATTGTTTTCTAATATAGATTTCTTTGTTCCAGAGCCACCTAGAGTGTCTCACGGAAACTAGGCATAATTGTTTGGCAGTGAAACTTCTAATCTTCGATTAGGTGTGTTCTAGTTCTCACACTCGACCGACGGATGGCGCTGGTGTCCTACAGCATATTTCAATTTTTATAATTGCGCTCATATATCATTTTATTTACAATTTAACAATAATAAATAAATGATACTTATTTTCTCAGAATTTGTGACATATTCGTGAACAGGTCATAATTATAATAAATATTTGTCGTACCGGGTCTGTTATAGCCTATGGTCCCCGTCAGCTGACGTGAGCTTGTCTATGACCGGACTAATGAGCTTTTTGCATGATTAGCAGAATTTTGAGGATTGTTCACGAATATTCGATGGATTCGGGTATAAATAGGCCTGCGCCGATCCTCAAACGAACTTCTATCTCAATCTTCGTAGCTGTCTCTGAGTAAATAAAATCTGTGTCAATTTCTCGCAATAAAATTGTTTGGTGAAAACCTCGTTCCCAGATATTCTGGTAAGTCGTATTCCTCTATTTATTGGGGCACATTACGGGCCTGTATGTATATTCACGGCTTAAGAGTGGTCTGTTTTATACAGGGTCGCTGGTCTGAGCTCGTGTGCCCTCTGAATTCGCTCTTCTCTGACATTTATCTACGGCGTGCTTCGTGGTACAACGGCTGCTGTGAGCCGTATACATCGGCGAACGGTCTACTCCGAACATCCCAGGCCATCCCGCAATCACCCAAGGCCAGTACACTGTCGCCGTGTACCTGTTAATGTGTAGCTGTAGTGCCAACCAGAAGTAAACGTAGTACGCTTAGTAGCCTGTACTAGAATTCACGTACCTTAAATGTGTAGCTAGTGCTATAATTCATGTGCATATTGTGTCTCACACTTCTGTATTCTGTACCTGTCTGTCTACCTACTTATCACTACGCATCTTCTGTATTCTGTGCCTGTCTGTCTACCTACTTGTCTGTACATATTCTTCTGTCACCTGTATCTACCTACTTCACTACTATATATTCCTCTGTGTGTAACTCTGTGTTCTACTCTATCAAATATATGTGTGTACACCTAAACTACCAGCTGTTTTCATTGGAGCCCTAAATTCCCTGTGCACGCACCTCTCTAGCTCTGTGGAGAAGGCGCCCTGGGTAAGAGTTCTGCATCAGCCCCTGAGCGAGCCGGTGAGTATCCACCTGACTAGGTCAGTGGTTACAAATTGGCTCCCAACGTAGTGGCAAGACTCTGGTACTACTCTGCGGTAGTCTCAGTCTAGTGTGTGTGCATAGGAGGCTAACTCTGATGAAAACAACCTGGGAATCCGTCTGAGACTTCCCAAGACGTTAATTGGTTGTGTTAGCAGCTGAACACGTAATTAATCTTCTTGTCTTTTTCCAGCTACCTACACCTGGGGTGGGAAAAGACACCCAAAATTCTAAATTTCAAAATTAAAAAACAGCTGTGATTTTGGTAAGATTTTTTTGATTTTTTTCTGCATACCCACTTTTTTTTCTTTTTTGTTTTTTTTCTTTTTTTTCTTTTTTCTCCTCTTTTCTAGCCTGTTTCTAGTCTTTCTTGCAGATGTGCACATATATATTTGGACTGTAATATAATTTTTTTCTGTGTAATAAAACCTAATAAGATTCTCTGTGTAACTACAAACTTTATAGAAAGTGTGTAGGTACCTTGCATTTTGAAAATTAACTTGAACTTTGTTCTCATATAGGAGAGAAACTTTTAATTCTATTAGACAGCCTGTAATTGTATTAAATTATAGCAATCAATTTAAAACTATAGTTAAATATCAAGCACCTTGTTGATATCTACTTATGAACCTCTGTTTTACATCTTGTATTTGAACTTTGTCTGTTTGACCTACATTGCCAGTTGTGTAACTGACTTTGCATTTGAGTCTAGACTTTAACTTTAGTGTATTAATAATAGACACCTGTAACTCTATTATAAATATAAATCATATAATTTAATTTGAAACCATTGTGAGATATCATACACTTTGGTGGAACTTACTTGTTATTTCTGTTTAATACTTTGTAATTGAACCCTGTCTGTGTCATCTACATTGTTACCTATTTAATTGTCGTAATTAAACTTTTACATCATGGCACAGATGCAAAAATATATTAACTATCTGAGAAAAGATGAACTCTCTAACGAGCTGGCTCACATAGGCGTTTCAGTGGCACCTGATGTGACGGTGGCTGGCCTTCGGAGTGAGCTGAGGACGGCACACCGACTTGTCCGTCGGGGTAGCATCAAGCTGAAGGCGGTGGTCCCCACTGATGCAGCGGCGGAGCTTTCCATCTGTACGCCTAAGGTCTCGGAACTAAGTGAGGCCCTCCAGTCAGGTGACTTTGTTTCTGATAAGAATTGTCGCATAAGAGTAGCCTTCAGGGCGAACTATCTGCTAACTAGGCTGGCTCGTTGTGGTCTAGATTGTCCTGAACTGGCCGAACTTCGTGATAGGCTTGTGAAGATCGTCGCTGTGGCTGAACCCAGCACTGATTCTGAATCTGACGGGTCAGATGAAGGTGATGATGATTCGGGTCGTGACCGGGTAGAGTACACTTCACCTGCAGTGAGAGAGGACCGCTCGGTACGAGCTAGTTCTAGTAAATCTTGTTCCACGTCTGACAACATAGTGTATAGGGAACGTCCCGTTAACCTATGTTCTTTTAACTTAAAATATGATGGTTCCTCTTGTGTGCGCGTGTTCTTAGAGAGATTAGAAGAGCTTAGATGTGCACGGGAGGTCTCTAAGTCTAAACTCCTTCTGGCTTTCTCTGACCTGTTGGACGGACCAGCTTTGTCTTGGTTCCGTACAAATAGATCTAATTTCATCTCATATGAGGACCTTATTAGTGAGCTTAGAGATACATTCGATATTCCTGACTATGATTATCGTCTCAGAAATGAGATTAGACAGCGTAGCCAATCCCGCTCTGAGTCCTTGGTTAGCTACTTATGTACAATGCAGGCTATGTTCTCAAGGTTGTCGTGTAAAATGCCCAGTGAGGAACAGCTGGACATTCTCATGCACAATATTAGACCAGACTACATGAAGGAATTGGCCTTGCATGATGTCAACTCTATTGATGATCTGAGACGTCTAGGTAAGCGTCTGGAGCTTGCGCGTACAAGGGCGGACGCTTTCCGTGAACCTATTCTGGACAAATTTGAGATTTCGTCTGATTTACACCAGCACAAGACCAAAGGCGTGCAAAAGCCCCCTAAGCAGGTGTCTGCAGTCGAGACGCCATCTACCTCCAACGAACGCAAATGCTTCCGGTGTGGCGAAAGCGGGCACGCTGCATACAACTGCACCCAGTCGAGAGAGTTGGTGTGCTTCCGGTGCGGTCTCAAAGGAGTCAAGACACCAGACTGCTCAAAATGTACTGGTAAGCCAAAAAACGCGTAAGCCAGGGCCTTATTGTGAACTCTATACATCACTCTGTATCTGAGTCTATTTCTGATAGGGTCCTGTTTACTAAACGGGATAACGATGTTAGACCGTATCTAGTTGTTAAAGTATTAAATTTAAATGTCTTAGGCCTTCTGGATTCCGGTGCCTCTTGCTCTATACTAGGAAAGGGAGCGCACCGTATCTTCTTGGAACTGGGTTTTGATCTTGAAAGTATCAACCCTTCCTTTCGCATTACAACTGCCGACAGCTCATATGTGCAATGTCTGGGTTGTATTTCTCTACCTATTGAGTATAATTCGGTTATCCGAGTTATCAAATTCTATGTTGTTCCGGGAATCACCACCTCCATGATATTTGGAGTGGATTTTTGGCAGCAATTTAAGTTAGGTGATAAACTAATTTCACAAAATATTAGTCTTGATGGTTTTAGTGACAATAATCCTATCGAGTCTGTGTCTCTTAACAGTGGCCTCGAGGATTACAGCAACCTGACTACTAAACAAAGGGGTGTAATCAACGAGATCATTGAAAAGTTTGACTCTTTGAACACGGATAAGGTGGGTTTAGGTCGGACTACACTTGAACATCATGTCATTGACACTGGTGACAGTAAGCCGATCAAACAGCGTTACTACCCGCTCTCTCCTCTCAAACAGAAAGCCCTGGAAGCCGAGTTGGACCGAATGCTAGAGATGGGAGTAGTGTCCCCGTCTCAGTCCGCATGGAATTCTCCAGTGGTCATGGTGGAGAAGGCGAACGGCGAACTCAGGTTGTGCCTGGACTCTCGCAAGCTCAACTCTGTGTCAAAAAGTGACGCCTATCCCTTACCGTACATTAATCAAATCTTGGACCATCTGAATAATGCTAAATATTTATCCTCTGTAGATCTGAGTGCGGCCTACTGGCAGATTCCGTTCGACTCTCTGCAGTCCGCCGAGAAGACTGCCTTTACAGTTCCCCGTAGGGGGCTGTTTCATTACAATACCATGTGTTTTGGACTCGTTGGAGCTGCCGCCACGATGCAGCGCCTAATGGACCGTCTGTTTGGTCCTGAGTTCGACAATAGGGTATTTGCGTTTCAGGACGACATAGTCTGTGTGTCCAGTACCTTTGAGGAGCATGTAGAGCTCTTACATAGAGTCTATCAGCGACTCAAGGATGCTGGCCTAACTATTAACATGAAAAAGTCTCACTTTTGTCGGAGTGAACTCAAATACCTGGGGTATTATGTGGACAAACACGGCCTTCGGACTGACCCCGGTAAAGTTGAGGTTATTCTCAACTATCCTACACCTACTAACCCAAAGGAGGTTAAGAGGTTTCTGGGAATGGCCGGCTGGTATCGTCGTTTTGTCAATAATTTCTCTAAGATTAGTAAACCTCTGTGTAAACTAACGTCTAAGAATGTTAAGTTCGAATGGACACCTGAAGCGGAACAGTCCTTCAATCTTCTCAAGTCAGCTTTGGTCTCTGCCCCTATATTGAAGATGCCTAACTTTGAGTTGCCTTTCCGTATTCTCAGTGATGCGTCCGCATTTTCAGTTGCTGCTGTGCTGACACAAACTCACGATGGAGTTGAACACCCTATCGCCTACTGCAGCCGTTCTCTCAACAAGAACGAGGTGAACTACAGCACAACTGAGCGGGAACTTCTGGCCGTGATTTTCGCCTTAGAACAATTCAGACAGTACGTCGAAGGCCAGAAGTGTACAGTCGTCACGGATCACTCCTCTTTACTGTGGTTCCATAAGCTGAAAAACCCTACGGGTCGTTTAGCGCGTTGGAGCATGAGGCTAAGTCAATTCGATTTTGACATTGAACATCGGAAGGGTAAAGATCACGTTGTACCTGACGCTCTGTCTCGTATAACGATTGATTCGCTAGATGCTGCCTCCTCTAAAGACCCTTGGTATATCCACACCATGAACAGTGTGCGGAAGAACCCTAGGAAGTTGCCGAATTTTGACATTCGTGACAACCTTTTATATAGATTTTCTAAGAATAAATACTCTCTGACTTCAGATTTCGACTGGAAGTTGGTGGTACCCCAGGAGGATCGCCTGTCCCTGCTCTCTAAGTACCATGATGACACACTTAGTGCTCATGGTGGTGTTTGGAAGACACACAAAAGGTTAGCCCTAAATTATTATTGGCCCAAAATGTACGAGGACGTCAAACAATATGTCGGGAAGTGTGAAGTCTGTAAGCAGTACAAACCCGTAAACACGTCTCGTCCTGGCCTCATGGGTAGCCCGAAGCGGGTGTCGAAGCCTTTCGAAGCTATCTCTGTCGATCTACTTGGTCCCTTTCCTACTTCAAGCAATAGAAACGTGCACCTGATCGTGGTCTCCGACTATTTTAGTAAATACGTCATGTTGTGCCCTATTCGGGTTGCCACAGGCGCTGTGGTCGCGAGATTCATAGAGAAGAGTGTATTTCTTGTTCATGGAGTATGTAAAACTATTTACATGGATAATGGTCCTCAGTTCGTAAGTAAGCCTTTTAAGGATCTACTAACTAAATATAATGTACCCAATATATACTATAACCCTAGGTATCATGCCCAGACCAATCAGGCGGAAAGAGCTATTCGCAATGTTGTCCAAGCGATCTCGTGCTATGTGAAGTCACAACACAAAGCATGGGACTCGTTCTTGGTTGAAGTACAGTGCGCTCTGAACACTGCGGTTAGCGAAGCAACTCGCTTCACCCCATACTTTCTGGTGCATGGTAGGGAGTTCATTGGAGATGGAGTTCTATACAGGCAGTCAGACATTGCGTGCCACCCGGCTTCTGTCGCTGTGGACGATCCATCAGCCTTTGGTGTCAAACTGAGAGAAATACAACGCATCTACGACCAGGTGAGGAAACATTTGAACGTTGCCCACCAGCGTAATGAAAAGTATTACAACCTCAGAAAAAGGCATGTGGAGCTGAAAGTAGGACAAATCGTGTACAAACGCACGTTCTACCTGTCAAACAAAGCAAAGAACTTCACTTCCAAGTTAGCCCCTAAGTTCCTTAAATGTGTGGTAACCGCCAAGCAATCCCCTCTGGTATATCGGCTGTCAGATTTAGACGGTAAGGATCTTGGTGAGTACCATATCAAAGACATCCTGAAGTATAAGGAGGAGCCGTCTCCAGTACCTAATGTCAGCGATGTTGCCACTACATAGCATTGTTTACCTAGTCTATAAAACCAGCGCTATGTTATGCTTAATCTGTATAATATCTGTTTTCTCTCTGAGTATCTACGTGACTATAATTTGTCACATTGTAGGTTCCACCATACACCGTACCGAGTGTTTCTCTCTCATTTCGCCTCTCAATTCTCCACAGCTCCTTGTAGTTGTTGGTAGTGTTGGTGTATCTGCAGCGAATAAAAGGAACATTCATTTTCTTTGTAGGACATTTGACCCTAGCTATGTAACCTAACCATTGCGCAAGTCAGTGTATAATAAGGTGTGTGGGAGGAATGTTCTTTAGTTTTGTAACTATAGTTGTCAGTTTGTGTTTGAAATACCCAGCTGTTTATCTATATCTATTGTAAGCATTTTCTGTTTTCTTTGTTGTGTATTTCCAGCGTATCGTGTCCGCAGGAAATACTATTAAGGGGGGGGTGGTGTAACGTGATATTTTTCACTATTGCTTATTGTTTTCTAATATAGATTTCTTTGTTCCAGAGCCACCTAGAGTGTCTCACGGAAACTAGGCATAATTGTTTGGCAGTGAAACTTCTAATCTTCGATTAGGTGTGTTCTAGTTCTCACACTCGACCGGCGGATGGCGCTGGTGTCCTACAGCATATTTCAATTTTTATAATTGCGCTCATATATCATTTTATTTACAATTTAACAATAATAAATAAATGATACTTATTTTCTCAGAATTTGTGACATATTCGTGAACAGGTCATAATTATAATAAATATTTGTCGTACCGGGTCTGTTATAGCCTATGGTCCCCGTCAGCTGACGTGAGCTTGTCTATGACCGGACTAATGAGCTTTTTGCATGATTAGCAGAATTTTGAGGATTGTTCACGAATATTCGATGGATTCGGGTATAAATAGGCCTGCGCCGATCCTCAAACGAACTTCTATCTCAATCTTCGTAGCTGTCTCTGAGTAAATAAAATCTGTGTCAATTTCTCGCAATAAAATTGTTTGGTGAAAACCTCGTTCCCAGATATTCTGGTAAGTCGTATTCCTCTATTTATTGGGGCACATTACGGGCCTGTATGTATATTCACGGCTTAAGAGTGGTCTGTTTTATACAGGGTCGCTGGTCTGAGCTCGTGTGCCCTCTGAATTCGCTCTTCTCTGACATTTATCTACGGCGTGCTTCGTGGTACAACGGCTGCTGTGAGCCGTATACATCGGCGAACGGTCTACTCCGAACATCCCAGGCCATCCCGCAATCACCCAAGGCCAGTACACTGTCGCCGTGTACCTGTTAATGTGTAGCTGTAGTGCCAACCAGAAGTAAACGTAGTACGCTTAGTAGCCTGTACTAGAATTCACGTACCTTAAATGTGTAGCTAGTGCTATAATTCATGTGCATATTGTGTCTCACACTTCTGTATTCTGTACCTGTCTGTCTACCTACTTATCACTACGCATCTTCTGTATTCTGTGCCTGTCTGTCTACCTACTTGTCTGTACATATTCTTCTGTCACCTGTATCTACCTACTTCACTACTATATATTCCTCTGTGTGTAACTCTGTGTTCTACTCTATCAAATATATGTGTGTACACCTAAACTACCAGCTGTTTTCATTGGAGCCCTAAATTCCCTGTGCACGCACCTCTCTAGCTCTGTGGAGAAGGCGCCCTGGGTAAGAGTTCTGCATCAGCCCCTGAGCGAGCCGGTGAGTATCCACCTGACTAGGTCAGTGGTTACAAATTGGCTCCCAACGTAGTGGCAAGACTCTGGTACTACTCTGCGGTAGTCTCAGTCTAGTGTGTGTGCATAGGAGGCTAACTCTGATGAAAACAACCTGGGAATCCGTCTGAGACTTCCCAAGACGTTAATTGGTTGTGTTAGCAGCTGAACACGTAATTAATCTTCTTGTCTTTTTCCAGCTACCTACACCTGGGGTGGGAAAAGACACCCAAAATTCTAAATTTCAAAATTAAAAAACAGCTGTGATTTTGGTAAGATTTTTTTGATTTTTTTCGGCATACCCACTTTTTTTTCTTTTTTGTTTTTTTTCTTTTTTTTCTTTTTTCTCCTCTTTTCTAGCCTGTTTCTAGTCTTTCTTGCAGATGTGCACATATATATTTGGACTGTAATATAATTTTTTTCTGTGTAATAAAACCTAATAAGATTCTCTGTGTAACTACAAACTTTATAGAAAGTGTGTAGGTACCTTGCATTTTGAAAATTAACTTGAACTTTGTTCTCATATAGGAGAGAAACTTTTAATTCTATTAGACAGCCTGTAATTGTATTAAATTATAGCAATCAATTTAAAACTATAGTTAAATATCAAGCACCTTGTTGATATCTACTTATGAACCTCTGTTTTACATCTTGTATTTGAACTTTGTCTGTTTGACCTACATTGCCAGTTGTGTAACTGACTTTGCATTTGAGTCTAGACTTTAACTTTAGTGTATTAATAATAGACACCTGTAACTCTATTATAAATATAAATCATATAATTTAATTTGAAACCATTGTGAGATATCATACACTTTGGTGGAACTTACTTGTTATTTCTGTTTAATACTTTGTAATTGAACCCTGTCTGTGTCATCTACATTGTTACCTATTTAATTGTCGTAATTAAACTTTTACATCATGGCACAGATGCAAAAATATATTAACTATCTGAGAAAAGATGAACTCTCTAACGAGCTGGCTCACATAGGCGTTTCAGTGGCACCTGATGTGACGGTGGCTGGCCTTCGGAGTGAGCTGAGGACGGCACACCGACTTGTCCGTCGGGGTAGCATCAAGCTGAAGGCGGTGGTCCCCACTGATGCAGCGGCGGAGCTTTCCATCTGTACGCCTAAGGTCTCGGAACTAAGTGAGGCCCTCCAGTCAGGTGACTTTGTTTCTGATAAGAATTGTCGCATAAGAGTAGCCTTCAGGGCGAACTATCTGCTAACTAGGCTGGCTCGTTGTGGTCTAGATTGTCCTGAACTGGCCGAACTTCGTGATAGGCTTGTGAAGATCGTCGCTGTGGCTGAACCCAGCACTGATTCTGAATCTGACGGGTCAGATGAAGGTGATGATGATTCGGGTCGTGACCGGGTAGAGTACACTTCACCTGCAGTGAGAGAGGACCGCTCGGTACGAGCTAGTTCTAGTAAATCTTGTTCCACGTCTGACAACATAGTGTATAGGGAACGTCCCGTTAACCTATGTTCTTTTAACTTAAAATATGATGGTTCCTCTTGTGTGCGCGTGTTCTTAGAGAGATTAGAAGAGCTTAGATGTGCACGGGAGGTCTCTAAGTCTAAACTCCTTCTGGCTTTCTCTGACCTGTTGGACGGACCAGCTTTGTCTTGGTTCCGTACAAATAGATCTAATTTCATCTCATATGAGGACCTTATTAGTGAGCTTAGAGATACATTCGATATTCCTGACTATGATTATCGTCTCAGAAATGAGATTAGACAGCGTAGCCAATCCCGCTCTGAGTCCTTGGTTAGCTACTTATGTACAATGCAGGCTATGTTCTCAAGGTTGTCGTGTAAAATGCCCAGTGAGGAACAGCTGGACATTCTCATGCACAATATTAGACCAGACTACATGAAGGAATTGGCCTTGCATGATGTCAACTCTATTGATGATCTGAGACGTCTAGGTAAGCGTCTGGAGCTTGCGCGTACAAGGGCGGACGCTTTCCGTGAACCTATTCTGGACAAATTTGAGATTTCGTCTGATTTACACCAGCACAAGACCAAAGGCGTGCAAAAGCCCCCTAAGCAGGTGTCTGCAGTCGAGACGCCATCTACCTCCAACGAACGCAAATGCTTCCGGTGTGGCGAAAGCGGGCACGCTGCATACAACTGCACCCAGTCGAGAGAGTTGGTGTGCTTCCGGTGCGGTCTCAAAGGAGTCAAGACACCAGACTGCTCAAAATGTACTGGTAAGCCAAAAAACGCGTAAGCCAGGGCCTTATTGTGAACTCTATACATCACTCTGTATCTGAGTCTATTTCTGATAGGGTCCTGTTTACTAAACGGGATAACGATGTTAGACCGTATCTAGTTGTTAAAGTATTAAATTTAAATGTCTTAGGCCTTCTGGATTCCGGTGCCTCTTGCTCTATACTAGGAAAGGGAGCGCACCGTATCTTCTTGGAACTGGGTTTTGATCTTGAAAGTATCAACCCTTCCTTTCGCATTACAACTGCCGACAGCTCATATGTGCAATGTCTGGGTTGTATTTCTCTACCTATTGAGTATAATTCGGTTATCCGAGTTATCAAATTCTATGTTGTTCCGGGAATCACCACCTCCATGATATTTGGAGTGGATTTTTGGCAGCAATTTAAGTTAGGTGATAAACTAATTTCACAAAATATTAGTCTTGATGGTTTTAGTGACAATAATCCTATCGAGTCTGTGTCTCTTAACAGTGGCCTCGAGGATTACAGCAACCTGACTACTAAACAAAGGGGTGTAATCAACGAGATCATTGAAAAGTTTGACTCTTTGAACACGGATAAGGTGGGTTTAGGTCGGACTACACTTGAACATCATGTCATTGACACTGGTGACAGTAAGCCGATCAAACAGCGTTACTACCCGCTCTCTCCTCTCAAACAGAAAGCCCTGGAAGCCGAGTTGGACCGAATGCTAGAGATGGGAGTAGTGTCCCCGTCTCAGTCCGCATGGAATTCTCCAGTGGTCATGGTGGAGAAGGCGAACGGCGAACTCAGGTTGTGCCTGGACTCTCGCAAGCTCAACTCTGTGTCAAAAAGTGACGCCTATCCCTTACCGTACATTAATCAAATCTTGGACCATCTGAATAATGCTAAATATTTATCCTCTGTAGATCTGAGTGCGGCCTACTGGCAGATTCCGTTCGACTCTCTGCAGTCCGCCGAGAAGACTGCCTTTACAGTTCCCCGTAGGGGGCTGTTTCATTACAATACCATGTGTTTTGGACTCGTTGGAGCTGCCGCCACGATGCAGCGCCTAATGGACCGTCTGTTTGGTCCTGAGTTCGACAATAGGGTATTTGCGTTTCAGGACGACATAGTCTGTGTGTCCAGTACCTTTGAGGAGCATGTAGAGCTCTTACATAGAGTCTATCAGCGACTCAAGGATGCTGGCCTAACTATTAACATGAAAAAGTCTCACTTTTGTCGGAGTGAACTCAAATACCTGGGGTATTATGTGGACAAACACGGCCTTCGGACTGACCCCGGTAAAGTTGAGGTTATTCTCAACTATCCTACACCTACTAACCCAAAGGAGGTTAAGAGGTTTCTGGGAATGGCCGGCTGGTATCGTCGTTTTGTCAATAATTTCTCTAAGATTAGTAAACCTCTGTGTAAACTAACGTCTAAGAATGTTAAGTTCGAATGGACACCTGAAGCGGAACAGTCCTTCAATCTTCTCAAGTCAGCTTTGGTCTCTGCCCCTATATTGAAGATGCCTAACTTTGAGTTGCCTTTCCGTATTCTCAGTGATGCGTCCGCATTTTCAGTTGCTGCTGTGCTGACACAAACTCACGATGGAGTTGAACACCCTATCGCCTACTGCAGCCGTTCTCTCAACAAGAACGAGGTGAACTACAGCACAACTGAGCGGGAACTTCTGGCCGTGATTTTCGCCTTAGAACAATTCAGACAGTACGTCGAAGGCCAGAAGTGTACAGTCGTCACGGATCACTCCTCTTTACTGTGGTTCCATAAGCTGAAAAACCCTACGGGTCGTTTAGCGCGTTGGAGCATGAGGCTAAGTCAATTCGATTTTGACATTGAACATCGGAAGGGTAAAGATCACGTTGTACCTGACGCTCTGTCTCGTATAACGATTGATTCGCTAGATGCTGCCTCCTCTAAAGACCCTTGGTATATCCACACCATGAACAGTGTGCGGAAGAACCCTAGGAAGTTGCCGAATTTTGACATTCGTGACAACCTTTTATATAGATTTTCTAAGAATAAATACTCTCTGACTTCAGATTTCGACTGGAAGTTGGTGGTACCCCAGGAGGATCGCCTGTCCCTGCTCTCTAAGTACCATGATGACACACTTAGTGCTCATGGTGGTGTTTGGAAGACACACAAAAGGTTAGCCCTAAATTATTATTGGCCCAAAATGTACGAGGACGTCAAACAATATGTCGGGAAGTGTGAAGTCTGTAAGCAGTACAAACCCGTAAACACGTCTCGTCCTGGCCTCATGGGTAGCCCGAAGCGGGTGTCGAAGCCTTTCGAAGCTATCTCTGTCGATCTACTTGGTCCCTTTCCTACTTCAAGCAATAGAAACGTGCACCTGATCGTGGTCTCCGACTATTTTAGTAAATACGTCATGTTGTGCCCTATTCGGGTTGCCACAGGCGCTGTGGTCGCGAGATTCATAGAGAAGAGTGTATTTCTTGTTCATGGAGTATGTAAAACTATTTACATGGATAATGGTCCTCAGTTCGTAAGTAAGCCTTTTAAGGATCTACTAACTAAATATAATGTACCCAATATATACTATAACCCTAGGTATCATGCCCAGACCAATCAGGCGGAAAGAGCTATTCGCAATGTTGTCCAAGCGATCTCGTGCTATGTGAAGTCACAACACAAAGCATGGGACTCGTTCTTGGTTGAAGTACAGTGCGCTCTGAACACTGCGGTTAGCGAAGCAACTCGCTTCACCCCATACTTTCTGGTGCATGGTAGGGAGTTCATTGGAGATGGAGTTCTATACAGGCAGTCAGACATTGCGTGCCACCCGGCTTCTGTCGCTGTGGACGATCCATCAGCCTTTGGTGTCAAACTGAGAGAAATACAACGCATCTACGACCAGGTGAGGAAACATTTGAACGTTGCCCACCAGCGTAATGAAAAGTATTACAACCTCAGAAAAAGGCATGTGGAGCTGAAAGTAGGACAAATCGTGTACAAACGCACGTTCTACCTGTCAAACAAAGCAAAGAACTTCACTTCCAAGTTAGCCCCTAAGTTCCTTAAATGTGTGGTAACCGCCAAGCAATCCCCTCTGGTATATCGGCTGTCAGATTTAGACGGTAAGGATCTTGGTGAGTACCATATCAAAGACATCCTGAAGTATAAGGAGGAGCCGTCTCCAGTACCTAATGTCAGCGATGTTGCCACTACATAGCACTGTTTACCTAGTCTATAAAACCAGCGCTATGTTATGCTTAATCTGTATAATATCTGTTTTCTCTCTGAGTATCTACGTGACTATAATTTGTCACATTGTAGGTTCCACCATACACCGTACCGAGTGTTTCTCTCTCATTTCGCCTCTCAATTCTCCACAGCTCCTTGTAGTTGTTGGTAGTGTTGGTGTATCTGCAGCGAATAAAAGGAACATTCATTTTCTTTGTAGGACATTTGACCCTAGCTATGTAACCTAACCATTGCGCAAGTCAGTGTATAATAAGGTGTGTGGGAGGAATGTTCTTTAGTTTTGTAACTATAGTTGTCAGTTTGTGTTTGAAATACCCAGCTGTTTATCTATATCTATTGTAAGCATTTTCTGTTTTCTTTGTTGTGTATTTCCAGCGTATCGTGTCCGCAGGAAATACTATTAAGGGGGGGGTGGTGTAACGTGATATTTTTCACTATTGCTTATTGTTTTCTAATATAGATTTCTTTGTTCCAGAGCCACCTAGAGTGTCTCACGGAAACTAGGCATAATTGTTTGGCAGTGAAACTTCTAATCTTCGATTAGGTGTGTTCTAGTTCTCACACTCGACCGGCGGATGGCGCTGGTGTCCTACAGCATATTTCAATTTTTATAATTGCGCTCATATATCATTTTATTTACAATTTAACAATAATAAATAAATGATACTTATTTTCTCAGAATTTGTGACATATTCGTGAACAGGTCATAATTATAATAAATATTTGTCGTACCGGGTCTGTTATAGCCTATGGTCCCCGTCAGCTGACGTGAGCTTGTCTATGACCGGACTAATGAGCTTTTTGCATGATTAGCAGAATTTTGAGGATTGTTCACGAATATTCGATGGATTCGGGTATAAATAGGCCTGCGCCGATCCTCAAACGAACTTCTATCTCAATCTTCGTAGCTGTCTCTGAGTAAATAAAATCTGTGTCAATTTCTCGCAATAAAATTGTTTGGTGAAAACCTCGTTCCCAGATATTCTGGTAAGTCGTATTCCTCTATTTATTGGGGCACATTACGGGCCTGTATGTATATTCACGGCTTAAGAGTGGTCTGTTTTATACAGGGTCGCTGGTCTGAGCTCGTGTGCCCTCTGAATTCGCTCTTCTCTGACATTTATCTACGGCGTGCTTCGTGGTACAACGGCTGCTGTGAGCCGTATACATCGGCGAACGGTCTACTCCGAACATCCCAGGCCATCCCGCAATCACCCAAGGCCAGTACACTGTCGCCGTGTACCTGTTAATGTGTAGCTGTAGTGCCAACCAGAAGTAAACGTAGTACGCTTAGTAGCCTGTACTAGAATTCACGTACCTTAAATGTGTAGCTAGTGCTATAATTCATGTGCATATTGTGTCTCACACTTCTGTATTCTGTACCTGTCTGTCTACCTACTTATCACTACGCATCTTCTGTATTCTGTGCCTGTCTGTCTACCTACTTGTCTGTACATATTCTTCTGTCACCTGTATCTACCTACTTCACTACTATATATTCCTCTGTGTGTAACTCTGTGTTCTACTCTATCAAATATATGTGTGTACACCTAAACTACCAGCTGTTTTCATTGGAGCCCTAAATTCCCTGTGCACGCACCTCTCTAGCTCTGTGGAGAAGGCGCCCTGGGTAAGAGTTCTGCATCAGCCCCTGAGCGAGCCGGTGAGTATCCACCTGACTAGGTCAGTGGTTACAAAACCTATCAAGTTTGAGTTCATTCGTTTTGTCATAAAAATCTTTCTGGTTTCACTTTATATTTAGGGTCCGTAGATGGAGCCGGAAGGTGGCCATAGGAACTCTTAAACTGAACGAGATAAACCTATTGAGTTTAGCCTCGTACTTCAGAAGATGGAGACAGTAGGTGGTTATGAGAATTTCTGAACTAATCATAGATTACTTGTGTTTTGGCTCCGTTTGGATAGTATTGGAGGACACAGTTCCACTTTCACATAATATTACTATAACTAAAAAATTTAAAATAAAATTATTAGTAAAAGACCTTTTAAAAACAAGCTTTTCTTTAAGTAGCAATTTTATCTATCTTGAGGAATCGTTCTAGATCACACACACATAAATCTACGTAGGTAGATTTTGCTCTGCCTGTGAATAAACTCGAACAGCCCTTAAAACTAGATTGATCGCAAATTGTACGGAACTCGTATTTGAACGTGTATTTGTTGTATCCTACTTTTCTAATTGATCGAAATTACTTAAATCTTTTTTTAATAACTTGTTTAATTAATCTTAATTATCTTGCGTTCGGAGTGGATTCAGATCTTTCTCTGGATTGCTAATCCAACGCTCTAACTAGACTAGTTTCCTGTGGGTCATAGGAAAATATCATTTTAATTAGGACACGGCGGTACGATATGCTACTACGAATGCTATAATTATTACAATCCATTATGCCAAGTCAACAATATTTCAATGTATAAAAATGCTATAAAAATATATTACTTAATAATAAATATGCAAAAAGCTAAATATTATGCACATTTATTATAAATTTTTACTATAAACGGACGTGAAATTTTTACATAATGAGTCGCCCACTTTCGTATCTCCTAAAAGAACTTAATTTGAATGAATCTTCTTTAGGTCAGGTCAATGACTTGAAACAGCTGTTACGACTAGACCCCCTTTAATAATCGAAATTGAAATCTAGTGCTTTAGCACACGGTTGAATTTTACAAATTAGTTTCGCTCGAACACAATGTATGCAGGTTTTTGAAGGGAAAACTTCTTTGGGAGCGTTTCACACGTGACACCTCTGTACATGTATCTACATAAAATATTGGACAAGTTTTCAGTTAATGGTCAAGCCTGCACCAGATTATTATCCGTCAATCAGCAGTTATACCGATTTATAGCTGAGGTTGGCTTGATCCTGAAGATCTTGAATGAGGTCCGTACACAGTCACTCCCATAAAAATCGCAAAAGTCAAATCCAAAGTAAGAGAAAGAGGAAGTGGGCCCCAGGTTTCGAGGTGATAGCCTCGCGCGCAATTGGGAACCACGTTAAGATAACGATGCTATTCATAATACTTATTAAATTACTTGCCCTGCGAAGGCAACAAATAACAATTTTCTTCGTGAAATATTATAGCCATTTAATAACGTGTTACATTGAACCAACTGCAGTTTGTAACCACTAAAATCTTAGTTTGCAATTGCACTGCACGTGGTGCATTCGAAATTCACAACTTTCATCCTTTTCTTTCTTATATAACCTCTTTGTCTATCCTTTTCTCCCAAGCAGTAAAATTTACAGCAAACCTTGTGTATTCAGGCACATTTGCAAAGGAATGTGACTTTCAATGAATTCAAATTCTTTTGTAGATCGTTCTGTAGGTAATCTTATCTTTTTCACAATTTAACTGAATTTGATTTCAGTATTTTGAATGTTGTTGCAAATTTTTCAAGTAGTCTAGAGTAATAGAAAAAATATGCACATAAATACTTACTTGCGTCGTTATTATAATGGGGACAACAGCCCGCCATCAGCTTCTGTCCTTACCGACTCCATGAATTTCCTATATTGGTTTCAAACCTGCTAGTCTTTTTTTATAATTTTATATGAATATTTTTATAATAATCATGCAATAATTTATTTTGAAGGATCTCGCGTTGTTTAACGGTGTTATTCGTTTAGGTATTTCTGGACGGTAAAACACCAAAATAGAATTTGTTTAAGAGAAATATTTTTTTTACTGCAGTATATTTTGAGTAAGGTAATGGTGGCATAAATGACTTAACTTTTTGCATGTTTATAGATAAACAAGGTCATATTAATGTCATAATATTAATTAAAAATATCGAATTTAGAAGTGTGCCCTAGTTCATTGGATTTATTTGGTATGTTCTATTCTGTCAAAATATTCGACTCTTAAAATTACTAGAAGAAATTAACGTCAGCAAAATGTCAGTCACATGCATTGAGAGTCTAAGGCACTCTTTGTCCACTGACCTGATAAGATTTTACAACGAAATTCCAACGAAAACAAAGTCGGACCACCCTAGTTCTAATTAAGCTAAAAGTCGCATAGAGGTTAATAGTACTTTTCGCAAACGACTCACAAATCTTTATCGTAGTCACAAAGACAAATTGGCTCATTCTAGAATCATTAATATCACTGGAGCATAAGTAGTAAAAGCATTTATCAGCCCGGACATTTGTATATCGCTTAAGATTAGTGATAAATTTAAATTTCTTGACCATAGGCTTTGTTAGTGTATCTCAAATTTTGACTTCTCATTTTTTTGGTCGTAGTTGGATTGTTAGGTTATTGGGTATCTATGTTTCACTAGCTCCGAACTGACTTGCAACATAATGTCGTATGGCGAGAAGGCAAATACTCGAAGCTTCAAAATATTTGGTCTACGTGCGTGACTACGTAAAATTAAAATGATATATATTATTTAAATTAATCGCTGTTTGTATTGTTCTACCTCATTTTTTACTCATCAATCAAGCTTACAGTTCGTGTTATTTGTGTGGGTCCAAGTACTAGAGCGAGCCGTGGCTATAAAATCAATGGAAACCTATCGAACCTCATCTCTCGAGGTTGCGTAGAGGTCTGCTAAGTCTGAGACTTGTGACTGCACATTTAACAAAGAAAAGAAAAGTGACAGTTTCAACTTTTAGGAACTTTAATGAGTGATCAGATAAAACTACAGCCAATACAGGCAGACTATTAGACTGACACAAACTGTTGAGGCGATTACCAATTCTATCTAAATGGTATGGATTTTTTGATTGTCACGGTTACTTGAGGCGTAGAAGAGGTAATTAAGTACCTATAGAAAAATATCACTGTCGCAAAAACCATAAATTTCAAAGGAACACCACCGCACAAATTTAAATGACGTGACGTGTCTTTCACCTCGACCACAGTTTTAATTCAAGAGTAATATGGATTTAAGTACTACATCATTTCCTATAGATACTTATTTCACTAGATTTTACTTGGGTTATTGACATGGACTACTTCAGCTTACCATGTACTTAATTTCGTATTCACTGATCGATCTTCACCTTCCTCTCGTAGATCAAGTCTTTCTCTGAATTAATGACTGGTCGTTGAAAAGTTTTAAGAGGTTCTTAAGATTGGTTAATCTTATTTATATTTACGGAAGTTCAAATTAAGTGTTATTATAATATTAATAGATTGTTTACAAAACCGTCATTGAAATGTTTATGGTACGATTAAAATGTGTTAAAATAGCTCTTAGTACTGTTTATATTCATAATACAATCGATTACTTTAAAAATTAATATTTTTTTTCATGGGGAACTGTACATAATATTATGATGATTGGTTGTTTTTATTTATTTTATTCATAAGTAATAGCTGCATTGATTATCTTGATAATGTCATGGTTTTGGTTTTATAAAATCGTCACATTCAGAAGCTTCGCATCACACTCACTTATCGTACTGTATTTTTTGCATACCAGTGTTAAAAGGCTTATAAACTGAATCACCACCATGTCTAGATCACACGATAAACTGAACATATCGCAAGCACTTATACTATATATATTGAAGTTCTTCATAACATTAAAGGTGAAATCGACCAATTTGTGGTAAACCTGGATAGTGGGTAATATTCTAAGCCTTGTTATATGAAGTGGAGGCTTTAGTTAAGGCATGTGATCAGTGTTATAAGATAGCTTTTACCACGTATCTCTATTTCAACGATACATTATTGATTATGTTTCAACAGGTAATAAATCAAGTAGTACAGTAATACATCAATCCTACGGCAAAACATTGAATTAGTAATCAGTGCTGAAACCCGTATTCGTCAGTGGCTGGTAACAAGACGAGATAACCGTAAATGGTAGGAATTCTTGGACAAAAAGGTGATACAACTTATATTTCATGATGAGAATGTGAGGATAAAAATGAATATGATGCCTTCGTAATGTAGGAATCTATTTATGAACATAGACAAAGTAATTCCAATAATATATAAACCAACTAGATTTCCTGCTCAGTTAGCTTGAGGATAGTAGTACCAAGAATTATCATTATTGTTCATAATAATGATTTAATGCAACCCATGAATTATGTCATTCAAATCCATGACTTATGCCTCTTTGACATATGTATCTTTGTATTAAATGTATATGATTTAGTAAGTAATTATGGAACTAAACATCAATACTCCGATACTCTTCAAAGTTCCGTAACGAACTTAAAATCTCCATAAATTTAATCATGAAGTATTTTAGTCCTCAACATGCAAACACTATCAAATTCCCCCATTACTACGTGTCCAGTCAGTACGTTTAAGTAATAGCATCAAAGAGAGCAACATAAACTATACAAAGTTTACTCAGACAATAGAGACGCAAGTTTTGTTACAACTTTGTTCAGAATTACGTGTAAATTCAAAGACAATGTACGTATTGTAAGGTACCTAGTAACTAGAATGCTATTAAGGTCACTTTACTATTATACAGTTATTTATCTATAAAGTAACCTGAAATGATAACCGAGAACATTTTAAGTGCACGGATATTCAATTCCTGTAAATTCTACTCCGCATCAACATGGCAATTTCTCAGTAGCGTCCAAAGCTTTGAAGCTTGACGTCCGCTAATTGTGTTTGATTGACATGTTTCGACCAGGTTACACCGTTCGTGGTCACAGGCTGACTAGAAGTCATGATCGTGTTTATTCCCGTTATCTTTATTGTATATCATGAAACGTGAGAGTTTAAAAGTTAGTTCTGTTTACGTGTGAAGATTCATATTTACATAACGAAAATATCTATTTGGGAATAAAAAGAAGTTTGTTAAGTTTACTTACCACTCGCAGCGGTTATCTGTTAGCCAGAAATACCTGCTTTTCCAGCGGAGTAGCTGCAAACATTCGAAACAAGCATCCCGTTACACGTGAAATATACAGTGTTGTGGCACTGCACCGATATCCGCTTAATATCACCAAAATCACAGGCTGTTGCTAAGCTTTTGAACATCGTAACGTGATATTAACATTGCCTATAACCTTCCTCCAGACTATCACAATACATGCAAAAGATTCTACCTGATTGCATAGTTACTTCAGATTCTTAACGTTTTCAAACAAATAAATAAACTTATCAGTTTTATTATTAGTACTAGCTTTTGCCCGTGGCTTCGCCCGCGTGGACGTCGGTTATCACGTCCAAATAAAAAATAAAAAATATAGTATATGTCCTATCTCAAGGACTAATCTACCCCTATACCAAATTTCATTAAAAACGGTTAAGTGGTTTAGGCATGAAAGACGGACAAACAAACGCGCACACACACACACACTTTCCAATTTATAATATTAGCACAGTAATATTAGTATGGATACTACAAAAACTAGTTGTATAAAGTTAAATTAAATTAAGATAAACAAATGCAGTAGAAGCATATTGTGTTGTCCTATTTTCAGACGACTAACTTTAGTTCGAAAATTAAGTGAGCGGACGGAGCAAATAACGTGGGAGGAACTCCAGCGCACCGGAAGTGATAATGCATTAATGGCGGTTGCTATGAGCTAGCGAACACTTTGATTTATTCATTCTGTATGATTTGCTGTGTTTTTAGATAAAACTGCTGTTTTTGAGCGTATTGTTCGTGATTATAGTCAGCTATTTATTTTAAATTTGAAGTAGGTAGCAAAGGAAAAGCTAGTATACCTACTTCATACTCGTATAACTATTGTTTGAAGTAGATATACTAGTTTTTCCTCGGCAACAAAAGCAAAATGCAACTTATTTTAATATTGTGAAAAGGACTTTTATTAATTAATTTCAAGTTATTAAGGTTATACTGACTGTGGTTCTAGATAACGATATGCAGTATGATACAGATTATAGAATTATAGTACATAATTATTATATATTTTAATAGAATTAACAGATATATCAACTTAATCGTTAGAAATCGCTAGGTATAGTGAGCGGACGACCTTCCACTTAATACAATGTATAACAGTATTTATGTTTGCATTTGATATTTTAGTAAAATGTGTAAGAATATGAATCAAATTATTTGGCAATTCTTTTTATATTCCAGCGAGTAAACTTTATGTTCCAATCGTTTCATGGAATTTCATAATCAAATGCCATAAGCCGCTATGTTCTTTTTGCTATCTTTGTCTTGTACACTCAACAAAACAATTCGGCTACCATGCTGCACTAGTAAAAAATAAGCATGTGTGCGTAATTGCCGCAGGCATATTAGTGTTTAACGTCTATGTGTGCATCATTCTACATTCACACATTATGTATTTGAAAACGATTGAATATGTGTTAGTGAGTGATTTGCCTGCCGTTGAATGAGATGGTAAATTTAACTTCAATAATATGAATTACCGTGGTCGAGTGGTATACAAAGCGATATGGCAATTCGAAGGCAGTGAGTTCTATCCCGAGTATGTACTTTATCTACTTGTTTTGGATATTTAACTGGTTTTGCTTTTGTTATTTATTATATTTTTGGAATAGAACCTTACAATACGCTATTTAACAACATTCAAAAAATACTGGTCATCCTATCCTATAATAGCCTCCTATCTATATATCTATACTATAATATAATATATCCTATACTATAAATTAAATTAAAATAAGCATATTTTTTGAGAATTTCGTTTCAAAATATCTAATAATTTTATGAATTTTTATCTGTGACGAAAACGCTCTGTGATCGATCACAGCACTGCTGACGTCACACGCAAGTAAACACGGCTTTGTGACAGAACAGAAACAAACAGTTTTTGTGGATTATTTATAGACGTATTTGTACATTGTGCAACTACACACCATTTATACACCATTTCATTCACAAAGTTTGAAGAAAAGCTTTATTATTTACTTTGACTTCACTGCTTTAAGGTTATACAAAATGTTTACTTGCGTGTGACGTCACGTAATCGGCTCCATACAAGGTGACAGCGTTTTTCGCACGTTTCTGAAAATTTAAACTTTAACATCGATTTTTTGTTAAAATCCGTTGTTTCTTTTTTTGAAATATCGATGTAGTGTGCCTATTATGTGCTAAGGAATAATATATATGGTTTTAAAATGGTTTGGTGGTGGTAATTTAAATTTGTCAAATACCCTATTAACTTCTGTAGCTTAAATGTTTCATAGTCACAACAATATTAACTAAGCAAATAAAACAACATCTTGTTACAAATAATGTAATAATTAAGCAACATTATATGATAATATATACACACACATATATACACACACACATATATATATATATATATATATATATATATATATATATATATATATATATATATGTGTGTGTGTATAAGTAAACATTTTGTATAACCTTAAAGCAGTGAAGTCAAAGTAAATAATAAAGCTTTTCTTCAAACTTTGTGAATGAAATGGTGTATAAATGGTGTGTAGTTGCACAATGTACAAATACGTCTATAAATAATCCACAAAAACTGTTTGTTTCTGTTCTGTCACAAAGCCGTGTTTACTTGCGTGTGACGTCAGCAGTGCTGTGATCGATCACAGAGCGTTTTCGTCACAGATAAAAATTCATAAAATTATTAGATATTTTGAAACGAAATTCTCAAAAAATATGCTTATTTTAATTTAATTTATAGTATAGGATATATTATATTATAGTATAGATATATAGATAGGAGGCTATTATAGGATAGGATGACCAGTATTTTTTGAATGTTGTTAAATAGCGTATTGTAAGGTTCTATTCCAAAAATATAATAAATAACAAAAGCAAAACCAGTTAAATATCCAAAACAAGTAGATAAAGTACATACTCGGGATAGAACTCACTGCCTTCGAATTGCCATATCGCTTTGTATACCACTCGACCACGGTAATTCATATTATTGAAGTTAAATTTACCATCTCATTCAACGGCAGGCAAATCACTCACTAACACATATTCAATCGTTTTCAAATACATAATGTGTGAATGTAGAATGATGCACACATAGACGTTAAACACTAATATGCCTGCGGCAATTACGCACACATGCTTATTTTTTACTAGTGCAGCATGGTAGCCGAATTGTTTTGTTGAGTGTACAAGACAAAGATAGCAAAAAGAACATAGCGGCTTATGGCATTTGATTATGAAATTCCATGAAACGATTGGAACATAAAGTTTACTCGCTGGAATATAAAAAGAATTGCCAAATAATTTGATTCATATTCTTACACATTTTACTAAAATATCAAATGCAAACATAAATACTGTTATACATTGTATTAAGTGGAAGGTCGTCCGCTCACTATACCTAGCGATTTCTAACGATTAAGTTGATATATCTGTTAATTCTATTAAAATATATAATAATTATGTACTATAATTCTATAATCTGTATCATACTGCATATCGTTATCTAGAACCACAGTCAGTATAACCTTAATAACTTGAAATTAATTAATAAAAGTCCTTTTCACAATATTAAAATAAGTTGCATTTTGCTTTTGTTGCCGAGGAAAAACTAGTATATCTACTTCAAACAATAGTTATACGAGTATGAAGTAGGTATACTAGCTTTTCCTTTGCTACCTACTTCAAATTTAAAATAAATAGCTGACTATAATCACGAACAATACGCTCAAAAACAGCAGTTTTATCTAAAAACACAGCAAATCATACAGAATGAATAAATCAAAGTGTTCGCTAGCTCATAGCAACCGCCATTAATGCATTATCACTTCCGGTGCGCTGGAGTTCCTCCCACGTTATTTGCTCCGTCCGCTCACTTAATTTTCGAACTAAAGTTAGTCGTCTGAAAATAGGACAACACAATATGCTTCTACTGCATTTGTTTATCTTAATTTAATTTAACTTTATACAACTAGTTTTTGTAGTATCCATACTAATATTACTGTGCTAATATTATAAATTGGAAAGTGTGTGTGTGTGTGCGCGTTTGTTTGTCCGTCTTTCATGCCTAAACCACTTAACCGTTTTTAATGAAATTTGGTATAGGGGTAGATTAGTCCTTGAGATAGGACATATACTATATTTTTTATTTTTTATTTGGACGTGATAACCGACGTCCACGCGGGCGAAGCCACGGGCAAAAGCTAGTACTAATAATAAAACTGATAAGTTTATTTATTTGTTTGAAAACGTTAAGAATCTGAAGTAACTATGCAATCAGGTAGAATCTTTTGCATGTATTGTGATAGTCTGGAGGAAGGTTATAGGCAATGTTAATATCACGTTACGATGTTCAAAAGCTTAGCAACAGCCTGTGATTTTGGTGATATTAAGCGGATATCGGTGCAGTGCCACAACACTGTATATTTCACGTGTAACGGGATGCTTGTTTCGAATGTTTGCAGCTACTCCGCTGGAAAAGCAGGTATTTCTGGCTAACAGATAACCGCTGCGAGTGGTAAGTAAACTTAACAAACTTCTTTTTATTCCCAAATAGATATTTTCGTTATGTAAATATGAATCTTCACACGTAAACAGAACTAACTTTTAAACTCTCACGTTTCATGATATACAATAAAGATAACGGGAATAAACACGATCATGACTTCTAGTCAGCCTGTGACCACGAACGGTGTAACCTGGTCGAAACATGTCAATCAAACACAATTAGCGGACGTCAAGCTTCAAAGCTTTGGACGCTACTGAGAAATTGCCATGTTGATGCGGAGTAGAATTTACAGGAATTGAATATCCGTGCACTTAAAATGTTCTCGGTTATCATTTCAGGTTACTTTATAGATAAATAACTGTATAATAGTAAAGTGACCTTAATAGCATTCTAGTTACTAGGTACCTTACAATACGTACATTGTCTTTGAATTTACACGTAATTCTGAACAAAGTTGTAACAAAACTTGCGTCTCTATTGTCTGAGTAAACTTTGTATAGTTTATGTTGCTCTCTTTGATGCTATTACTTAAACGTACTGACTGGACACGTAGTAATGGGGGAATTTGATAGTGTTTGCATGTTGAGGACTAAAATACTTCATGATTAAATTTATGGAGATTTTAAGTTCGTTACGGAACTTTGAAGAGTATCGGAGTATTGATGTTTAGTTCCATAATTACTTACTAAATCATATACATTTAATACAAAGATACATATGTCAAAGAGGCATAAGTCATGGATTTGAATGACATAATTCATGGGTTGCATTAAATCATTATTATGAACAATAATGATAATTCTTGGTACTACTATCCTCAAGCTAACTGAGCAGGAAATCTAGTTGGTTTATATATTATTGGAATTACTTTGTCTATGTTCATAAATAGATTCCTACATTACGAAGGCATCATATTCATTTTTATCCTCATATTCTCATCATGAAATATAAGTTGTATCACCTTTTTGTCCAAGAATTCCTACCATTTACGGTTATCTCGTCTTGTTACCAGCCACTGACGAATACGGGTTTCAGCACTGATTACTAATTCAATGTTTTGCCGTAGGATTGATGTATTACTGTACTACTTGATTTATTACCTGTTGAAACATAATCAATAATGTATCGTTGAAATAGAGATACGTGGTAAAAGCTATCTTATAACACTGATCACATGCCTTAACTAAAGCCTCCACTTCATATAACAAGGCTTAGA
Organism: Eilema caniola; assembly: GCA_949126895.1. Taxonomy (NCBI): domain Eukaryota; kingdom Metazoa; phylum Arthropoda; class Insecta; order Lepidoptera; family Erebidae; genus Eilema; species Eilema caniola. The sequence goes on from OX421476.1 coordinate 7,683,352, forward strand.
ATATTACCCACTATCCAGGTTTACCACAAATTGGTCGATTTCACCTTTAATGTTATGAAAAACTTCAATATATGTAGTATAAGTGCTTGCTATATGTTCAGTTTATCGTGTGATCTAGACATGGTGGTGATTCAGTTTATAAGCCTTTTAACACTGGTATGCAAAAAATACAGTACGATAAGTGAGTGTGATGCGAAGCTTCTGAATGTGACGATTTTATAAAACCAAAACCATGACATTATCAAGATAATCAATGCAGCTATTACTTATGAATAAAATAAATGAAAACAACCAATCATCATAATATTATGTACAGTTCCCCATGAAAAAAATATGAATGTTTAAAGTAATCGATTGTATTATGAATATAAACAGTACTAAGAGCTATTTTAACACATTTTAATCGTACCATAAACATTTCAATGACGGTTTTATAAACAATCTATTAATATTATAATAACACTTAATTTGAACTTCCATAAATATAAATAAGATTAACCAATCTTAAGAACCTCTTAAAACTTTTCAACGACCAGTCATTAATTCAGAGAAAGACTTGATCTACGAGAGGAAGGTGAAGATCGATCAGTGAATACGAAATTAAGTACATGGTAAGCTGAAGTAGTCCATGTCAATAACCCAAGTGAAATCTAGTGAAATAAGTATAGGAAATGATGTGGTACTTAAACCCATATTACTCTTGAATTAAAACTGTGATCGAGGTGAAAGACACGTCACGTTTAAATTTGTGCGGTGGTGTTCCTTTGAAATTTATGGTTTTTGCGACAGTGATATTTTTCTAAAGGTACTTAATTACCTCTTCTACACCTTAAGTAACCGTGTCAATAAAAAAATCTACACCTGTTAGATAGTATTGGTAATTGCCTCATCAGTTTGAGTCAGTCCAATAGTCCTGTAGTTTTATCTGATCACTCATTAAAGTTTCTAAAAGTTGAAACTGTGACTTTTCTTTTCTTTGTTAAAGGTGCAGTCACAAGTCTCAGACTTAGCAGACCTCTAAGCAACCTCGAGAGATAAGGTTCGATAGGTTTTCATTGATTTTATAGCCACGGCTCGCTCTAGTACTTGGACCCACACAAATAACACGAACTGTAAGCTTGATTGATGGGTAAAAAATGAGGTAGAACAATACAAACAGCGATTAATTTAAATAATATATATCATTTTAATTTTACGTAGTCACGCAAGTAGATCAAATATTTTGAAGCTTCAAGTATTTGCCTTCTCGCCATACGACATTATGTTGCAAGTCAGTTCGGAGCTAGTGAAACATAGATACCCAATAACCTAAGAGTCCAACTACGACCAAAAAAACGAGAAGTCAAAATTTGAGATCCACTAACAAAGCCTATGGTCAAGAAATTTAAATTTATCACTAATCTTAAGCGATATACAAATGTCCGGGCTGATAAATGCTTTTACTACTTATGCTCCAGTGATATTAATGATTCTAGAATGAGCCAATTTGTCTTTGTGACTGCGATAAAGATTTGTGAGTCGTTTGCGAAAAGTACTATTAACCTCTATGCGACTTTTAGCTTAATTAGAACTAGGGTGGTCCGACTTTGTTTTCGTTGTAATTTCGTTGTAAAATCTTATCAGGTCAGTGGACAAAGAGTGCCTTAGACTCTCAATGCATGTGACTGACATTTTGCTGACGTTAATTTCTTCTAGTAATTTTAAGAGTCTAATATTTTGACAGAATAAAACATACCAAATAAATACAATGAACTAGGGCACACTTCTAAATTCGATTTTTTTAATTAATATTATGACATTAATATGACCTTGTTTATCTATAAACATGCAAAAAGTTTACTACATGAAGTCATTTATGCCACCATTACCTTACTCCAAATATACTGCAGTAAAAAAAATATTTATCTTAAACAAATTCTATTTTGGTATTTTACCGTCCAGAAATACCTAAACGAATAACACCGTTAAACAACGCGAGTTCCTTCAAAATAAATTATTGCATGATTATTATAAAAATATTTATATAAAATTATAAAAAAAGACTAGCAGGTTTGAAACCAATAGAGGAAATTCATGGAGTCGGTAAGGACAGAAGCTGATGGCGGGCTGTTGTCCCCATTATAATAAGGACGCAAGTAAGTATTTATGTGCATATATTTTCTATTACTCTAGACTACTTGAAAAATTTCGTTTCAAAATATCTAATAATTTTATGAATTTTTATCTGTGACGAAAACGCTCTGTGATCGATCACAGCACTGCTGACGTCACACGCAAGTAAACACGGCTTTGTGACAGAACAGAAACAAACAGTTTTTGTGGATTATTTATAGACGTATTTGTACATTGTGCAACTACACACCATTTATACACCATTTCATTCACAAAGTTTGAAGAAAAGCTTTATTATTTACTTTGACTTCACTGCTTTAAGGTTATACAAAATGTTTACTTGCGTGTGACGTCACGTAATCGGCTCCATACAAGGTGACAGCGTTTTTCGCACGTTTCTGAAAATTTAAACTTTAACATCGATTTTTTGTTAAAATCCGTTGTTTCTTTTTTTGAAATATCGATGTAGTGTGCCTATTATGTGCTAAGGAATAATATATATGGTTTTAAAATGGTTTGGTGGTGGTAATTTAAATTTGTCAAATACCCTATTAACTTCTGTAGCTTAAATGTTTCATAGTCACAACAATATTAACTAAGCAAATAAAACAACATCTTGTTACAAATAATGTAATAATTAAGCAACATTATATGATAATATATACACACACATATATACACACACACATATATATATATATATATATATATATATATATATATATATATATATATATATATATATATATATATATATATATATATATTTAAATAGTGCAAAAAAATATATTTATATTATATTCCTAAAAATAAAAAAATAAAAATAAAATAAGTCCAAATTTTTTTTGCACTATTTTACTAGATAAGTATATACGCTTTATATAATTTTCTCCGTTTTACTTCCAGTTGATAAATTTAATATCAGTGCAATGAATCAACATGTTAGCTTGTAGAAATTATATATATATATATCAATCAATCACTTAGCCTACCGCAGTCCACTGCTGGACATAGGCCTCTTCCAATGCGCACCATTTCGTAAATATTAGTTTTCTTTATTGCCTTGGAAACTGCCCAGCAACCAAGAACGGTCCTGATTCTGCATAATGTTGACGAACACTTACACGGTTGTCCGCTACAAACAAACACAATCAAATTAAATAAGATAAACTAACCACCACATAATAATTATCATAACAGATAGTCAAAACAGAATATACTGCTTACCAAAATGTTTCTGCTAACTATTGCACAAAACGAAATGTTTTTATATTATGTTGAAATGAGGGTAGTATAGATTCTTACTAATCGACGTTCATTACTTACTACCCACTATAAAGTTGAAAATTATTTGCATAAACGCTATCACTAAATTAAAAGAACACAGTTGCAAAAAGCAAATTTTATACTAGGATTCGAATCCAAAACCTTTTATGACATATACAAATTAAAATGCGACTGTATGCCGCGAAACCACGATGATTTAAACTGACTATTCTAAAAATTTCATACTATGAATTTTATGAACTATTACCCGAGAAACTGTAACAAATATAATAAACAAGTACGAATGGTTTAGAATCAATTGCAATTTGCAAGTATATGAGTGAAGAAACGAGTTACTGATAGTTCACACACATGTAAATACCTACGTTGGACCTATCAGCGTTTGATATACCGCGTAATATAATATTAGAAATACCCTCACATGTAAAGGTGGCATACTATTTCTTTTGCCGAGTGTACCTATAATAAATGTTCTTGAAAAACATTTGTATTAACAAATCTACTAAGGCCTATTTGTGTCATGCAGTAATAACTTCATGACGTAATAAAATAAGAATTCAGATACTCAATATAAAGTGACGACCGTTTACTGTTGTCGCGTCATTGGCCTGAATGTAACCAACGCAATCAAATACAAGGGTATCAGAGTTTTTGTGTTTTTAGATACACGTCATTCATCTATATAAGACATTGAGATCTAGTTCTACTTGACAAGCTATTTAAAATAGAATTCGTGTTACATTAAGTTAAATGGTAACACTAAAGTTGACTACTGTATCCCAACGTCAAGATTCTTTTCAGCCATTCTATTTCAAAGTGTTCTTTGTATTCATAACAAATCAAACTGGTATATTGATTTAACTTGTATTATTGTCAGAACTAAATTAAGGCTTACTGTATAGTTCTTAGTTTAAGTTTTAGTTTAGTTTAAGGGATTAAGATGATTTTAACTAATTTGTTCGTTAATATCGATCTGATGCATGCTGACTGTTCCGACGTTCAGCTTGGTGTAGAGCGTGGTGGTAGAGAACTTCTTAGGGGTACACCAAAACAGAAAGCAGCAAGCATCACGTGTACAGCGAAGTTTTGAAAATTAATGCGCTCATTTACATTGCATACACACGAGAAGTAACAAAATTGCACGCAAAAAGTGAACAGCATTTACTGCGCACACAGTAAGAAAAATGCTTCTAGACAAGATATGTAAAGAAGCATTGGCAGCCTAAAAGAACCAAATTTGCATGGGATATCATACTCTCAAACTCTTATTATAATAACAAAGAATTAACATTATGTCATGGGACTTCTTTTAGATAGGATTAATGGATACTCAGTCATTGTTTTCATTTCTCATTTAATGTTTAACTTTATCTTAAACAGTTTACCGACTTTAGAATGAAGTATTTTAACCTGTCAAGTGAGTAAATAATAGACACAATAGGTAAACAATAGACTCGCGGTGCAATCGCACCGCTTGGGATCTTAGACTTTAATATGGTCAGTTCAAAATTTTAGAAATAGAGTTCTCTTTAATGTTTACAGCCCTTTAATTTTTACTGACCAATTAAATTTAGTAGTCCATCAAGTCAGACCGATACCATGTATTTTATGTTCTTACGTTATTTATCTCGGTACCTACCATGACGTCACAAGAACGTTGAAAGGAGTTTTGTGCAAAAACCGTTCGTGTTAAGGTTCTAAAACCATTATAGTTAATTGACTTCAAGCATACATAAATATCTACTTATTAAATATCAAATTATTAATATCCTAAGACATTCTAGGTAGTGCTATCCAGACACAGAGTAACCATTTTATTTCATGCATATTCGGTCAGTGAATATTCGATTCAACCACGTTGTAGGAAATGTGGTAATCTGTAGGCCTGCATTAAAAAAGTGTTGTATATTTTAATGTAGTTTTAAATGACAGTTTGTTTTTTAGTAAATAAATAAAAAATAAAAATGAAATAAATATAGTATTATTCATTTAGGTATGATATTTTGTATCCAAGCAGATTTTATATTGTATTTTTTTGTATTCCTATTTTCGTCACCATTACACTGTAAATTGGAAGTGTTTCAACCAGTATTACTTCTAAGAAGCATAAATATCATAACAGTAATGAGTCAGACTTATGGGTCAGACCCTTGATATGAAACAAAGTTGTAATAATTAATGACATCATAGTGATTGTAACGTGTTAAATAAATGACCGCAAATATGCAGTATACTCGTCTTAATTGTGTAAGCAATTTATATCATAGCGGATTTTTATAGTTTAGCGGACGTCGCTCAATAGATTTTATGACATATTTTATGAGGTACTTTATGAGGTTTGTTTTCAAATCTAGGCCAGCTTATATTTTATGCAGCAGTGTACAACAAGCCAGCACTGTGCCGCTCTATCTTGAAAAAAAAATCGTCATTATAATATATTCCGGTCAAAGTAAATAATATTATATTATTGAGGCTACAATAATTCGCACCCGGCTGAAAATTGGTAGGATTGTTCCAATCACCATTATAAACGAACTTTAAAAAGTCTTCATCAATCCAAAGCCTGGATTTTTTTATTCAAAAATGGGACTTAGCGATTTACAGATGAAAATATTTATAATGAAAATATCTTAGACAAAATTAAGGACCAGATATTGGTCTAAAAGAATATTGAATACTTTTTTCCTAAGAGCCACCTCTCTGAGCTCTGTAATATGTATCTTTATCTTTTCGTATACTATTTGGCGCCTAGTAACAGTGCAACTTTAGTAAGTTACACTATAAATGGATACGAATTCATTGAAATTCTTTTGAATAATGTTTACCGCGATGAGGTAATAAAATAATATAGTCAAACAGTAACATATTTAAAGTAGATATTTATTGCTTTAATAATCAGGTTTATTCATAAAAGGAATTTAATTAAACGCTTGTAAAACGGTTTTATATTATTACTCAATAGGTTCCGATGATGCTCGGCATTCGACAAATAAAATTACGCGTCACACCTTAAAGATTTACTACATTTATCTTAATAATACTGTCTGAAGCTTACGCGAACCTCACAGCTACTGCACCATGCATATCAAGGCTGCTGAAACGTGGCTGAAACATCGGGCTTCATGTAAATAATACAAATATACCGCGATAGAATCTAATTAGTAAGATTTCAGAGTGTGTGAGCTTATAAACCTTTGAATTCATCGAAGTTTTGGTATCGTGCAGAAAACTTTGTAGGCCATTAGGTTAGCTAAGACTCGTAATTAGCGATATGTATCACACAAGCTAAATCTGGTTTTTATAACATTGTGGTGGTAGACAAGCACACGGCCCACCCGATGAAAGTGTAACTAAGCTATAAAGCAAAATAGATCAACTACAGAAGACGTAATGACAAATAGTGGTACAAACGTATCGTACAAATGTATCTACAATGCATTAGCAAAATAGTCTCAGCAACGGAACAATTTCATTTATCATATCATATCAGAAACTAGTTAACTTACGAAAAAATTCAGTACGGCGTGGTGAGCGAAAGCAAAATTGCAAAAGTTTTGTCATAGAGAAAACTTTTAAATTACATAGCACCATGGTCTAAGCATGCTTGTGGCAATGGCCCCTTCAGAGTGACACATCAATCGCTGAGATGGGGGGAAAGGGAACTGAATGTACATTCAATATCAAATCGATTTGAAGATAATAATTTCTTATGTATAATTTGATGATAATTTCTTGATTTTCCCCGTTTTTTAACTGACTGTTCTGATATTTAGTACCATTTTGGTGCACACCTTCAGTTCGAACATAAATACAATTTAAATCAATAAAACTTTTTGATTTGCTTTTAATACCTTAGTTTTAAAATCATTTTGAAACTTTTTAGTCTACATATTTCTAAGACTGACAGTACGATATACCTCACACAAACCTAATGAAATGTCACATATAGTTAAGTACACAGTCTCAGTAGCAGTAGTGAACGCGGTAGGAAGCGCGGGTTTGATCCCCGCTCAATGCAAATATTTGTATGCATGGGTATTTGCATTGGTTTAGTCGTGCCTCGGAGAACACGTTAAGCCGTCGGTCTGGGTTGCCGTACGAACATCTACAGCAGTCATTTCGGGTAGTTGGTGCCCTCAAACATCCAACAACTGGTCTAACTGCGATGCTTCGATATCGCCTTTGAATTGTGGAGGTTAGATACAGTCGTGTCACGGAAAAGGTCTAATTCCAGCCAAATCAGTAGTTAGACTGGTAAAAGCGGTCCCCAGACTCCAAGTTGAAAGCTTCGGATGCGACTGGGATTAACGCTATAAGGATGAAGAAGACGAAGGTATAGTTAAGTACTTACCTAAATTCAGTATTAACCAGTTGAGAAAATATATTAACGGGAGCAGTTCCTATTTGTTTGGGATTACAAAGACTATCGATATATATGACGATTGATAATACAATTTATATTGTCACGACTGTAGAATGACCCTGATATAATTACTTATTTATAGAGAACTGATTTATACAATAACTTTGTAAGCATTAATGTCAATACGTGTCTTGATTACATCAATCAAATCGTTGTGTGATTCAGAATAGCCTCAATATTTTGATTAGTTTATCAAAACGAACCTCTGACTGCACTTTATATTAAATGCTAGATACTTAATTGAGGATATATTATCCAATAGCTACAAATTGCTTGGTAATAATGTTTAAATGAAATATCTTTGGTAGTATTTACAAAAAGAAAACTTTAGTATTACTGTCGTGCCAATATGTAGTTACAGTTTTCTCTGGGTACACATTTCCAACATCTTGTTGTTTTTAACACGGACATAATGCGATTTTTTGTGTAATCTGCCAGTATGTACTAAACTAGTCTGATTCACCATTGGTGTATGGAAGATCTCCACAGCCTTCAACACAATCGGAGTCTTTTAAAATTCAATATGAAACAAAATGAATGCATAATCTGCTTACAAGTTTGTCAGTTATTGAAGTCAGTATTCAAGGAACAATACAATACGATTTTGACCAACTAGACACGAGAGACTAGACACACGTGTATCAAATAGTTGGAACTCAAAATTAATTCATTTATTATTTTGTCAACTGGACACACCTTGACAGTAAGTAGTAACTATTTTTTAGAAAACCTGGTAATTCCGAAGGTGTCATTCACGCGTTAGCACTTGCTGAAGGGAAAGGATAGGGAATGAGGAGAAAGGGTAAACATAAATGGAAGAAAGGTAAGCCTTCCGGCACTCTAACAAACACTTCAAGTTGATACAAAGTGACAGAGTCACGGGGTTTCACGGTCGAAGTGGTCCATTCGAGATGGAAAAAAGCCATAAATATTTGTTATTTACATAAGGTAGGAGACATCGGACCACCGCATCTCAAAAGGAGAATTACACTTTTTTAACATACTAATAGTATTCCTATGTCATAGAAGGTAAGTGTCGGTGACTTAGTAATCGGTATCAAAAGGTCTCGGGTTCGAAACCCTCTTCTATCACAAGTAATAAGTTCAAATTGATGTAGGGAGTTAACGGGAGTACTAGTAATTTTCATTACTAGTACAATGTTAAAATTTTGACCTTAAACTTGATTAGATACCATTAATCGGCGTGTTTGCACATAAGAATATAAACACTCTACTAAATTACAAAATTACGGAAAACTGATTGCTAAGATGATTTGACCACTCAGGATGGTTACGACAATTTGGAATTTTCGTATTCAGATCATTTTGAGTACTTTTGTAGTCAACATTTATCTGTTGCTCACTGTACTCTTTATACAAAAGATGTGGCAAGCTACCCCTTACAATGATGTAAAATGTAAAGCTGGCATTGAACTGAACTAAGTTCACACATACGTCATACATTCCATCAGGTGCTGAAAGTGCACAACTACACACTACACAACTATACACTACTACAAACATTTTCTCCAAAATATTCCGTGTTACACCAGAAGCGATTATATTGCTTATGCTAATTTTCAGGTGTGTTGGGTACGGCAGTAAAACACTTTCATGTATTCATTAGGTGCCAACGTAGTAAATTTATATAGATATCTGTATTTCCTGTATGAAGTAGTGTGCTAGTTGGTCATTGTGGTGTATTTTACATCAATAATTCATTAAAATATCTAAATATAAGAACTACTAGCATTTGCCCGCGGCCCCGCCCGCGTAGATGTCGGCTATCGCGACCAAACATAGCCCATGTCCTTTCTCAAGGTCTAATCTACCCATATACCAAATTTCATCAAAATCAGTTCAGTGGTTTAGGCGTGAACGCGTAACATACAGACAGACAGTCACTTTCGCATTTATAATATACTAGCTTTCGCCCGCGGCTCCGCCCGCGTAGATGTCGGTTATCGCGACCAAACATAGCCTATGTCCTTTCTCAAGGTCTAATCCGAACCTATACCAAATTTCATCAAAATCGGTGAGTGGTTTAGGCGTGAAAGCGTAACATACAGACAGACAGACAGACAAACAGACAGACAGACAGCATTTATAATATTAGTATGGATTATTTATAATATTAGTATGGATTATTTATAATATTAGTATTATATGTTTATTCTCAAAATTATTGAGACTAGGTTGCAATGTGAATTAAGATGCACAATAATGAAAAAAAAAAACTCAAAGAAGAAATAAAAATAGAATAAATGTAGTAAGTAATTGTAAAATTCGATTTCACATCATTCTGTATGTTTAGATACAAAACTAGGTCAATTGGATCCAATAACCCAATACAAAATAAATAAACCAGGAAATGACACTGAAAGAACGCTGGAATCAATTACATCAACAGTCTCGTCAATCAAGATGTCAATGAGACTAATTTAAACGCTACCGAATTACATACACGTTATAATACCTCAATTAGTGAGTATCATCGATACATTAATTTGTTGATATCGACTAATTGGTACTAACTTGGCTTTCGATTACTTTAAATGGAGGTACGGACTATAACTAAGTCATATATTTTCCTTGTAAATGGGTGACTAAGTACTAATATAAAAAATCACTACTAATATTTTATAATATTATTCTATATATTGCGAACGCATTCTATTTGACAGAAGCATCTAGTGTTTGTCAGTTGCGTTTCGTTTACATAGTTGCAAATCCGATTGAATATTAATTGTTTGATAATTATAAATTGCAAGAAACTCTGCTGAATCTGGCGCTGTTCCATTCATTATTAATATTTGAACATGTAACAGTTGTATGCTCGTTGTAAGTGCTAAGTATAAAGTTAGATTTAATACAATAAGGCAAAAAGACTAATTCTCAACGCAGCATTTTGAACGAGGCACGATGTCCGGAATGACATATTCATTCATTAAACTTTACCTTTTAAAACGGATGAAGGCCCCTTAAATCCAACCACACGTCGTGATCGTCCACCTGAATCTCGTGGGGGCGGACACTTGGAAAAAAAATTACTGGCGTTTAGCCATTAATAATTTTATAATACATTTTACTTGACATTGGCGAAATATGGCGATTTGCCGCAGAGGCCATTTTGAAGAAGTTGAAGTTGTGACGGATAAAGATGGTGGCCAGAAAATTATGGAGATGTAGATTTTGAAAACGACAGGAGACATCTTGGTCCTCGGTGAGACATCTGCTGGCATCGGCTTGCAGTACATACGGTAAACTGTGTGGCTTGGACGATTCGAGGCCGGACACGTCGCGCTGACGGATGGCGGCTATTTTTCCCGCTATGCGCCTTATTATGAGCCGTACGAAAATTTGCCGATTCGGTCCATTTGTACACGATTTTTAGCAACATCCATTTCTATACCTATATAAGAAGAGGTAAATCTTATTACAGAAAACACTTGTAGATCTTGAAAGCAAAAAATGAGATATTTTGATGTTTTGAGCTAAAGACGCCAACTAAAAAAACAAAAATACAAAAGATAAAAGTATTCGTAAAAGAGACACAAAGTGGATTAAATTTGTAAGTTTTTATAAGTAAAGAAGACTATTCTGAAACGTTTATCCTAATAGAGCTATAAAATCCCTAATATTACAAGAAAGAAAATATAAGTGTTTTTTATTCCCGTATAAAAGTAAGGCTAGTCTCTAACTGTTACGAATTGTAGATAAGATAATAACCAATCTAAGACCTTTTGTATCAAACGTAAAATAAAATTAAACTCAAGTCTAAAGTAAATTATAATATATATTATTACAGTTGCAAATGGTATTATCCATGCGATAATCCTGTTTGCATCCAAACACTTGTACGTATGTGTTTAATACATACCACCTTCATATAAATACGAACTCGGTTAACATGTTAAACTTAAGTATTGTATCTATTACTTTTGAAGGCTTTTGTGAAATAATTTCTTCTCAATCAAGAAAGATAAGGTAAATATTATGACGATTCGTGCGTACTCAAGAGCAGAAAGCGCTGCCGCCATGGGCCAGCTTCTTTATGGTGATGGCTAGCCCAAACTGTTTTCCCTAAGCCCAAGCTCATGGAGGATTAAAATCGTTCTGTAATCTTCATCGCCCGGCGCACCCTCTACGGGGGAGAGTGCTAGATGAAGGCGGCGATGTTCCAAACACTATGACTGCCGACCATGGCCAACGCCAGGATCGGAAATGTGATGCATGCCGCTCCAACGGAGCTGCTTTGAGGACACAGGACCGCTCTATACATTTTGCATTGCATTGCATTCTACCAGCTTATGAAGCGGCGTGTCTGCAGAATAGCCCCGGTAGTGGTGTCACTCGGGTGACGACTCCCGGCCTATAAGATGCAGGTATTCACCTAAAGAGCCATGTCCAGTGCGCACGTGCGTTTGCCGGTAGAAGAGGCTTCCGTGGTGTCTCTTCAGCCATTCCATCATGATGGGTTTTACCGTGACAATCGTGGTCTGCCCTAAGCTTCTTGCTTACATAACTATTTCCTATCACTCAATTAAAATGTAATTTTTAAAAATAACACAACAAAAAATATAATTAAAGCAAAACCAAAATAACACAAACAACATTACATACACTGCATAATATAGCTGATTTAGTTGCTAACGGTCGTGATAATTGAAATGGACACTTTTGAAAATGCTCTAATTTATTGAATTCCAGTTCTGTACGAATATTTATCATTTACTGGATAATCCTGAAATATCCCCAGTTTGTAGGATTTCATTTCGACAGCAGATTTAGATCGTTGACACGATTGATAATTTACTAACTCACTTTTACTTTCCGTTGTCATGACAACAATCTTGTTAGCAAAAGTAGTATTGAACATTATTCCGTGAATTTACCACATTTTAATTGTGATAATTGCTTTTCAGCACCAAAGACAAATTCAATAAACCAACGATCATAAAAATCTTTTTAGCCGTTCTTAAGTTATAAGAAAGAAAATTTTTGCCCTTTTTAGGCCCTTAGGGTTTCAATTTCAAAAAATCATTTCTTTGTACAGCTCCTCCATACACCAAAACCAATATTCTCTACAAATTTCAAGTCTCTAAGACCAACGGTTTTGGCTGTACTTTGTCTTTAAGTCAATCAGTCAGGGCAAAGAGTTTTATATGAGAGAAGATGAAATTTTTATTTTATTATTATTATTATTTATTATATTATTATTATTATTTATTTAATGATATAAAACTTTACGGTATCACAGATTAGACAATACTTGGTAATACCTCCAATTATTTTCAATATAGTACAAAATATTAAAAAGTTAAGCTCTCCTTTATATAGTCGACACTGTTGCACATTTTTAATTTCAAATGTTCAATAGAGCTCCAGTAATTCAAAATAAATTCAAGCCTTTCACATGTTTTTAACTTGACCTAAAGATGAGTTTTCAATTCGACCTAACTTTTGTAAATCAATCCCATATGTCGATTTCTCTGTTTGTTGTCTATTTTGAGATAGTGCGCATAGGTTATGTACCTACTGTTTTTTTGAACAAATGGCTCATTGTAGTATAATGTGCGTACCTACTGTTTGTATGTACCTATGTATATGCCACATGCAATATGCCAAGAAGTCAAGTTTCAAAAATTCACCGGTACATTATTAGCTGCGGAAAACAACAAAATGAAATACAATATTGTAGATCTTTTTTGTTGGCACATCAAAGTCACAATCTGATTAATTTATTGGCATATAATGTTGGTTAGGTCATGTAGACATTCCATATTACTAAAAGAACAATATTAAAATGAGCTGCGCATATGTATAATAATTTATTGTTAGCAAGATGAGTTTCAATTACGCACTGTGGATTTTTATTGATGAATATTTGACCTTTTATTATCATAGTGGTGAGTTCCATAACATCCGAGGGTATTGCCTCGAATCCCGAGGTCCAGTTTTGGGCATTTTCTTCACTAGCATATCTGGATTCAAGATCATTAGCATGCATGTCATCTTTAACAATGCCAGCACTTCTTAGGCCTACTCCTCTTATCGAAATCTAGCAGCTACCTAGCTTTATAAATTTGTTATCCAAGTAACCAACAGTCTCCGCATAACACGAAGGCAACTCTCCTATATTTTATTTGTGATATGAAGGATATAAAGACTGCCACAAATGCGGAAGTTTCTCACGCGGTCTTGACTTTTCATTGTGATTAATGGTTTTATGTAAGAAATTGTATCATATAGTTTTTAAGGTTCGGTATCCCATGGTAAAAAGGAACCCTATTATTGAAACTCTGCTGCCTGTCTATCCTTAGACCGTCTCTTATGAACTGTGATAGCTAAATAGTAGAATTTTTCAACAAATATTAAAAACAGATTAAAGCGCGAGTCCGACTCCCATTTGGCCGTTGTTTTTTTCCTATTGTCCTTTTCATTCCTCATTCGTGTTTGTGCGTTCAACTGATGGGTTCAACCAATAAATAATGGTTTTAAAAGCAATTAACGTACATATAAATTAATTAAGTTTTAGAGCAAGGTTATCCATCTTCGGAGTTCAATAATCTTTTCTAAACGGGGCTAGATTAGTATTCTAGACGTCGGCACTTTTATGGTTTTTTCTTTGTAGTTGCCATTTCGAGTGTTATATGGGATGTAATTCCCGATGTTCTAGTGAAGATTAATTTAAGTAGTTTATTAACAAATGGCCAGTGTGCAGGAATATTAAGTTTTTCTAAATTCGAGTGTGTAAAAAGAGAAGTTGCATTTATATCTTTCTTCATCCTAGCGTTAATCGCAGTCGCATCTGAAGCTTTCAACATGGAGTCTGGGGTCCGCAACTGCGGATTTCACTGCACTTCGATATTTTTCATGAAGCTAGACCAGTTGTTGGATTTTTGAGGGCTCCAACTACCCGAAACGACTGCCATAGATATTCGCATGGCCACCGGGACCGACGGCTTAACGTGCTCTCCGAGGCACGACCAGACTAATGCAAATACCCATATTCATGCATACAAATATGTGCATTGAGCGGGGATCGAACCCGCACCTCCTGCGTAGTGGCCGCGTTCACTACCGCTACGCCACGGAGGCTGTCATTTATATATCTTTATTATCATTCAAAATTATTGATGAAATGATTGTTCAAAAAGATATTTTTGACTAATTCGTGATAGTTTGTGAAAATATTTTGAATTTTACAGGCTGATTACACAGGTCAACCAAAAAAAGTCACTGAACATTTTCTGACATTGAAAAGTAAATAGTAAGTCCATTAATAATAAATTCAATTTGCTTTTGTACTTTACATAATGAAAACTAATTAATATTTATGGTGTTTTAGCTGGTTTTTTTTGTAGAGTAGATTCTTGATTTTTTATTTTTTTAATGCCTCCGCAGCATATGAAATTAGGTCTCATGAAGCAGTTTGTAAAGGGTCGTCCTTAAGACTCCGAGGCCGTTCAATATTTAAAATGATTTTTTCCCAAAATTGTCAGGGGCAAAAATTAAAGATGATATTTTCGTCGGTTCACACGTAAAGAAAATAATGGCGAGCAAAATTTCTTCAACTCCGAAGTACCTATGCGCAACTCCTCTCCCTCTCTCATCAAAGATAAGAGTTACAGAATGTCACTTAAAGTGCACATGCTGCATGAACTTTTATAAATTCAAATATAACTTCAGAAGAGTAAGGGCAACATTGTCCATTCTGTCACGTGCATGTCACACGCTGTGTTGGCTGCTCAGGCGGCGACCATAGATAAGAAAAATCCATAAAGCATTCTTTTGTAGAGTTCGAACATTATCACCGCCTGAGTAGCTATTTATTTATACATCACCGGTGTTAATTTAATTGTTGTGTATTATTTTATTTTATTCTTCGTTCTATTTTCCTTTTATATATATTATCTATATGTATGTGTTCATCCGCAATAAAAATCAGTTTCTTTCTTTCTTTCCTCAACAAATTCACCAAGATATAAACAAGTGAATATTCTATAACATAATTAAGAAAACGGGAATTAACGCGATCATGGTATAGGTACTTACATACCCTTGATTGCCTGACGTTTCGACCGGGTTTCACCGTCAGTGGTCACAGGCTGACTGGCTCAGCGGTGTACGCCTTCTCTCTCTTCTTCATGATCGCGTTAATTCCGGTTTTCTTAATTATATATCATGGAACGCGAGCTTCTACACAGCGCTATCTGGAGCCATAGTAATCTTAGCCTAATTAGCTTATTGAAATAAAACCACTTTTTAACAAATTCTATCACGATTTATTTGTTATTATTTATTTTAGACCGACGTTTCAGCTATTTTTCAGCAGCCATGTTCGCGGTATGACTTAGGGTGCTAGTTGTCATATAATTTGAAGTGCAAGGTATCTTGAAGCACCCGAATCATGATGAATTGTTGGTGTTACTATTTACGCAGACTAAGCTCACTGTATCGTTAAGTCTTGCTGTATTTTGCTGTTTACTAGGTTTGATTAAGTGGATGACTGGGTCCCAGGCTGCTGGTACTCTCCAACCATCTTCTCTATTAAAATTTCGGTGCTTTTTATTTTAATAGCCTCGCGGCATTCTTGGTATATATCTATGCTCTTTGACGAGTATCTAAAGTAAACTGGTTTTATTTCAATGAGTGATATTCGCGTAAACTTTAGAAAATATCATTAATTAGCTTATGTTATGGAATCTAGAATGCAGACACACATATATATTTAAATAGATACTTCGTTTTTATATGCTATACATATTATATTAGGGGTTAAAGTATGAAATTGCCGATTTGTACTGACAAATTGAAATTCGTTTTATTTTTAAATTTAACGTGTTTATTTAATCAAAATAATTACCATTATTATCTATACATTGCTGCCATCTAGTAGGAAGGTCATTTATGCCTTTGCGATAGAACTCTGGTGATCTAGATTCGACAAACTGTGTGAAAGCATTTTGTACTGCCTCCTGAGAAGAAAACTTTTTATCACATAAAAAATTGTCCAAATCACGAAAAAAATGGTAGTCTGTTGGAGCAAGGTCTGGCGAATACGGAGGGAGACGGATAGTTTCTAATTGCAGTTCCTGTAGAGTTAAAACGGTTTCTCGTGCTGTATGAGGTCTCGCGTTATCATGGAGCAATAATGGTGAAGATCGATTCATGAGTCGGGGCTGTTTCACTGCTAGTTTTGCTATCATTGTTCGGAGTTCGGCACAGTAGACATCTGCCGTTATTGCTTGACCAGATCGTAGAAAGCTATAGTGAATAACACCATGCTGAGACCACCAAACAGTTACCATTACCTTTTTATTGGTAAGCTTTGCTTTAGGACACTTGTGGCGTTTCACCTGGGGTCAGCCATTGCATTTTTCGCTTACGGTTATCGTAAAGAATCCACTTTTCATCACATGTCACAATTCGATCCAATATTCCTTCATTTCTGTATCGATTCAACAAGGCAACACAAGTTTCAACACGCATTTCTTTCTGCAGATCAGTCAAATCATGAGGTACCCATTTTTCACATTTTTTTATATTATTGATTTGACGCAAATGAGTCAATATTGTTGGTATCTATCTATCTATCTATCAGCCAATAGACGTCCACTGCTGGATATAGGCCTCCCCCAAAGAGTGCCATGCCGAACGATCTTGTGCCTTCACCATCCACCGACTTCCTGCGACCGCTTTAATGTCATCGGTCCATCGAGTGGGGGGCCGTCCTACACTTCGTTATCCAGTTCGCGGTCGCCATTCGAGAACCTTTACTCCCCAGCGGTTATCGGTTCTGCGAGCTATATGGCCTGCCCATTGCCACTTCAACTTGCTTATTCTAAGAGCTATGTCGATAACCTTGGTTCTTCTACGGATTTCCTCATTTCGGATTCTATCACGCAGTGAAACTCCTAACATAGCTCTTTCCATAGCTCGTTGCGCAACCTTGAGCTTATGCATGAGACCAATATTTAGCGACCACGTCTCGGTGCCATAAGTAATCACTGGCAACACGCACTGATTGTAGACCTTTGTCTTGAGGCTCTGTGGTATCGGTGACGAGAAGATATGCCGTAGCTTTCCGAACGCTGCCCATCCGAGTTGGATTCGTCGGCTGACCTCTTTATCAAAGTTGGACCTATCAAGTTGGATCACCTGACCTTAGTAGATATAGTGGTCAACAACTTTGATTATATCATTCCCAACATGTACTGGCATGGGTGTGACATGGGCATTTGACATAATATTTGTCTTGCCCATGTTCATTTGAAGACCCACCTGTTGAGAGACGGTATTGAGGTCTCTGAGCATAGTTCCAAGGTCTACCAACGACTCCGCCATGATGACTATATCATCGGCAAATCGAAGGTGAGTGATGTATTCGCCATTGATGTTGATGCCATACCCGTCCCATTTCAGAAGCTTGAAAACATCTTCCAATGCAGAGGTGAACAGTTTCGGAGAAATAACGTCTCCCTGTCTCACCCCTTTTTGCAAATGGATGGAGTTCGTGCTCTGATCCTGGAGACGGATAGACATGGTGGCCTTGCTATACAAACATTTCAACACCTCGATATACCTATAGTCAATTTGGCATCGCTGTAGAGACCGCAACACTGCCCAGGTTTCGACAGAATCAAAGGCTTTTTCGTAGTCTACATACGCTAGACATAGCGACCTATTATATTCTTCGGTCTTCTGTATAATCTGTCGGAGCGTATGGATGTGGTCTACGGTGCTAAAGCCTTTTCGGAAACCGGCTTGTTCGGGGGGCTGGAATTCGTCGAACCTTCGAGCGAGACGATTTGTTACTACTCTAGAAAACAGCTTATAAACGTGGCTCAGAAGCGAAATGGGTCTATAATTCTTCAAGAGGGTGTTATCTCCTTTCTTAAAGAACAATACCACTACGCTTCTGTTCCAGGCTTCTGGCGTTGTACCCTCAAGGATGACGGAATTAAAGAGCTTCTGAAGGACTTTAAGTACTGGTGTTCCACCCGCTTTAAGAAGCTCAGTGGTTATTCCGTCCTCACCTGGTGCCTTGTTGTTTTTGAGCTGTTTCAGTGCAGTCCGTATTTCGTACAGGCTGACGTCCGGGATATCTTCGGTGTAATGTCGAGTTAATCGGGCTCTGGCATCGCTAGTCGTGCTAGGGCCAGGACTTTGCGATGTGGTATATAATTTTCCGTAGAACTTCTCGAGTTCTCTCAAAATCTCTGCCCGTGACGAAACGATACTGCCACTGTCGGTCTTCAGTTTCGTCAACTGGCTCTGTCCAATAGTAAGATCTCTTGCGAATACTTTTGAGCCCTTATTACGCGCTATTGCGTTTTTAATGCAGTTAGTATTAAAAAGACGCAAATCGTATCGCATGGACTTGGAGATCTGTCTATTGAGCATGCCGTATTTTGACATATCAACTGAAGACTGCAATCTCATTTCACCACGCTCTGCCAAGAGTTTAAGAGTATGCTCAGAGAGTTTCTGAGCTCTACTTTTCGGTCGAGTCTTATAGAAATGGGGCCCGACCTCTTGGAAAATTTTTACCAGCCCGTTGTTTAACTCGTCCACTGATTCGCATTCGGCGAGACACTGGAAGCGATTTTGGAGTTCTAATTGAAAGCTCTCGTGGTTTTGAATTTGGGCAGGACTTGGGCGAAGAGTAGATTTCATCAGACGAAACCTTTCCAGCTGAATGTTAAGATTCAATGTGCCTCTGACCATACGGTGATCACTACCGGTTTTGACCCTGTTGATCACAGAGACATCATTGAATATTCGCTTCTTGGTTGTCAAGATGAAGTCGATCTCGCGTTTGTGACCGCCGGGGTGCAGCCACGTCCATTTCCTGGACGGCCGCTTCCTGAAAAAAGAGTTCATCGCGAAGAGTCCCTCCTTTTCCATGAAATCGACCAATCGCTGACCCCTTTGGTTACGCTGTCCAAATCCAAATGGCCCCACTCTCAGTTCATCGCCGTTCCGAATGCCCACCCGCGCATTGAAATCTCCCATCACAACCGTGAAGTGTGTTTTTGAGGCATCCATGGCTTTTGAAATATCGTCATACATAACCTCCACTTCATCATCTGGGCGCTTCGAGTGTGGGGCATACACCTGTATAACCTTCAGCGAATACCTTTTGGTTATTCTGAGAATAAGGTATACCACCCTACTCGAAACACTTTCGATCTTCACTATGTTGTTGACGAGAGATTTGTGAACGAGAAACCCAACACCGTGTTGGGACAGCTGATCGCCCTCCCGGAAGTAGAGCAAGTTGCCGGAC
The DNA here is from genome assembly GCA_949126895.1 of Eilema caniola. Taxonomy (NCBI): domain Eukaryota; kingdom Metazoa; phylum Arthropoda; class Insecta; order Lepidoptera; family Erebidae; genus Eilema; species Eilema caniola. Next base: position 7,703,469 of record OX421476.1, read on the forward strand.
TTAAGGATTATCATGTCCTCCCCCTCTCTTCGGACTTCTGATAATCCAATAATATCCCAGCGCAACTTGCTTACTACTTCTTCCAGCTCAGCTAGCTTCTCGTCAGTCCTCAGTGTGCGTGCGTTATAAGTTGCCAGGTCCAGAGATCGTTGGGTTTGGTAGCTGATCCTCTGCCGGCGATTCTTAGCACCCCCTGCTCCGCCGTTACCATGGCCGCTACCGATACCAGGAATAGCGTCGCTGCCGTGACTGGGGGCCGTACTTTTTGATGTCCTGTACATAATGGGGGGTGTTTGCCATAATCACCACGCTTGGCAGGCGGATTGGTGATCGCAGAATCGGTTATCGAATCTCAGGTGAATGCTGCTGCCCATTCCCTGGTGTAAGCCCTTAGTCGCCTTTTACGACATCCACGGGAGGAGATGGAGGGGTTCAATTCTAGAGCCGGAACCACCACGGCATATTACATATTGTTGGTAAGGTAACGTTAAACCATGCAGCTAATTCCTGGGTAGTTTGGCTCGGATCGGCTTCCACCATGTCTTTCAATTCATTGTTATTCACCTGTGTGGACGGCCTTCCTCGTGGTTCGTTCTTCAAATCAAAGTTTCCATCACGAAAGCGTTTAAACCAAAATCGCACGGTGCGTTCATTAGCAGTCCCCTCTCCAAACGCAACATTGATATTGCGAGCTGTTTCTGCCGCGTTAGTTCCGCGTCGGAACTCGTATTCAAAAATCACTCGAATTTTCGAAGTATCCATCTTTCTTGTCTAAGCTGAATAAAAAAAACAACTGAAAGTCGATAATCGAATGTTGCACATTTTTAAATGAAGAACTACATAGGTACCATGTGGAAAAAGTTTCACTCAAAAATCTCAAACCATGAAGGTTCTATGTCAATTCGAAGTACCTATTACAATGAAACGGCAATTTCATACTTTAACCCCTATTACATATCATGAACTTTGAACAACGGTATCTGGGACAATTTACTGAGAACATGATGGATGACTACATTTGGAGGTTCATATCAAAAAGTACTAATTTTGACAAAATATATGCAAAAAAATTTGTCTAAGAAAGATTTATGATAAAACTTACCGTTTGCTGGAAATCGCGAAACACCCATCTTTGTAATCCCGAATAAAAAGAAACAAGGTATCTGATCGATAAAGACTTTTTATATTTCATATATGATACTGTTTTGAACAACCCTACCAAATTTCAGCCGTGTGCGAATTATTGTAGCCTCACTCACATAATTTGGCTTAGATTGGCCGGGAACTTAGGCACAAAACTGTTGACCTGTGTTATAGTATACTAAATTGCTACTAAAAAAGTGGCTATATTTAGGTCATAGTATTCGTCTAGCGCACTAGACATAATAAAATTTTGTGACAATCAATCAATTAGCCCACTGCAGTCCACTGCTGGACATAGGCCTCCCCCAATGTGCGCCATTTCGTACGATCCTCCGCCTCCTTTCATCGATCCATCTGGCTAGAGGGCGTCCGACCCTTCGTTTGCCTTCTCGCGGTCTCCACTCTAGGACTCGTCTGCTCCAACGGCCATCGGTCCTTCGACAGACGTGGCCAGCCCATTGCCACTTCAGCTTGCTTATTCTGCGAGCTATGTCGGTAACTTTGGTTTTTTGCCGGATCACCTCGTTTCGAATTCTATCCTTCAGAGAAACTCCAAGCATAGCTCGCTCCATAGCCCGCTGCGCGACTTTTAGTTTATGCACTAGCCCTACCGTAAGTGTCCACGTTTCGGCACCGTAAGTCATAACAGGTAGGACGCACTGGTCAAAGACCTCTGTTTTCAGGCATTGCGGTAGGGGGGAAGAGAAGACTCGACGTAGTTTGCGAAATGATGCTTTTTCTCGAAGTTATTTTTACCGAGCTGGATAACCTGGCCCAGATATACATATTTTTGGACAACTTCGAGCGTCGCCCCTTCAATGGCAATCGGTCTCGGTGCAACATGTTCGTTGAACATGATCTTGGTTTTATCCAAGTTTACACCGAGGCCGACGCGTCGAGAAGCTCTATCTAGGCTGTGCAGTGACTAAATTAATCAAATAACCCGCCCCTGACCGTTCCCGTCGCAAAAGTACCCATCACACTATCCGCGTTTTCACACTGGATGGCGATGGCTAGCCTTTGCACCAGGAACGCTCCGGAATGGGAGTCTCCAGTAGTCTCTATGAAACGCTAACTGATTTCTTGTACAAAGTATTGGGCCTCCTTGTTCTAGCACCCCAAGGTCTCCACCGCTATCGGCACAAAGTGGTACAGTGGCTGTAAATCGGCAGACTGAGAGTGAAAGGTGCGACTAAGATAGCTGGTGGCTACAGTGTTGACGCAAGTTGCATCTCAAATTAGGTACGTGCCGTTGTTCCAGGGCACCAAAGCGCACCCGAAGCTTTCAGCTTGGAGTCTGTAGTTTGCTTCTTCAGTCAACTCTGCATTTAGCTAAACTTCGATATTTTCAGTGAAGCTACTGCCATCTGACCTCCACAACCCAATGACGATATCGAAGCATTGCAATTAGATCAGTTGTATGATTTTTGAATGTTCCAACTGCCCGTAACGACGCACGAGCAATGCAAATGACCATATTTATGTTTGAAATATATATAAATAACGTCTCCCTGTCTCACCCCTCGCTGCAACTGGATAGGTTTTGAGCTTTGGTCCTGGAGGCGGACTGACATGGTGGCGTTTTCGTACAAACACTTCAGCGCTTCGATATTTCGATAGTCAATTTGGCACCGTTGTAGAGACTGTAGCACAGCCCAGGTCTCGATCGAATCGAAGGCTTTCTCATAGTCCACAAACACCAAGCAGAGTGGCTGATTATACTCCTCAGTCTTCTGTATAATCTGTCGCAGCGTATGTATGTGGTCTATGGTGCTAAAGCCTTTTCGGAAACCGGCTTGTTCGGGAGGCTGGAAGTCGTCAAACCTGCGAGCGAGACGATTCGTAATGACTCTCGAAAACAACTTGTGGACATGGCTCAGAAGCGAGATGGGTCTATAATTCTTCAACAAGTTTTTATCACCTTTTTTGAAGAAGAGTACCACCACACTGCTGTGCCATGCCTTAGGCGTTCGTCCCTCGAGTATGACGGAATCAAATAGCTTCTGAAGAGCTTTAAGTACCGGTGTTCCACCAGCTTTCAGAAGCTCAGCCGTGATCCCATCATCACCCGGTGCCTTATTGTTCTTTAGCTGTTTAAGAGCCATTCTGATCTCGTACAGGCTGACGTCCGGGATATCCTGGCTCTTGGGTCTTTAGCCAGATTATTAACAGATTGCCGTACACTCGTGTATAATTGTCCGTAGAACTTCTCGACCTGTTCCAACAGCTCCAGCTTTGACGAAATAATTCTGACATCCTCTGCCTTCAGCTTAGTCAGTTGGCTTTGACCAACAGACAGATCCCTTGCGAAAACCTTTGAGCCTTTGTTGCTCTCAATCGCCTCCTTAATACGAGTCGTATTAAATTGGCGTAGGTCGCGAGTCAAGGACTTGGAGATCTGTCTGTTTAAACGCCGATACTGAGCAGCATCTTCAGAGGACTGCAGAATCAAATTTCGCCTTTGTTCCATGAGTTTGTTGGTGAGGTTCGAGATCTTTTTGGTTCCTTTTGAACGACGGGCTTTGAAGATCTTAGACCCAGTCGTTTGGACAATTTCCACAAATCTGTCATTGTAATCGTCCACATTTTCGCAATCTCCCAGGCAGTCGAAGCGATTTTGTAACTCGAGCTGAAAGTGCTCAGGGTTCTGGAACTGGATAGGTGCTGGTCGGAGCGTAGACTTCATCAGTCGACATCTTTCGAGCTTTGTTCTAAGATTCAATGTGCCTCTTACCATCCAGTGATCGCTTCCTGTTTTTACTGAATTGATCACGGAGACATCATTGAATATTAATACTTCGTCGACAAGATGAAATCAATCTCATTTTTTGAGACACCGTTAGGGTGTAGCCATGTCCACTTACGCTGTTCCGGCTTTCTGAAGAAGGAGTTCATCATAAAAAGGCCCTCCTTCTCCATGAAGCCGGCCAGCAGATGGCCACGTGCATTCCTCTTTCCATATCCAAATTGCCTCATTACTCTCAGCTCATTGTCGCTTCGTTTGCCCAGTTTCGCGTTAAAGTCCCCCATCACAACGGTATAGTGTGTTCGAGAGCTATGTATGGCTTTAGAGATATCCTCATACATAGTCTCCACCTCGTCGTCGGGGTGTTTCGAGGTCGGTGCGTATACCTGTATGACCTTCAGCGAATACCGTTTGGTGATTCTGAGTATAAGGTACGCTACCCTCGTCGAAACACTCTCGATCTGGACCACGTTGTTGACAAGGGACTTGTGGACGATAAACCCAACACCACCCTGGGACAGTTTGTCGCCCTCCCGGAAATAGAGCAGGTTACCGGATTTGAGGATTATGGTGTCCTCCCCCTCTCTCCGGACTTCACACAATCCTACGATATCCCACCGTAACCTACTCAATTATTCCTCGAGTTCAGCGAGCTTCTCGTCGGTTCGCAGTGAGAGCGTGTTGTACGTTGCCAGGGCCAAAGGTCGTCGGGGTTGGTAGCCTGGCATCTGCCGGGGATTCTTCGCACCCCTTGCCCCGCCGTTACCATGGCCGCTACCATAGCCAGGAATAGCGGGGCCGCCGGGGACTAGGGGCCGTTTCTTGGGTTTCCAAATCATGGGGGGTTATGCCGTAATCGCCACGCTTGGCAGGCGGGTTGGCGATCGCAGTTTGGTGGCTAGTACGCGGAAAGATGCTGCTGCCCATCCTCCGGTATTTGAATCCCTTAGTCGCCTCTTACGACACCCACGGGAGGAGATGGGGTGGTGCTATTCTAGGGCTACACAGTCATTGATTCTAATTGGAAACCTGTAAACATGTTTAAACTGATTCCAAATCCAGCTTCTGATTTTATATTTTCAATATGCAACGACAAATCAAACTTTACAGTTGTAAAAACATAAAGACAAAAAGAATACTTTCAGACTGCAGAAAATTACAGAAGCAATAAATGAATATTCCACTTTTTGTTGGAACATAACTAACCTAACAAGGTTCTAAAGTGGAATGTTCATTTATGTCTTCCTCTAACTTATATATCACAAGCGCTTATCATTCTAAACATACTGTAGTTTTACTCACTTCATTAATCATAACTATACATAAAGGAATCTTCGTAATATCATTCATATGAATAATTTTGATGAATTTCAAATTAATTTAATAACTATTCATGGGTTACTTAGTAACTTAACAATGTAAAAAGAAATAGTTGTTCAGCTGTCGTTACTTTTTAGGTGAAATATTTAAATTAAATAAAACAATGAATAATTAACATTAAAAAATACTAACTTATAGTACGGCATGATAAACAACATTTTAAAATAACCATTTAACAACGAAGAACCCTTAGAATTACCAATTGCAGAACGTTAGTGACACAATATCCTATGTACGTGAATTGCCTCAGTTATTCTGAAACAAAAAGTCGTTAAACTATAAAATGCAACATTATTCAAATATCGAATAATTTGTCTATCAATATGCGGATATAGCATTCGACCTTGATGTGTGTGGCATTGGTAGGTGTCAGTCTTATTGTAGTAACATATTATTTTAAAAAATACAATCACATATTAGGCGGGTTCAGGAAGTTCGCCATAAGCCTACTAGCATGTTTTCGCCAAATTGGAATGGTGGATGAAAAGATACTGTGACTCATCATCATTCAAGTGCACATCGTGGTTACGCAAAAAGCTGGCACTTTTGGTGTTTGGAGGCCGCTATTCTTCTTGGCATAATTTAGTTCAGTTGGCACTTTTACGCACACGAGTTCCACCGGACCCAGTGAAGTTATTAAGTCAATACTAGTACGGGTAAGGTATAAATAATAGAAGACAACTACGAAAACAAATCTCAAAAATTCTACTTAAAAGCCCTAAGACTTATTCTCACTGCGCCACAAGTAATAGGATTTCACTGAATCCTAGTTGTGTAAAAGCAAAAAAGATTTTCACATTTTCACCATATGAAACTTAACGACCTATAAAATCAGCTCCGTTGAGAACTCTCTAAGAATATTCATATTCAAAACTTGTACGCACAAAAGTATTGTAATCATAAAAAGTAATGTTAAAGATAAACTTTAGAAATACTATAATTAAAATATGCATGCACACACGCCTTTCACCCTCTGGAACAGGCAGAGACCACAGCCTTACACATTTCGTGACCTTTACAAATGGTATCTTTAGGATTATTGTGATAATAATTACCAGCATCTTTTTGATTTTATGACATTACTAGCTTTTGCTCTCGGCTCCGCCCGCGTGGATGTCGGTTACCGCAAACAAACATAACCTATATCCTTTTTCAAGGTTTTATCTACCCCTATACTAAATTTCATCAAAATCGGTTCAGTGGTTTAGCCCTGGAATACGGACCATCTGGCACACACATACACTTTCCCATTTATAATACGAGTATTACTATGGATACACAAAATAAGATTGACCTCAAGAATAAGAATTATTAACGCCGCGCCGGGTAGTTGTACTATTTCAATTTCAATACTCGATTCTACAAACTGTCAATATCAATGAAGCAAGAGCCAAATACAAAATTTAAAAAAAATGTATATTCGTATGCCTTTAGGCGGGACATGGAAGAGCATATATTATTTAATGTAACACCTTTGTAACACCTATGTTAAATGAAATAAAATTGATTATTGTTTATTGATTACAATATAAAACATTATTCTACCCACAAAATGTTACCTACTCATTTCGACTGACAAACGCAAATATAATTGAACTGACATGAAATTTATAGCATTTCTTTTTGTAGTTAATCTAGTATTTTATAAAGCAAGACTACTGTATACAGTGATATCAATACTGAATGGAGTCCGAACCCGAATTACGAAGGCTCGTAATTCGGGGTAACATTGCTTATGCCTTCTCGTGCATAAACGAATAACAATAGAAAAAAACCCTTGAACCTTTTTCAAAAATAAGTAAACCCTGCCAAAGTTATGTTTAAATAAATTTAGTTATAATCATAAACCGTTTATAGAATCTGGGATAACGTAAAGGAGAGAGAAGATTGGAAGGATTTGGCGGCAAATAGGCTAGAATAAAATAAAATCGGTTTATTTTCAGGTACTGATCCCAATGAATATAAATTTTCATTCCTACATATTTTATAGAAATAAAAATTAAATTTAATATAGTTAAAGTGAATTTCTTTAATTAGAAAATATAGTTTAAAATATAATGTACTCGTGGGCTTGGGTGTCTAAAGCTGTTTACATTGCTAAAACCCATTACAACAAACTTTTCCAAAAAGAAAAACATTTTAATGAAATCGAATTAACACAAGTATTAAGATTGCTTTCAATATAAAAACCGTTCAAAATTTGAATAATTTTATTTTTCTGATACACGTGTCCTCTTTTACCGAAAGTTAATTCATCTTGTGTTCCATGGTATTGAAAAAAAATACCTTATGAAGTGAATTTGTAAATAAATAGGGTTACACACTAGTCATGAGAAATAGGGACTTAGGGAGACTCAACTTTTTTGTGGTAAATAAGTAAATCACATACGGTAAATAAACACAAACATGGGATCAAACATGTGAACCCGACGCCTACGCCAACAATTGTGTAATCTAGTGATTGACATGTAAGTGGATTTACGAAATATTCAGAATACCAGAGTGATTTCCCAAACCGGAATGTGCGCTTTATCTGTATAATTGAACATTGATTGATTTTAGGAGCATCTATACCGATTACTGTATCCCTAGATAGGTAATTCAGTTCCTACATTATATGAATAGGCCAATATTTTTTGGACATTTTTAGGGAAAGCAATTGTATGATAAGTACAACATAGGTATAAATTTTGATTACCACTAAGGGATGATCAAGCCATTATACATAAATAATTTTAATTTAGAATTAGATATTATTCAAAAGTGAATCATTTGTAGCAGTTTATAGTATTGAAAAAAAAAAAAATATTATTATGTGGCAAGTGTAAATACACTTTCCATAAGTTTCATTACTGTCCTTTCCTCGAATGAGGAATATGATACTAAAGCTATGTACTTGCTTTTGTCGAATTATTGTTAAAAATAGTGCTAAAATAGTGAATTTTCTTACAATATCATAGAGCAACGCTGTGTTCTCAGAGTTACTATTACGATAATCTACTAAGATCAAGCGCTTGCCACCTTAGATCGACGAAGAAGTTTTCTTGGTATTGAAATCCTGTAAGCATAAGCTACCTTTACCAATTATTACTGTCATTTTTATGAAGTTCGACTACAGAAAGACAAATAAAATATGACAGCTTCCATGTCTTTAAACAAACTTAAATTATTGCATTAATTTTATGAACAGACATTCACTATGCATACAATGATAGGACTGTTAATGAATGAAAACCACACAAAATTTCCAACTCAGAGTTCAACTTAGCCTCGCAGTTCACGTACATCGATAGCACAAGTTCACTTGATTCTAATCCTCTAATTACACAATAAACCGAGCTAGTCCAAGTTTACCCCTGCTTTGTTCAGTAAACACGGTGTGAGTTTCCTAAGGGACTTTGTGGATGCACGTACATGCGGTCAGTTTCTTTGAGTTCCAAACTTAAGGGACAAGCGGACGAGAATTTATTTCTATTTTTGTTGAAAGTGGTTTTGTTGTAAAGTTTATTAGGCACGTTATTATTTTTTTACGTAAAATTTTATGTTTAAATTTCTTTATGTTTTGTTTTACGGGATTGGTTTAGGTATTTCTATTGGAAAAATGAAATATGAAAAGCAGAGGCTCAATGTCTATAACTAAGAAATGAAGTAAACAAAACTTAATAGTTAAATAGTTGTGCCTCAGAACATAAATCGGTTCAATATTATAGTTTTGAGAATTACGGCAATAAGTTCCTATAATGACTAGGCCACCAAACTTACGGAATAAGAATACTTAAAAAAATATTCACCACCTACTTTTATTTTATGGGCAATGAGACGCACATCCTCATAAAATACAATTGACACTATTTAGTTTAGGAAGCCACTTTTTCGAAAGAATATGGCCACTGTATGATAAAATTGCTTGCACATGATTTCTGTTACCTAATTATTTTGATCACATAGCATCCTTCATAGCGTTTTCTATTAATCACAATTCAGTCTGGACAAAATTATCATACAAAAATCACACAAAAGAAGTATGGCACTAATATTTTATATGAATCGTAATCAAATAGATTACGATGCTTTTTTGTAGTTCTGATTACTATATTATGAATGTTAATGCTACTATTTTGTACAAATGTCCGTACTGTTACCCGCATTACACGTGTCAGAGTTGATTAGAAACTTGAAAACATGTTTTTCAAGACTTTGTAGGAATTTCAGTATCCGAACCTTACAAGCCTTCAAGCAGTTCTAGTTTTTCATGATACATACAATAACTGGTGAGGCAGATTTCATAGTAGGTATCTATTAGAAAGAGACATTGTAACGTGGGCTGCTTTCATATCCAGGTTTGTATTTCCCTTTCGGTTTAGTTAAGGACTTCTTCCTCCTAGCGTTAATCCCAGTCGCATCTGAAGCTTTCAACTTGGAGTCTGGGGTCGGCCTTAAAAGTCTAACTGCGGATTTGGCTGAACTTTGATATTTTCGGTGAAGCGACTGCCATCTGACCCCTACAACCCAAAGGTGATATCGAAGCATTGCAGTAAGCCCAGTTGTTGGTTTTTGAGGACTCCAACTACCCGTAACGACTGCCATAGATGTTCGTATGGCAAACAGGACCGACGGCTTAACATGCTCTCCGAGGCACGACAGCAATGCAAATACCCATTTTCATGCATTGAGCTGGGATCGGAGCCGCGACTACTGCGTAGTGGCTGCGTTCACAACCACTAGTCGGTTTAGTTTTGGACTATTTTAGCTTTTATAGACAGTAAATACTTCTGGTTAGAAAAAGTTAAGATATTGATCTAACATACTCATACCTCAAAGCACTATGAGATGATGTTTTAACGCGAGTGAAGCTCTGTTACCGAGGTCTTGTCTAATGATATAATGTACTTAATAACCATTGCTCGTTTCACGTAGTGAAAGTGATGGATAATTACACGCCTATCTCTCGTATGTTTCATTCGACGAGGTTCATGTCCAACAAGGTGGCACAATGTAATATCGCCAAAACTAGAAGTTGCGAAATGTGCAGGCCGTATAACTTGTGCTTTAATAAGGGTGGTGTACGAAGTTTTCGACTGCCGGTCGTGCTACGACTAATTAATAACTTGTCCACGCCTTCTGAATATCCTATTCATGACTTCCATGTAGTGTGTGCAGGTGTTTCGTTATGTAAGAAGCATTAATATATATTATTACGTACATTATACTCACAGTCACAATTAATTCCCAATGTTTGTTATTCTTATATTATTATTTACAGAAGCAGATGCAGTGAGGAGTAGTTTTTGACTACCCCATGGAATATTTGTGAAATGGTGGATTCATAAAAGTATTAATTTTAAACTATCTCGTTCCACGATATAATATATTATTGGTAAAGATACATAGATATATACTTACATAAAAATAGATAGATATATAGGGTGGTAAATACTGAATCTAAGTTTTATTTCATTCTTTCATATAATTTTATACTTTGTTATTTTACATTCCTATCATCCTGACCGATGAATGAACAAGCTTCAGATGACTTTCGTAAGTACCTATTAGTTTAGTAAAGTATAATTACCTAAGCACTTCTTTGTCAGTGTTGATAAATTAAAGTATTTATTGCTGTAATGATCGTTTGGCGACATTATGCTTAATAAGATTAAAGATTATTAGTCTTATTCATAAAAAGTTATGGGAGGTTTATAAGACTTCTATAAGGTGATCGTCGAAAATTTGTATTCATAACAGCATTTTAGCACTAATATGCCCTATAAACTCTCGATAAACTTCATTTAAGTTATGGAAGGCAGGAACCTACTATAGCCGTGCCATAAAGCAATATTAGGAGAAAAGATAGCCGACCTATGCAACAGCTGATGTTTCTTTGATAGCTGTTCTCAAAATATCGATGAAAGCTTTGATGTTTAATACTATATACCATAAACCAAGAACTGAACTGAACTGAATACTATTGTTACGAGCGTGGGGGTCGGTTTAAATAGAAAATGCGAGAATAACCGTTGAAAACAGATTTTATTCAGCTGCACTTAAATTACAGCAAAGCGCGTAGAAATTCAAAACTTCTTCCTTACACAATACACAGTCACTTGTATAATCGCACTGTATCGCTTCGCACACTTTATCGCTTTGATCGCTTCGGATACTAGTCGTAGACTAACTTGTTAGATCGCCTTTTATATAAGGCGCGGCCGAGTAGCGAAAGATCGAGAAAAGACAGGTACGTTCTGAAAAAGACAGGAACTTTCTGGGAGGTTCTATTAGGTCTTGTGTCTCTTTCTATCTATTCCATTCCTTCTAGAACAGTGACGTCAAGGAATGCTGTCTCTTTCTATAGTGCCGTCTCGCTCACTCCTATGGAAATTTGGCCATATATATTGAAGTGGTAAAGCGCCGGGCGTAGCACTACCCCCTTCTTAGACATGCTCGTCCCGAGCATTATTAGATCCGTAGTATCTCGCCAGTCGGTCAACATGTACAACCTTCAAGGGGCTTCGCTGGTTGCGTTGTATCCGGTATGTAACGTCATTGATCCTGGTGACAACTTTATACGGCCCTTCCCAGGTTGGAGACAACTTCGGAGATTTGCCTTTACGACGCATCGGATTGTGTAGCCATACCAACGAGCCTTCGTCGAACCCGGCTTGATAAGAGTTGCGGTCGTATCGGGTTTTCATTCTTTCGCTTGCCTGGAGCCCAGATTCACGGACGTGGGTGTGAACGTCATTTAGTCTATCGCGCAATGCACTAGCATATTCCGTGATTTCTTGCGGTGAATCAGGAGGACGTCCAGTCAGTAGATCAGCCGGTAGTCTCAGTTCTCTGCCAAAGTTTGCACACGCAGGCGTCACCGTTGTGTTTTCATGTATCGCTGTTCTATAAGACAACAAGAACAAAGGAATATGACTATCCCAGTCCTTCTGGTGGCTCTCAACAACCTTAGCCAAATGCCTTTCCAAGGTTTGGTTAAATCTTTCAACCATTCCGTCAGACTGCGGATGATATGGGGTGGTCCTGGTTTTATGAATACCCATTATCCTACAGGTTTCTTGAAATACCTGTGATTCAAAATTCCTTCCCTGGTCACTGTGTATTTCCAGAGGAACTCCATATCGGCAAAACACTTCCGTGACTAGTCTTTCTGCGACTGTACTTGCTTCCTGGTTAGGTATGGCAAAAGCCTTCGGCCATTTAGTAAAGTAGTCCATTACTACTAGGATGTATTTGTTTCCAGACTCCGATGCAGGAAATGGCCCTGCAACATCTAATGCAAGCCTTTCCCAAGGCGCTGCAACATTGTATAGCTTCAATGCTCCCCTGCTCCTTGTATGAGGCCCTTTTACTGATGCGCAGCATGTACATTTCCTACACCAATCTTCAACATCCTCACGGCAATGGATCCAATAGAATCGTTGACGAACCTTCATCAAAGTCTTCTTTACACCAAGATGGCCGCCTGAAGTTCCGTCATGAAATGATCTCAAAACCTCATTAATTTTAATCTTTGGGACAACCAACTGCAGATGTGAGTCTTTCCCGTTTGCAGACTCCCATTTTCTACACAGGACTCCATTGTGTATCACGAGGCTTTCCCATTGTGCCCAGTAGCTCTTCGTAGCTGCACTCATTTGGGAGACATCACTCCATTTCGGCTTAGGTGTTCCTGCCCTTATCCATTCGAGAATAGGCTTGATGTCTCGATCCTCTTGCTGTGCTTGCTGCATGGCTTCGCTACTCCACTCATCGCTGACAGTATCAGTCCTTATTATTCTAATCGCTACACTGTCTTTAGCTTCTTGCCTGATACAATGGTTACATTCCACCGGACAAGGTCTTCGAGAGAGCGCATCTGCATTTCCATGCGCTTTCCCACTCCGATGTTTGATGACGAAGTCGTATTCCTGGAGCTGTTCAATCCATCTTGCCACTTGTCCTTCTGGATTTTTAAATTGTAGCAACCATTTTAAAGCAGCATGATCAGTCCTCAGATGAAACTTGCGGCCCAGCAGAAACTTACTGAAATGCTGCAATGTCTTAACCACGGCCAGTAATTCTCTTCGTGTAACACAGTAATTTCTCTCTGGTTTAGACAAAGACTTACTAAAGTAAGCAATCACGACCTCCTTGTCTCCTTTTCTCTGGGACAAGACTCCTCCTATCCCAGTATTACTGGCATCTGTGTCGACGACGAACTCATTTTCTGCATGTGGATAACCCAAGATTGGTGTTTCACAGAGTCTTCGCTTAAGGTCTTTGAAAGCGGCTTCACATTGTTCATCCCAGCTAAATTTCCGTTTTTCTTCCGTTAACCGATGCAAAGGCTTCGGAGAAGCTTTTCACGAACCGCCGGTAGTATGAACACAGACCTAAAAAGGCACGAACGTTGGTCTTATCTTTTGGTGTCGGCCAATCTTTCACGGCACTTATCTTCTCAGGGTCTGTTTGTATCCCATCCTTCGAAATAACATGCCCCAAATAATTGACTTGTCGTTTAAAAAGTGAACACTTCTTTGGACTGAGTTTTAAGTTGGCACCCTGTAGTTTAGTCAAAACTTGCTCTAGTTTGCTGAGGTGATCGTCGAAGTCTTTTCCAATGATGATTATGTCATCCAAATATACCAGACAGGCTTCTCCCAGCAGTCCAGCAAGTATTTGTTCCATCAATCTCTCAAAAGTGGCCGGAGCATTACATAATCCAAATGGCATGACGTCGAACTGCCAGAGACCTTTTCCAGTAGAAAACGCAGTTTTCTCCTTATCTCGTTGACTGATTTCAACTTGCCAATACCCACTCTTGAGGTCCAATGTTGAGAACCACTGCATGCCACTTAAGGTGTCCAAAGTGTCATCTATCCTTGGCAACGGATAACTATCCTTTTTCGTAACTTCATTCAGTCGGCGATAATCGACGCAGAATCTGGTAGTTCCATCCTTTTTCTTAACAAGGACTACCGGAGAACACCATGGACTGACCGAGGGTTCAATGATACGGTCCTTCTTCATCTCTTCAATCATTTCCTCCACCTCTTTTTCTCGAGCAATCGGTACACGTCGTGGTCGTTGACGGATTGGCGTTACCTCACCAGTATCGATTTTATGCTGTACTACTCCAGTTCTGCCAATGTCACCACCATGCATAGAAAAGACGTTTTTATAACGTAGCAGCATGTTCCGCGCCTTCAGCATCTCTACCTTACTGAGGTCATTGCGACAATCTTCTAGTAGTTTCAGCACTGTTGATTCCCTGTCACTTGTGGCATCGCTTTTGGTCGAACCCTGGCAACTACGTATCCACGAGATCTCCTCACAAGTGCCAAGCAGTGTCCCTTTGTTTAAGACGCACTCGTTGTCGCTCATATTTAAAATTCTTATAACGGCTGTGGTTGGTGTTGTTACCACAGTACGAGCTGGTATCCAGGGACTACTGCCGTCTACTTTTTCCACCAATGCACAGCGATGAGAATTGATACCATATTGAGGTAGTCTTATTGGCACTAGGGTCTGTGATTTAGGCTGGAGTACAGTTCGTTTTGCACAGTACACTTTTCCACATGCGCCACCTTCCATGGGAATTTCGTCGAACCCAAGTTTCAGAACGCCACAATCCACGTCGATTTTACAGCGATATTTTCTCATAAAATCCAATCCAATGATGCAGTCATCTAAGATATCAGCGACGATGACTTTATGCCAATAGGTCTTATCACCGACTTCCAACGCCACTTCTTGCTCTCCTCGGACGGAAACGCGCTGGCCGGTAGCTGTCTGCAGATGGAGATGCTTAAGTTGATGTAGATTATCTCTGGGTACATTTTTCACCAGCCGAGAGCTAATCACGGTCCGACTTGCTCCAGTATCAATGGTGAGGTGGGACGGTGATCCATCAATACCTCCTTGGATGACCAGACTATTTCCATCATTAGCTTGAGAGATCAGAATTGGGACTTTTACACTACCAGCCAGCACCCGTCCCGCAGTCCTGGCGTTTACTCGTTTCCCTGTTGTTCCGGCGCATCTAGATGTCGCGCCGTTTATTCTTGGCCATTACCTTGTTGAGTCCGTTTCGGGCAGCTAGACCGAATATGTCCTTGCTCTTTGCAGAAATAACACCTGGGTGTGAATTCCCGACGGTACACACGTTGCTCATTTGTTGAGATCTCACGCAATCTATGTGCTCGAGGGTCATGTCGTACAGCTTCCACTTCAAGGGCGTGAGCAACAGCATCTTTAAGGGTTGCATGGTGACCCAGACGGACGGCAGCTCTCACCTCCAAGTCTCTGATCCCGTCAATAAAAGCTTGCACCAAAATGCTGTCAAGAAATGACGAAGAAGCTCCTTGGTAAGCTTTTCTCACGAGCTTTTCTATTTCCAAAGCCCACTGCTGCAGAGACTCATTAAGACGCTGGTTTCTGTCCTTCGATTGGGCACGGTAGACATGTTCCAAGTGACTATCACCGTAACGTGATTCCAACGCTTCAAGAAGGCGGTCGTAAGTCACTTCACCTCCAAGCGCCTCTAAAACACTGAGTGCTTGGTCTCGTAACCCCAATGTTAATTCTGTTTTGGCTTGCTCCTAATCCCAACCGTTCGCCTTTGCCACAGACTCGAACTGCAGTTTGTATGCAGTCCACGAGGAGGTCCCATCAAATGGCGGTACTTTGAACTTTCCGACAGCCTGTGCAGATGGAATGCTTACAGAGCCAGCTGTTCCGCAAGCTATTTTTGTCTCCAATTTTTTTACGTTTTGAGCCACAGACTGCAGCCGTTTCTCATAACTCTCAAATTTCTTGTCGTGGCTTTCTATTCTGTCTTGCACTGAATGAATTTCTCTTTGCCATTCTGCTTTAGACTCTTTCAAGAAGGCAAATAGATCTTCTTGTTGTTCCCGGAGCTGAACCTTTAGTTGCAAGGCCTGCTCCTCCTGTTGACGGGCCTGCTCTACCTGTTGACGGGCCTGCTTTTCCTGGCGACAGATCAGCTCCTCCTGTTGTTGCTGGAGCTGTGCCTTCAATTGTAGAGTCTGCTCTTCCTGGCGACGGGCCTGCTCTTCCTGGCGACGGGCCTGCTCTTCCAGGCGACGGGCCTGCTCTTCCTGGCGTCGGGCCTGCTCTTCCTGGCGACGGGCCTGATCTGCCTGGTGACGGGCCTGCTCCTTCAATAAGGTCATAATCGCGTTCAGGTTAATTTCCGATGATGATCTTGAAGCACCCGTCGACGTACTCGGAGTACCCGCAGCCTCTTCCGCGGCCTGGCTTCTGGTTTTAACTCCCTCCCTGTCGTCTCTCGGCGTTATCGGCATTTTCTATCCCACTTCTGACACCAGTTGTTACGAGCGTGGGGGTCGGTTTAAATAGAAAATGCGAGAATAACCGTTGAAAACAGATTTTATTCAGCTGCACTTAAATTACAGCAGAGCGCGTAGAAATTCAAAACTTCTTCCTTACACAATACACAGTCACTTGTATAATCGCACTGTATCGCTTCGCACACTTTATCGCTTTGATCGCTTCGGATACTAGTCGTAGACTAACTTGTTAGATCGCCTTTTATATAAGGCGCGGCCGAGTAGCGAAAGATCGAGAAAAGACAGGTACGTTCTGAAAAAGACAGGAACTTTCTGGGAGGTTCTATTAGGTCTTGTGTCTCTTTCTATCTATTCCATTCCTTCTAGAACAGTGACGTCAAGGCATGCTGTCTCTTTCTATAGTGCCGTCTCGCTCACTCCTATGGAAATTTGGCCATATATTGAAGTGGCCAAGCGCCGGGCGTAGCACTATATAGCATGACTAGCATCGTTGCTTTGTTCGCATTAGTCTGGTGAATTATTGAATATACTCGTAACTCGAATATCTCTGATTTGTTCCCGGACAAGCCATTTTTATTATTATTACTAATCTAGGTCAGTTGCTTTTTGGAGTTTGTGGTAAATTTATTGCGGCAGAGTGTTTCTCAGTGTCTTCCACAATGCAAGCTTTACAAAGCCTAGATGTACTTGAAGCTATTGAAAATATTGGGAGTCCGCGATATTGGGAAGTTTTAATACCTACTAAGTTTTAATAACGATATCTGAAATTTTTAACCAAGTGGCAACATTTTCATCGATTAATCTCTTATAGCGACACTATAGTTATTGAAAGTTTATATAGCAGTTAGGAATACAATATTTTAAAATACGTATGATAGCGTTATGAGACGTTTTAACTAATGTACGCTATAAACCTTCGATAATATTTTTATGAATAAGACTGTATGTCTTTATACCTAATGTTTAAAATGTTTTAATAATTATTTACCTATACACTTTTGCAGTTTTTTTTAAAGGTTGTATTTTGTATATTTGCATTTGATGTGATGCACATAAACTGAAATATCAAGATTAAATGTCAATAGGCTATATTCAGTTAGTTGCTCAATCGTGAAAGGCACAGATTATATTTTGAAAGTTTAAGTATTAGATAGAGTTTAAGTTAATCCATATCTCTGTACTATCACTCTACTAGCAGACAGTTATTATGAATTATACTATGGCTGTAAAGAAAACATGGTCTGTATTGGACAAACTTTAAGCTTTTGATTATAATTTGATTTTTTTGTGTATGGGCTTAAATCTACAAAGTTTAGTAGATAAATATATATTTGATTAAAATAAGCATTATGCTGATTTCTTGTAATATTAAAAACTAAAAAATACTAGAAATTGTGACAGTTCCATACCAACCAACTCAACCAACTGAGTTATCGTCGACCAAACAGCTTTCACGCCCAAACAACTTGTTTAAAGGTAAACTATGGGACAATTTCAAACGAGTACACACTTTGATGATCAAAGTTTCACCAAGTTACATCGACAAAGAGCCAGGTAACATTCCCCCAACTAAAGTTTTAACTGTGCAAATTAATAAATTTCACAAGGAAATCTCTCTAACTGCAGTTCGAACCATGTTTACGGAAAATGAGAACGTAAAAGTTGTTTACATTTCAAATGTTCACTAAAAGTAATGGTACAAAAAGTTTTATATTCATTTTTACGCAAGAACAAAGTTAATTGAATCATGACTGCCATCAAAATGACTTCATTGTCGTGTTCTAGCTCTGCATCAACTAAACAACTCGCCGAGTAGTACATCGAAGTCATTGACTACATTACGTTATTTAAATTTACACTATAACTAGAAATGCCGACAATACCTTTGATTCTAATAGTACTACTACTAATACAAGACGTAGGAAAATAATGACCCATTGGGTGAAGCCTTCAACGATTCTCACGGTGACGTAAAATTGTCTGTAATAGGAGCATTCTATGAAATCGAACACAGTCCCAAAATGACGCGACTCGCAACTTAAAAATTACGCTCACTTGGCTTCAGCCTTATTCTTGCCACATAAATGCTTTTGTTTATAATCTATTGTGCTAAGTTTTGAAACGAACCCAATCTTAAACAATCGTTCTTCTTACAAACTTGTGAAACTCGCTAACTAACGCCACTGGTTGTCTTTAGCACTAATTAACTAACAAAAAACAAAGTTGTACCAAGTTTCGCTACAGTTCTACCTTCAGCTAGTTAGTACTGACCGCGGACAGGCGGATTAATGAAATTTACTTTCACTGTGTACATATAAAATGAGTACCTATATTTAGGTTGTACTTTAGCAGAAATTAATTTGAGAGTAATTAACTTAAATGGATCTTATTTACATAATAAATATGCGTTACTTTACCGTTTTTCTCAAAAAGGTAACGAAGGGATCGAAGCAGTAATCATAAATGTCAAAAAATGCTGTAGATTCCCATATGTAATTTGAAAAATTATACCGTTAAATATATAGGTTAAAGAGGTTCAACAGGAGTTTGAGGCCAGAGAGGGCTAGTTAGTAGTTTAATACAATTATTCCGATCCTTCATGTATCAATCGTAGGTCCTTACGTCCTATTTTGAAATTCCGAAATTGTCTATTCAATCAATCAATTAGCCCACTGCAGTCCACTGCTGGACATAGGCCTCTCCCAATGTGCGCCATTTCGTCCACCTTCCGCATTCAGTCCGTCCCAGCTACCTCTTTCAGGTCATCGGTCCATCTGCAGACATCCTTCGACAGACGAGCCCATTGACACTTGCTGATTCTGCGAGCTATGTCGGTAACATTGGTTCTTTGTCGGATGACCTCGTTTTGAATTCTATCCTTCAGAGAAACTCCAAGCATAGCTCGCTCCATAACTCGCTGCGCGACTTTTAGTTTATGGACTAGCCCTTTTCTTTTTCTTTTTTTACCTGATGGACTGGCCCTACCGTCAGTGTCTACGTTTCACAAAACTATTAAACTTGTCTATTAGTGATTCAAATAAGTTTGTATACAATGGCTTTTTATGATAGTTTTACGTATTGCATTACAAACCAGAAGCTTAATTATTCTCATCACAAAGCATTTAATTGTTATTTTAGGTAAAAAATTTAGATAAGGAAAACTGAATACTCTTGTAGTAAGATGTCACTCACATCAATTGGGCCCTGGATTGTTAGTCTAAACTGCAACCTCTCGCGTCTCAATTAATGACTTGTCTTATCTTAGTCATTCACTATAGACAACTTTATTAGCAATGGTTACATTAATTAGTTACCAGCTTCTTAAGGTCATCAAATTTATGACCATATTAATTTAAGCGGACCGTAAGGATGTGCGGTCATAACTAGCTTGTAGATAAATATAAAATTGTGTTATATGTGCTAAAATTGTTTAGTTAGTTGATTACACCAATTGCGGTAAGTTGGACAAATTACTTTTAGAAGGCCTGTTTCATCTACCGGCTTAAGTTTTAATATTGGAAGATTTAAACTTCATTGAAAGTTGATACACTTTAAAAGCCATGGTAAAACCATTTTACTGCTAAAATCGGTAGGCTGTTTGCAATTAGTCGTTGTAGTTACTTATTGAAGAAGAACCATTTTGTAAAATCATATATGCTCTGAATTTCTTTATTCTATGAGATTCTGTGACGATGCATTACGAATTCCAAAAAATCCGTATTATTCCTACTGATCGTCGCGTAGGAATGTAATCAACTGAGGGAGATATATAACATTTTTAACCAATTTAAAAAACAGAAGGGATATAACATTTTATGTTTAGAACATTCGTGGGCAAAACTTCACTAAATTAGAAGAACTTGATACAAAATTGTAACGTGCAACCACATTGCATTCGCACATTAAAAACGCAATGAGCTATTCTATATTATGGCTCTTGAAATTGTGTTGAATTCTCATAAAAAAACATTTTACTGGTATCAGTAAAATGCTTCGAAACTAAGTAACTTAAAACTTTTATAGGCGGTATGTAAGTAATTTTTTGATATAGGAGTTCTACTTCAAATTTTGATTAAAGTACTGTCAGTATTAACAAATGATGTTTCTCGAAAGCAGCAGAGCTACTGGTTACGGAACGGCTCACCTTCGATATTTTCCGTGATGTGACTGACATCTGACCTTCATAACGTACTAGCGCAATCATAGTTCAGTAATAAGACGTCATTGTCGGATTTTAAGGCTCCAATTACCCGTAAAGAATGATACAGTAGTACGTATGGCAACCGATACCTAGAGCTTAACATGCTCTGCGAAATATGAAGGGATTTCAGTATCTTAAGAATAGACACTCATCCTTCCTACCCTGCCCTTTTATAAAGTGGTACAATCGTCGCAATGCGCTAACCTACAGATTTCTACTTAGTCACGAGACCATCGGAGCTCATAAGATCTAAATCTTAAAACATTAATACATAGTTTGACGTTATTTTTTTTAAAATACAACTCAGGTGGCAGACAAGCACCGTGTAACGTTGTGGATTTTTTATATAGCTATTTTAAATAATTACTTAAAATTTAATATTAGATTATTTTAGTATATTTTATTCTAATTTACTAAATTGTCTATAGTTGTGCAAGCGAGAGTGTACATCATTGGTCGAACTGTCAAGTGACGACGTTCAGATCGTCCCTTTCCTTAGCAACTTCCGTCAGGGAAGGTCGCTTTTGACCCCGGCGGCTGACTGCTGTCGGCATCGGGTATGTTTTGAGATCAACATTTCCTACTTTTTTCAACAGGTGAAGACTTCTCAGCGGCGCAGCTTTATGCCTGCTTAATATGCATGGCTTATTTATGTTTTATTTTACTAGTTCTATCTATGTGCTATTTCCGCCTCATGCGTGGTGCCACGAGACCGATGACCTCTATGGTCAGAGGTCACGTCACCAACTTGCGCTGCTTAATTATTTATCTTTGTTATAGCTTCTAGCTACGCTGTTCTGCCGCTGGGGAGGTTATTTTCACCTGCTATTATTTTTAGCGGGTTACTGGAAGTAGTTCCCATCTGACATACCGACCCACACTGTTTCTTTTTCCAGGGTCATCGCACCGGGCTTCACGCCGTCATTCGGCCATGAGTCACACCCGTGAGGACCCTGGTACGCCGGCAACATCGGCAGCCGGGAGTGAACGAGCTAAGTGCTTTTACCATCTCAGCACAGCGGATCAAACAACGCCTCGGCAGAATATTTATTGCGAATCCACCCTGAGATTCATTTCTATAATACCTTTATAAATTTATGTAGCGACCCCTTTATATCGATTACAGTTGTTATGAATTGTTAATCAATCTTCTCATCTCTCCGAATACCACTAGCTGATATAGATAGACATATTTATATTATTAATTTTACAGTGCTTTCATAGCCACTTTCATTCACTTTATTTAACTTCACATTAACGTAACATTACTTTCACATGAAATCCTAACACAAAACCTTCATCCGTTACACACGACACTTGGGGTTACCGTGGCCTATGGACGTGTGCAACACCAGGGGAGTCACACTTGTGCTGCCGACTCTGTAACGTAGAGAGTTTCTGTGCCGTCAGTGTCGAAGATAAAGCAGGAATAGCCTTTGGTCTTTCTACTGACAGCACAAAAACTCTCCAGTGAGCTAAGCTTCTCGCTTAATCTCTAGCGAAATCTTGACAAACAGGTCCTAAACGATAATGTATTACACAATAAGTCAATGTTAATCTATCTGCTAATCCTCTTTATCCACTTAAATGATTAAACGAATACAATAGGTTACTGTAAGTTTACTTCTATACAGTGTAAATTGACTTGAAGTTAAAATATGTTTAGAATAGTCTGTTAGAGTTCTTAACAGTCCATCAGAAATTCATTGGTATTAATGAAACGATATCTAACGACTCAAGTTACGTTTCATAATAGTGTTAAAGTTATCATGAGACATGATCCCGATATTTGAATCAAATTGTTACGCATAATTTGAATGGTAAAGTAAGTAGGTAATTATTTTAAGGATTGGCCGAGAGTAAGCTAGCGAAACCCTACTCGCAATACCTAAATTAAAGTGCACCTATCAAAAATTATCGCAATTACGAAGATTTTTCTCAGAATAGAATAATTTATCATAATGTACAGTCAACGTCAGAACGACCTTGACTACAAAGTCTCAAAATGATCTTAAAACCAAGGTACTAAGATGAAAATCAAACTGTTTTATTTATTTAAACTGTAATCTTGTCCGAACTAAAGGTGTGTACTAAATCTTAGGACAATAAGTCAACAGGAGGGTGGGGGGGAAGAAGGTATTAAGATCATTTTGAGCACTTTGTTCGCCAATCTCGATCTGACGCTGACTGTACAGACAAATCTCGGATCTTCTTCTTATTAAAAACATGTATTCTTCCTAGGATTTTCATACATAAAATATATGCCTGGTCGGCGGATCCTCCCTTTGTGTTGGACGAACATCATATTCCGTTCCTCCACACCTTTATTTTTATTAGGATTTTCATACACAATATATACACAATATACATATATATTTATTTACTCCCATGTCAATACCAAATGGGATAAACAGAAACGGTTCTCTATTTTTATTCCTAAAATTTTATGTCATAATTTAACATTGCATAATGTTACTTGTCATAACATTATTTACGCATAATACTCGTTTGCCATAACTTTTTAAGCATAATTTTTTTACTCCTATTTACTATAAGCATAATATTTAATAAGCATAATATACCAAAGCATAAGTTTACTTAAGCATAACCACGCATAACCATAACTATTCCGAACAAATCACTACAAAATTTTTATTAACAATATTACACTATTTTATACATTGCTCTTGTCAAACTTGTAGGCGCATCAAAGTTCATTTAACCTAATGTTCTTTTGATCTAATTGGTCGACGGAGACCCGCTGCGCGGGGCTCCTACTTCTAGGTGGTTTATAAAAAAATAACCACGAAGGCCTAATGCGGGAGCTTCGCTACGCTCCGCTCCCGCATTAGCCTTCTAACCTAACCTATCCGAGTCGGGGTGCCCTAAAGTCCAGATTGCATCCAGATCCTTGCCAGCTTGCTAGCACCATGTTAGCAGGCGTTTATCATTATACCAAATAAGTATTAGACAAATAAACAATATGCTTTACAACTTTATGCGTATCAATGTTATGAATAAAAACATTAGGATATACAATATTTATGCTTAATAACACAGTATGCTAAAAACCAATTATGGCAGACTATTATTATGACAAAGAAAATTATGCCTAATTTGTTATGGCAATTTAAATTAGGACAAAAACTATTATGACAAAAGATGGAATCCCAACAGAAACTACCCATATATTACGATTCTGGACACATAATTATATCTAATACAAAATAATAAAATTTCAAAATAAAAATACACGAGTCTAAATTATCCTATCTGTTATGTACTTTAGCTAATAAGAGCCATCTCCTAATGACAACACCCTCTTGCATGCACTATAATTTGTAATTCAAACACAACATAGCCTCATTAATTTTCATTTCAAGTACGTGGCTGATCACAAACCCAGTAATTAAAGAAATAAAGCTCGTTACGCGACTAATATAGTTTTATTGAGCCATTAATAGTTCAGCCACTCACGTGTAGGTTCAGCCCTGCTTTCGTGTCACCTATTAACATGTAGTGATGTGAACAACCTACAAGATTTATTATCTACATTTGATCTTAAAAACACGTGTAAGGGTCCTTCGCAGTGGCCCCTATAATGGACAAATTGAGCAAAGGCTGTGGCATAGGTAGGGTTTAGATGGTACGGCCAAATAATGAGATAAGATTAATTACATCGTGAAAACAGCTTTAAATATTCCTACAAAACGCCCGGGAAGAGGTAAACCTCGGGAGGGTAATATTGAACTACCATGTACCGGGGTACATGGTAGTTCAATATTACCAGGAAAATTACAAATCAGAACCTAGTCTCTGAAACAACCCAGGACAGAACGTCCAGAGGTATAATAAGGCCTGATCAGAAATGGGACTAAGGGATGGAAGAAGAGGAAGTCTTCAAAATAAACCTTTTTATATTCAAACATAGTAGTAAGTCATATCCTAGAAACTCTTGTATACGTAAAGTAATAGTTACGTATGTTTGACGTTCCTCCCCTGCGTGCTGGAACCTCTGGGTCTGAGCAGGTCGGACGGTAAGAGGCCAGACGGGCTAACTTTCGGTGCCCTGGAAGAACGGCAAATTTGGGATGGAACTTGCGTCAACACTGTAGCTGCCAGCCACGTCAGTCGCACCGTTCCTCTCCGTCTGCCGTGGCGGAAGTGGCGTCTTCCGCTTAAAAAAGACCCTTAAATATGCCAATTTAAAGTCACTGTACCACTTTGTGCCAATAGCAGTGGAGACCTTGGGGTGCTGGAGCAGAGAGGCCAAAAACCTTATAAAGGTAATCGGAAAGAAGCTCATAGAGACAACTGGTGACTCCCGTTCCGGAGTGTTCCTGGTACAGAGGCTGGCCATCGCAATCCAGCGTGGGAACACAGTGAATGTGATACTTTTGCGTCGTAAATGGGCAGGAGCAGGTTATTCGATTAATCTAATTGTAAAGCTTTAAAGAAATAAAATATTTGTGTGTGCAGCAAAGAATTAAGAATTAAGTTCTCACTGAGCAAAAACTAAGCTTATTAAACTAAGAGTTTAAAACTTGACTTAAACTACCACTTTTTTTTTTTGCAAACTATAGAACTTCATCTGTACAATGTTATCTTGCAACAGCAAAGATGTATGGTGTTACTATCGGTATCTTTCATAGGAATTACCACCTCACTATTGCATGTGTTCAGGAGCCCATATTGCGTCTGTACTGCCACGTAGGAAAATGCGCCGGCGACACCGAAATTGCAATATGGCTCGCACGGTAAGCACACGATTACGTACAGCTTTTAACATGGAGGTAATGTTCTGCTGGATGTGGTATGCATTTTGTGTCGCTAAAATTTGCAATGTGAAATGGGTGGGTAATCATGCAATTAATCAATTCATAATTACCTATTCTACATAATAATCTAGTAATGTGCAGTTATTGCAGCTAGCTACTCTAAAATAATAAGATTGCATGTACTGATTGTGGGTAATAATAATACAATTTACAACCCTCTTGAGTTATAGAAGTTTAGTATTATAACTTATCTGAATTACAAAGTAGAGAACTCTTGTCTTCCATCTTAACTTCATTTCCATTAAAAAAATTAAATACTTAAATATATGTGTGGAAGAAAAAAAATAAGGTATAAAAAATAGAATACTATCAGCATCAAGTACCAAGCTACCAATGGTTAGAGCTACTTTACAGATAAAGTGCCTCAATATGTTTATCGTATTGATGAGTTATATAATTATATAAAATTCCTCGTCTGGGTTTCAGGGTAACAGTAGTAAAAAAGAAAATACTTCGCTATATCCTAAAATACACGTCTAAGTTATTTACCATACTTCGTTTAGGCAGCACCCTTTACCAAAATAAAAAGAGATAACGCACCGGAAGCTCTTGCTCCTGATTGGGCTAAAGAAATATTATGTCAGTCGACTAAATAAACTGAGGCAGTATATTGTGAAGACGAGGCAGAATGAGGTATAAAGCCCGTAATCTGGGAGCGAGCTCTCTAAATATTTATGGATTTTTTTCATGGAATACGGAAAAGGCTTTAGCAAAGTTTGAAGTGACAAGTTTTGTGGAAGTAATAAATCTCGTAAAAAGTATGCTCCGAGTGTTGTTTCTTTAATCTATATTTTGTTTTTTATTTACTTATCCAGATACCTTGAATTATTGATTTTGTAACAATACCATTATATTTTGCCCATCTGGTACCTTTTTTTTCCATAGTAGTAGCTATTTAGAAGTACTTCTCTAAAGTTGGTTCTATACTTTACAATCTCAATAAAAAGGTATGCCTCGTTTACAATGGTAAATAAAATATTTATAATTTTCTTTTACAAAAATTCTCTCCTGCACAGAAAATATATTAAAATACTTGGCTCAGGTAGACGCTTTATGGCATATGGTTACCGTTTCTAGTAATAAACACACAAGCCAAGGGTTTTAACTTATGAGTTTCATATGTAAATTTATTGCAGTCGACGTTAGGCTAATTTGTGCCATAAATTTACCTAAACTTGTCTCTATGGATATATATGGCTATGTGCAAACAAGAAATATGTGAACTTACAACATAAATTAATAATTTCTTGTGAAAATATGTTGAAAATGACTAAAAATTACATAGGCACTCATTTTATTTTAATCCGCAATCTATGAATTAAAATTATTTTTTTATTTATTGTTTAGATGATTTTCCATATTGTTTATAAAGCGAGTTCACATGAGTAGTGTAAAGGCCAGAACACAGGACATTTTGATCATAGGACCGACTCCATATACACTAAGGTACCGACAGTATATAAGTGATTTAATTTCTAAAGATGTTAAACCATCCTAACTCTAGAGGATTTATACATTATCTAGAAGTATCCCTTCCAGATCAACAATTTGAATAACTGGATATACTGAGAAGTAAGTCAAGGTTAGGTCAAGTCGAGAGTCCGTAAATAGTATGCCATCTGGAGTATCTTCTTCTTGATATATTATGTACTACCGAGTATGCGAATATAGATTAGTAGTAAAAATGTAACGAAAACCATTGTTGTATATTGTTAGTGGAGACGAAAACTAAAAACTGATTTTTATAAAGTACAAGAAGATAAGAACTACATTATAGTATCGTATTTCCTGAAAGTTTGATATGACATTAAAATCATACAAACGTTATGATTTTCAAAAATGGTTTCTATAATAAGACATTATAATTTATAATATTTCTCCATGAATTTACAACTACTTATATACATTGACAATAATTTTCAAATTGTGTTAGTAAAATTTAGGATAGTGCAAGCACCCTTCGGTGTTCGACTAATCCATTAGCAAGCACAACTAAACGAATTAGTAGAATTACAACTAATACCATTAAAAGCCCATCTATTCGTAAAATGTTCGTCTCCAAGTATTACGGCAGTTTTGGATCTGGTTGCCGAAACATATATTTACTGGCGTTTGTTGGCAATTTGCACAAAAGGCCTATCAATACTGCCAGAGAGAGCAAAATGAAATGAAATATTTTAGTTAAGAGTGATATCCTAGTTCTCTTCACAGCCGCGCTTTATAGCCTCACAGTACCTAAGCATAAAAATGGCTTGTCAAATGGAACATAAATGCGAATCAACATACTTTATGTTATTAACCTTTAACGTTTACACACTTATAATCACAAAAAAATTATGCTATATCACAGAATTCATAGTGTTAACTAAAAAAATCCACTTTAGGGGTTAAGTCATTGCTTCCCAAATAGAGTTTGTAGGCGCTGTGTTATGGGATAAGCAGCGCCGTTTCCTCCGTGCTTGCTTATAACGCTATACGATTAAAAGAACAATATATAACAATATATACTATTAACGCGTAAATAATCTACAAAATATTTATAGAAATATATAAAAATATCCAGATTTATAGAAATACCGAAACTTATAGAATCACCCAACATAGGTACAATTTGTACAACTGAGCGGAGCAATTCGACCCCGGCTGGCGTCCGACTTTGTAGTCAAGCGCTTTACCTATGCCACAGAAATCCGCCAACAAGTCGTTTACAAACTTTTATAACTTGAAGTTACTGAAGTTTTTGTATTTATTAAAGTATCAGAAAAAGTAGTATTGACTTATGGTATCCGATATCTCAGAATAAAAAAATAAACATGTCACCTAAATCAGCTGGTTTTTATTGATTGCACAGATAAACAAAAGTTTAATGTTATTTTTCGTCGATAAAAATAAAAGATTTATTGCAGAAAAGATTTTCACCCATTTCATGATAGTTATTTGTAAGAACCACAATTATAATGATCAAACGAAATTCTGTAAGACCGCCAAATAATTCTATAATTCAACAACCTATTTCGGATTTAGTTTTATCAAAAATATTAAAAGCTCTTACACCATGAATACCGATGTTAAGTGAGATTAGAAGGCATCAGTCTCTTTGATATCAAATGATTTACAATATTGGAAGTCCTTGTAAAATAATTTGGAGCTTTCAGTGATTTTCTTTGAATATAAGTGGATTATTTTGTACATGGCTATTTATTATAGGGCGAAGAATCAATCAAAGAATTAAAGAATCAATTTCATTTATTCGATTTAGGCACATAAAGAGCACATAATTATGTTGAGATATAATTAAATACTAGTAAATAAAGTAAATGAATCACTTGAAAATGATTCTTTCGCTTGTGCGGTAAGTTGTTCTACTAAGAAGATACCAGCAAGTAATTTAGTGAACAAGCTTATTGTGTTTTTTAAAATTGTGGTTTTATTTAAAATATATTTATATTGTGCGAGCAAGTGAAAGATTAGAATGACCAATGTACTTTAAAAAAGGGCTTTATGAGACAGTATTCAGCGAGATTAAACAACCTTTAGTACAGATTATTCAAAGGATAGGATGAGATAGCGACGCTATTCACAGTGGCTGTGCTTCTGTCATTTAAATAAAAGACGTGGCATTTACAATTATCAGTAATCTACAGATTTCTGGGAAGTTACATTCTAAATACAAAGTATGGCATACTATTATGTTCTGCGGGCCTGAGGGTGACAGGTGGAGCCGCCCGTCACCCTAGCAACAGGGCGAAGCGGTGGCGCGCGTCGCGGGACGATACGCGCCTTCCCATACCGAAGGCGAGTCGAGGACCACCTGGTCCCCCCTACCGAGGTGGGCCAGACCAAGAGGGATGGCCCTGGATCAGCCGGGGTGCGAGGGATATGTCGCATGACAACTTCACTTTCGGCCTAGCTATACGATCCACAGACGGCGTGCGGTATAGACGGTTCGAGTCTGACATAACCTTCCTCTCCGGCTCCGAGGGTGGGGGTGGGGGGCAATCTGTGGGTATTTCCCGCACGTAAAAAAAAAAAACATTTAATGGTTCTTTAGTAAATGTATGATTCTAAACTCCGCAGCACGCAGCAGTGCTGCACGAATTTGCTGCACAGCAATACCGGCCCCCATAAAGGTAGGTACCCCCCTATGAGTATATAAAATTACATTCCGAGCTACCCAGCAATGTCGCTGTAGTAGTGCTGTGCAGCATTGCTGCGTGCTGCAGAGTTCGGAATCAAGCCTTTAATGAGCACGAACGTCGATACTTTTGACATGACATTGAAATAAGCTAATGATTTGAAGCGTCTTAATCACTTTACGCTGACTTAATAGTCATCGTCATCGTTATCTTAGCGTTGTTACAAGTTACATCCGAGATTTTCACCTCGGAGCACGGGGTCACAAATTATGCTACCTTGATATCACAAACGAAATAATTACAAACATTGTAAATTAAATTAAAGCTTTTGAAAAGTTTCTTGTACTCGGAAATTTAATTCATATATTCAGAAAATACAAAACATCATTTTTTACAACCAGTTAAAATTAATAAGAATGAAAGCTATCCAGAGAGTTTTCATCCGAAATACAGATTAATGAACTAGCCCTGAGGGTGGGAACATTTAGGGTAGTAAACAAAATTTAATATCTCATAAATGTTAAAGCTTTGAGGTAAAAATAACTATTTGATAATAGAGGCTGTTTAGGTTCATTTTAACTTTGCTTGATGTTTTTCGAAGTAGGTTGTAGAATTATTTTTAGGCATGCCATTGGTTGGTTATTCGGATTATACTAACAGTAGTAGAAAACCAATAAGGAAACTAATGTAATCACGATGCAATTATTTGCTCTAGGTTCGGGGGCTCAGTGGTCAGAGCATTCTCCTTGTAAGGGAAAAATCGTGAGTTGGAGTCCCGCTTGAGTGATTTCCTATCTTATTCAGTTTGAAAAGTTAGCATACTAATTGCTTCAAAATTTCATTCAAGACAAAATATATTTCGTAGTTGTTTTCATTTACGTCAAAGAATTGTAGTTTTAAAATTGTAGCCAATGGATTTTCTTATAAGTAGGAATTAGTAAAGTAATGTACACAGTGTGATTTTACCATCACTTGAGCAGCATGCTAACCGACAAGCTATCATTTTCACTCTTCTAAACAGCGCCCTTCTCTCTCGTTCTATGTATGCCTGGTCCTTTAAGTCGTCTGTCACCATATGTTCTAGGTACTTAAATTGATCGATCCTTCCTTTAGGGACTCCATACCGTAATACCTCCTTTTCCCCTTTGAGGACAGTTGCTGCCGACCACAAAGTCGACAAAGACCATACACTGCCTCTTTTTGACATGATGTTTCGTCACATATGTCTCACAGACTTTTATGAGCATCTTCGAGCCACAGGTATATGCGCTCAGCAGGACCATATCGTCTGCATAGCTAATATTATTGACACATATGTCTTCAATACAATAGCCGACATGCATACTGCTGAGCGCGCCTATCAGTGCGTCCATATACATAACCACCCTGCCTAACCCCACATTCCATCCGATAAGGTTCCGTGATTGCACCAGTTCATCTTACCGCAGTGATGTATACCAATATTCAAATATGTTAATTAGTTTCTGTGGTTTTTTCACTTTGACAAGCTTATTCCACAGTACATTATAGGACACCGGGTCAAAGGCTTTTAAGAGGTCGAGGAAGCAGGCATATACTGGTGTTTTTCATCGTGTATAATATTCGACAGTATGCTTAAGGCTTTTGGCTGAAAATCAAATTGATTATCGTGCAGATCTATGTATTTATCTAAATGTCCGTTAAGTAAACCTTCAAATACTTTAGCTATTATTGTGGCCAACGAAACAAGCCTGTAGTTACCAGTAAGTACCTTAAGTCACCAGTTTTATTTTTGACAACAGGCACTACTATACAAAATCTGGAAGCAGGTAAGCATGACTCACGCACAGAGAATAGAGTAACCCTAGGACTCCTTATATAATGTGGGCCAGTATGTCGCAGGTGCTCTATGCTAAGTACATCGTGGCCTGGAAATTTATCTTTAGTCATATTTTTAATAACTTTAAACACTTCTTGTGCTTTAAAGCTTACCTCAACTATTCCTTCCGATATCTTGGCACAAGACGACTGCCCATCTGGACTTAGCGGAGACTTCATTATTTTTGTAAGTTTATATGTACCTAATTAGTTATTTTAACCTAACGATAACTGCTATCACATTTGAAATTTGTTCATCAAACGAAGACTAAATTATACCAGAATGCGAAACCTTCGTAGATGAAGCTTCTCTGTATTAGATAATAATACTTAATGCTGAAGAGTCCATTTCTTTTTTTTTCAGACAGAGCCTTGGACTCCAAATAGTAAATAAGACGCAATTGGAAAATTGCTACGAGTAAAACCATAACTATAAACACAGATTACCTAAAAAGTTAGATTTTTTATACCACTGAGGTAGTAGACAAGCACACGGTCTACATGATGGAATGTGTTTACCGTATCCTATGGAGGTGTGCAATAACAGGGGAGTCACACTCGTGCTGTCGACCCTGTAAACACAGAGAGTTTCTGTGCCGTCAGTGTAGAAGACGAAGCAGGAATAGCCTTTGGTATTCCCACTGATGGCACAAAAACTCCCTAGTGAGCTTTAGCTATGCATTAACATCTATACATACATATACCTTTTTGCCTTCAGGGTAGGTAGAGATAACAGCTCGCTTTCCGCTTCTATGCTTACACCTCGGGGACCGCGTGGTCCCCGTCCTTCCGAGGAGGGCCAGACCGAGAGCTATGGCCCTGGGTCAGCCGGGGTGCGAGGGATATGTCGCATGATACCTCACCTTCGGCCGAGCACTACGACCCAGAGACCCGACATAACCTCCCCCTCTGGCTCCGGAGGGGAATTCCCGCACGTATAAAAAAAACATCTATCCTTACACACTTCACGAGTTTCCTATACTGTCCTAACCTTTTATCCAAGTCCGCCAGTTTCAATTGCTTCAAATCCAATCATAATGCGCTTATCGTTAACTAGGTATTATAAACAGAAGAATTTATAAATAAGAAGTGCCACTTTACTTTGATGGACACTTTGAAGCTGCTGACGAATTTTGATATTATATTGACTCATTCTCGGGAACGAAACTGCTTCATAAATTCAACTCTCGAAAAAATCGCAAATAATCAAGTTCAGTCACAAAGTTTAAATGCTATAACAGCCATATCATGATATTATATACAAATATTTGGGTGAATTCAGCCTAAAAGCAAAACAAATAACACAACGAATTGTGGTTCTTCCTTAACACTCTGAATTATCGCAAATGATCAAGTTTAGTCACAAAGTAGAAAGACTACAGCAGCAATATCATAATATGACAGATACAAATATAAAATATGTAGTCAGATCCTTAGTAACACATTTTTCAGGCAGATTATATCCAGCGAGTTTAAGAGACGCCCGGAGTAAAATGCAAGCCAATTTTTAACGTCTTTAAAATTCAGTCGGCATTTGTGCTACGTTTTTTCTCAAGTGTATTGCAATCTTTACTGCCTCTGTTGTCGTTTATTCACTGGCAATAAATACGATGTTATTCTTTTTATTTAACTACACGTGTTAGTGTAATTGTTCATTTTTTGTATTGATTTTTGCACTGCCTTGACGTAATTCAGTAGTTTAATGGTAATTATAAATACATTTTTATAGGTAACTAGATTTTGCCCGCGGCTCCGCCCACGTGGATGTCGGTTATAGCGACCAAACACAGCCTTTATCCTTTCTTCAGTTCCAATCTACTTCTATACCAAATTTCATCAAAATCGGTTCATTAGTTTAAACGTGAAAGCTAACATACAGACAGACAGACAGACAGAGTTACTTGCGCATTTATAGTTTTAGTATGGATATAGAGAGACATCTTATAGGTCCAGGTCAACCTCAGCTGCTGATCGGTGCACCAGCTAAAGCACAAACGAGACTATCGGAGTTAGGTGGTCAGATAGTAGTTGCTAGCTTCAAGAAAGAACCGATATGTCAATAAAAAGACAATAAATTGAGCTCCACCGTTCAACCGTTCTACTTTGCCCGCAACGGGGAAGTCGCTATGGGATGATGATGACGACATTTTTCTAAGTGGTAAGCTATTGATTATCTCATGGAAAAGCTATAATGCTATAATAGGTCTAGAAAAAGAGGTCAGAAAATGACATCAAATAAATAGCGACCAAATGCGTTACATTAATTTTATTTCTATACGCGTAAATTGACAATATCAGGTCTTATTCATACTTAATAATTAAAATACTACTATAAAAGCAACCACAGATTATATTAAACCATTACTGGTGAGCGCTATCTATGATGAAGAGAAACTAAAAACTGTAAGGAAATGCAAATACCATTATATACGAAAGACGGGTTGCACTCCGGGAGTGCCGGCAGAAGTGAAAACTTTTTCTTTCTTTCTTTCTTCGTTATGTACAGAGAAAAGGATAAAAAGAACATACCATACTATACCATACCATACCTATAAAATAATATCTGCTAATTTTCTGTCAGAAGAAATTCATAAATTACAAACGGAAAAAATAATCGCAAAAAGTAATAAATTACAAAAAGAAAAGAAAAAAACACAACAAGTGTCAGAAGCCCAGGATCGAACCCGGTACTATCTGAAACCATGTGAACTTACAGTCGAAGTACTTACCGCTAAGCTACGAAGCTTCTTAGCGTACCTAGCGAACTAAACACTTTGTAGCTAGGAATGTTGTATGACGTCATGTCGTCCTACAAAGTCATCGGTTACAGGTCAAAGGTCAAGTGATCTGACTCGCGAGTTTAAAAATTTTTATATACCTATCTAACGCCGTTAAAGAAGTTTTCACTTCAAAAAACAGAAGAAAAACAACCTTATACACCAACAAGTTATTTTATGCTACTTCAATGAATTTTGCAGAATAAGCTGCTGTTTCTGTAAATAGCGGTACAAATGCAGTACACAATTGCCAAGTAATTTATATGTGCCTTTGCGGAAATTCCTTCAATTAAAGTAACTATTGAGCTTCTCCCGATCCTGTCTTT
This sequence comes from Eilema caniola, assembly GCA_949126895.1. Taxonomy (NCBI): domain Eukaryota; kingdom Metazoa; phylum Arthropoda; class Insecta; order Lepidoptera; family Erebidae; genus Eilema; species Eilema caniola. The sequence continues at coordinate 7,738,191 of OX421476.1, forward strand.
GGTGATTAAGGTAGAAGGTAACTTATTGGAACACTTTAGTAGAATTGAAGAAAACTTGGTTATGTTTTAAAAGAACTATTTGTATGGTGTGTCTTACAGCAATATTAGATCTTCTTCTTCATTCTATCGTTAATCCCAGTCGCACCCGAAGCTTTTCAACTTGGAGTCTGGGGTCCGCTTTTTACCAGTCTAACTGAGGATTTGGCTAAACTTCGATATTTTCCGTGAAGCGACTGCCATATGACCTCCACAACCCAAAGGTGATATCGAAGCATTGCAGCTAAACCAGTTGTTGGATTTTTGAGGGCTCCAACTACCCGTTATAACTGCCGTAGATGTTTGTTTGACAACCGGGACCAAGGCACGATCAGACCAATGCAAATACCCATATTCATGCATACAAATATTTGCACTCAGCGGGGATCGAACCCGCGCCTCCTGCGCAGCGGCCGCGTTCACTACCGCTACGCCACGGAGGCTGTCAAACAGCAATATTAGATATCACATCATTATTTTTGGCGCTGTACCCGGGTACTTATCTCATGTATCAATAATGGTAATATCGGAAGTTTGATTGGATAAGCTTGCTTATGTTTGTGTGCGATCTTGAAGCCTTGCGTTCGAATTCCAGATTGGACAAATTTTTGACGAGATTTTCAGTTTAATAATTCTTAGTTTGGCGCACGGAGGGCTAAAAGTTTGCTTTCTAGACTCAATAGACGCTTAGTCACAAGCCTTTGTGGCTGGTTCAATTCAATTCTGGTCCTGGATCTTTACCTACTTCACAGTTTTTTCATACCACTTAGGTAGCAGACAAGCACACGGCCCACCTTATGGAAAGTAGTTACCGTGGCCCATGGACGTATGCAACACCAGGGGCATTACACTCGCACTGCGACCCTAAAGAAACCTTCTAATGCCTCTTCTTGAAGAACCCCATATTGTGGTCGCTTGGGCAAACCAGTACAATCTGAATGTGCTTGATGAAATTCGTTTCAAACCGTACGGAACGCAGTGCGGACTGTTTCCAGTCGCAATTTGTGAGGGTGAATTCCCTGCCTATGGCGAGCGGTGCGATGCTAGAATGTAGCTGTGGACATCATGTCAAACAATTCATCTAAGCACAGACCAATTTATAGGTGATAGAACACACACAACGAGAAAAAGTCCCTCCTGAGGCTGAGAGGTTCCACTTCGCCTGCGAGTATGGGGATTGTCAACGAGCCTCAACGCCCGTCTTTGCACCGAGTCGAGTAGTAGTATACAGGCTCCATGTGGGGCTGAACCTGTGCCTTATAAAGAAGGAGACGTTGCCCTGCACTGAAGTACTACTTCGCCCTGTTAAGCACTCCAAGTTTCTATGGGGATTCCATCTTTTGTCATAATAGTTTTTGTCCTAATTTAAGTTGCCATAACAAATTAGGCATAATTTTCTTTGTCATAATAATAGTGTGCCATAATTGGTTTTTAGCATACTTTGTTATTAAGCATAAATATTGTATATCCTAATGTTTTTATTCATAACATTGATTTGCATAAATTTGTAAAGCATATTGTTTATTTGTCTAATAGTTATTTGGTATAATGATAAACGCCTGCTAACATGGTGCTAGTAAGCTGGTGAGGATCTGGATGCAATCTGGACTTTAGGGCACCCCGACTCGGATAGATTAGGTTAGAAGGCCAATGCGGGAGCGGAGCGTAGCGAAGCTCCCGCATTAGGCCTTCGTGGTTATTTTTTTATAAACCACCCAGAAGTACCAATAGGTTACCAATTAGGTCAAAACATTGGGTTAAATGAACTTTGATGCGCCTACAAGTTTGACGAGAGCAATGTATAAAATAGTGTAATAAAATAAAAAAATTGTAGTGATTTTTTCGGAATAGTTATGGTTATGCGTCGTTATACTTAAGTAAACTTATGCTTTGGGATATTATGATTATTAAATATTATGCTTATAGTAAATAGGAGTAAAAAAATTATGCTTAAAAAGTTATGGCAAATGAGTATTATATATATTATCTTAATATATATAAATCTCGTGTCACAATGTTTGTCCTCAATAGACTCCTAAACCACGTAACCGATTATAATAAAATTCGCACACCATGTGCAGTTCGATCCAACTTGAGAGATAGGATAGTTTAAATCTCAAATTATAGTCCGATTCGCGATAACCGACATCCACGCGGGTGGAGCCGCGGGCGACAGCTAGTAATATATATATTATAATGTTAAATTATGACATAAAATTTTAGGAATAAAAATTGAGAACCGTTTTTATGATGCCAGCTTGACTTTATCTTCTAAATGACTGTGGTATTGGACATCACAAGAGATGTCAGCACCCAGGATTCCGATACTCGAGGAGATGGTGAGCGGAGTACCCAGGAACTGCGACGCTACAATAAATGGGGTTTTCTAAGTGGTGAATGCACATAGGTACTTGTGTCTTAGTGGTATACCTGCTGATTAATGGATTAAGGCATAGAATTTCCTCTCCGGGGTTGGGGGGTGCGACAGCAGCCGTTCATGTAACAGCCAAATATAAAAAGGAGAATGGACCATGTACTTCGAGGAGAAAGCTGCGGCCTTCACAATCAAGATTCTTACTAAAATGGTTATGAATCCAAATTAAAAGTATATCAAAAATTACAAAAATGAATCGAATAAAACTTAATAGTCATGAATTTAATTAAAAAAACTTTTCGAACAATAATATCAAATAGTGAACTAAATAAATATTAATGAATACTTTACTGAATCCTAATGAGATTTCCAAAAATATTAGTATTTCATTCAAACCAACTATTCATTATTCACCAGAGTTAAAACTGTTTGTACAAAGAACTTCAAATAGCCCTGCGTATCTTCCCATTAATATTCATTGATTGCGATCTTAAATTTCAAACGGTGAGCAGCGTTTCGTTTATTATTTCAAAATCGCTCGCCATTTTGGCGGGTACCGTTTTGGTGGTACGTTAAACTAAGCAGGAACTGAATGTTGTTTTGCATAATTAGATAGACTGGCAGTTAGCAACAATTAATTTGGTTTATTAAATTACACAAAACATCTCTGTTTAACAAGGTTATGGAAGTGGTCAATTTAATTTGTGTTATAATGGACGTATTAAGTACTAGCTGACCATATTACCCGGACCAACAAATAGTAGTTTATTGCTGTAGCACTAGCATTAGCACCTAATTTCATCCAGATTCTGAAATCAGTCTAGTATCATAATTACTCACTGATTCCCAAAAATGTAAAACCATAACCAAATATTGAAAAACTTATAGGACATACTAACACATACTAATGTGTTGCTGCACCCCACGTTAACACCCTGAACACTGAGCTGTGTTGCTATGTAAGATTAATGAAGTTTTCTGGGATATTTTATTAACTCAATAAATAGAACCTTATATTCATACCGAGATATTTGTCATTGTGTCATTGTTTTTGTAAATAAACTACGCCTACCTAGAAATAAACAACAAAATCACACCACGTTTATACCTTGTTACAATACAGATGTGAAACGGTGGATGTAAAAGTTATATATGTGTTTGCGTCAAATTTCAACATTGCAACTTCTATTGAAAAGCCTCGACCGCTTTTGTTATGAGTTAGTTTTCATATCATAATATAATGTAGTGCGAAACGCTAGTTTATTTGAAAGTTAATAATTCATTCCACATGAAACTACAATCCTCTGGAACTATTTCCTTTGAATTCTGTAATGTGTCTGTTATAATTTTGTCAAAAGCTTACGTGAATATTAACACAAAAACATAAAACTAGTAAACCTCGTGAACACCCTTTGCCACATTTTCTGGGCCACCCTTAACCAAATCTTCAAAAAAAAAAAAAAACTATACGCGTATCTGCTTATTTTAAACAGCCACAATAAAATAATGACAATGCGTTCTTAAAATAAGGCTACAGCAAATTTCCCCCTTTTTATATCGTCTGTTTCTTAAAAACGAAGTACACTTTTTGTCATTATTTATTTACCAACAACCTGTGAGGAATCTTGTTCTTGATGTTTCAGCCAAAAGGCATCAAAATATGTTCGTAAATAATGCGACAGCAAACTTTCTCCCTTTTCTCCTCCATTTTACCCCCTATCAAAAAGCCCTCGACAAAAATTGAGTTTGAAATCAAAGAACATTGTGACAAGTTTGGTGAAAATCGGATTAGGAAATGCTAGACTGGAACTGACAAACCGACATAGATACGAACAAAAGCAAAATCCGTTACCTTGTCGAAACAGAGACTCTCTCTAACTTCGCTTGCTTGGTCAATTATTTTAAGTGAATTGGATAACAACTGAAGCAAATAAAAATGTTAAGTATAAAGTTAATATAACTTTAAATTAAATTTTTAAGTATTTATCGTGCTAAATAATATTCATATTCAAATCGATTTAAACATCAGTAGGAGTGGTCAAAAATCAACGTTTCAAAATTATTGAAATATCATTAATTGGTTCTGATAGTTCGTAAGAATATCGGTAGACACGCTCCACTGTCGCCTCAAAGACAGATATAGAACGAAAAATTTGAATTGGTTAGGGCGAGGTTTGGTAGCTTAGTGGTCAAAGCATTGCCCTTGTAAGGCAAAGATTGCGGGTTGAAACCCCGTCTAGACCGATTCAATTTTTGCAATTTAAATAGTTTTAAAAATAAATTAATATCCTACTATATGTACATAAACGTGGAAGTTTATGTGGATGGATCTAATGTCTGGATATTAGATACTCTTTCACCCAAAGGAGACTGAATGGATCAGGATAAATTAAGCGCAGTCTTAAATGATATAGAATAGCACATAGGCTACTCCTTATTCCAGGTATATATGTTCAAAATCACACATACAGATGGGAGCATAGGAGACTATCTAGTAATCGCAATAAACATACCCAGACCTAGCTAAATTCGTTTTATTTCAAAGTGTATATTACAATATAAAGTATTATTTTATTCAATGAAATGTGCCACGAAAATATACTACCCACTTTGTTTAAAATATAATTTGCATTTAGTAGAAAGTACTTTAAAGCTAGGACAAAAATAACACCGTCTCTTTGGTCTTCTGGCATAAGTTACGTTCCTAAATTACCATGAGGTTCCATTTCCAAAACTTGGACTATTTGGTTTTTTATTAGGAAATGTAAAGCTGGAGTGCGTGGCGCCACAACAAGTTCTTAGGGGTCCAAGGTCTTACATAACCACACGTGCACGCCGGTACACCAGCTAATTGGCAGATGAGACTCTGGCTTAGGCATTACTTTCGAAGTGATGTAAAATATAGATGGCAATAGATTGAGCAACTATCAGCTGTGTTTACACGTACAGAATCGGAATGAAGGACTTACCACGCGCCAGACCAAATTAAAAACTGTCAGAGTGGAAACCGTAAATAACGTGTAAATGTTAGTGACGTGCTGAGAACGACAGTTCGATCTGACGGTTAGCGCGCGCGCATCGCATCACAGTTTTATCCACGCTCAAATATGGGGTGCGGAGCCTATTCTGTTGTTCTGGAAAAGTAGTAATAGTGTGAGTTCTGGAAAATTGTCTCGATTTTTTTTATCATTGGTACATGTCCATATCTTCGCCTATATTTCTTTTCTCATATTCGATGTCTTCTGGTGCTGTCCAAACCCACTACGAACCCAGACAACGCTACTATCACATAGGATTCCATTTATAAACAACACATCAATGTAAAAGATCTGCGCTTCCGAACTGTGGACATAATTTAGTCACAATATATCACCGCAGTTCGATCCGCAGTCCAAACCGACCGATCGAACCGGCGGCGGTTTGAAACGTGGTCTTGATACGCGTTTAAAAACTGTACGTGTAAACGGCGCTATTAAGTGGGGCCAGAAATAGATCTCTCTGTAGACGTACGCATAGGTACTTTGCATGTTTCTTTTATATATCTAGTCAGCAAAATAATGATGTACTCAGGATGTGCTTGAAGGAAGGTGTAACTATAACTTAATGTACATTATCATATCAACACAGCTTGTATTGTCAATTCTAGAACATGAATAGGTACTACGTACTTGTTACAGACTTTTTTTTTTCGAAATATATTCACACATAGAAGCAGCCAGCCAGCAAATGGACGTATTCATGTATACAAATATTTACAGTCCGCGGAATCTACCCCAGCCTGACGCTGCAGTCGAATATTTTACTGCCACACCACAGCATAATATAACAGTTTAGACTGGCCAAACAGGTTTTTAGTGGAAAATAAATTGGTTAAAATTCAAATGGTAATTTTTAAGTGTGTATTTTTGACATTTGAAAAAATATTTAACCGTAGCATATTATGTACACTATGTTTGATAAGTCATTCTACTCTGTTAATTTGAATACAATTAATGTTTAGAAAATTGTGGACTAAAAGTTTTAAATATGAACGTTTCAACTTGATTTACTGATATAAGGGATACTTGAAGTTAAAATTCGATAAGAGACTTTAATTCATCATTATACGTTGGTATTTTTATAAATAGCTTAATAAATAAATATATTAAATGAAATGATTGGTTTACATAAATAATTCAGTGATAAAAGTTGATGCGTAGGTCTAAATTGGATTCAAAACCGAAAGCACCTGCATAATACGTTTGAAAAAGTCAAGTTTAAAGATAAGATCGAATCCATGACTATAAAATAACATTATTATTACTTACTTAAATACCTAAACTACTCCACATAAATCTTTTCTATCAAAAAGTACTCCACCAAATATCCTTGAATTCAACTTCTCAGCTTTCAACGGTTTTGCTGGCTCTCTACTCGCCTCCATTTGTCTCTGTCTTCACGCCTTTCCTATACTTTGTCATTCCATATATTAACACGTACACACAGACTCATTTATTAACATCATACGTACATATCAAACCGTGAAATAAAGGGTGTTGTAAGAAAACGATGTTATATATTTTTGGACGTTTTATAAAGTAGTCATTATAGATCGTATGTACTCGTATTTCAAGCTTGGATAAGTACAATGAACTAACGTTATTTTATTTCCTACTCCACAAGCTTCTATAATCATGAGTAAAGTGATAATAAAAATAACCGCGGTAGCCTAGTGGTATGGGTAATGGACTGCTGAGACGAGGTCTCGGGTTCGATCCCAGGTTTTCCATGGCACACACCAATGACTTTTCGATGCTTTTCGAAGTTATGTGTGTATTTATCGCAGGTTTATAAGTGCCCAGTTAAATGCAATAGGCTCGCCACCTATTACATTGGGACCAAAACATAAACCGGCAAAATGTGGGTGCTAGCACCTCTGCCTACCTCTTCGGGGATAAAGGCGTGAGTTTATGTTATTTTATGTTAAAGTGATAATATTGGGGAGATCTACATGTGACTTTTCTATCTAACATACAATTCATGAAAATCTTCTATTAAATTATGATGTAAGACCAAAAAATATGGTTGAAAGAAGTAGGTGTTAATATAATCTGGGGGCACGGCTGTGCCCCCGCCAAGAAGAGCCAAGCGAAGCGCAAGTGCACTACCTTTTCTCGAATTCCCTGGAAATAGGAGGTGGAAGCACAGATTAGATAATAGTACTACGGTGGAAGTTTGTATATGAGACTTGCACTACAGTTTGTGCTGCATAAGTCAAAATTAATTGAAATATTTCTTATGACAAATAAAAAATACGTACGTCATAATTTTTAACCAACTTACAAAAATAAATGGAATCCCACCAAAAAGCCACACGTTTTGACTAAAATGTAGAATTTGTGCAGGAGGGCCTGGTAAAGTTAGGGCGCATAGATCAAAAATTTTGGCTCTACATGAGAACTGATCACTTTTTCATATATTTTGAGTAAGGTGTAGTGTATACTTGTAGGTTTAGAGCATGCAGTCTTTAGAGCTTGGCTTTAAACGAGATCTGATAACATTTTCACAGGGTAAGCTACGTACCCTCGTCTCGGCAACATTTTTACATGAAAATAGTTTTGGTGGGATTTTGTTTACTTCTTTGGGAGTACACTAATATTTTGACTTCTCTGTTCAATTCTACTTTGGCTATATCTAATTTTAATTTAAAATGTCTTATTATAATACCTATCTAAATTTTCTTCAAACTATGAATGTTTGAATATTTTGATGTTTATTATAATATATAATCACGCTGAATAGATCTAGCTGACATTACATACAGGGATAGGTTATGTATATAGTCTGGAGAAACATATAGGATGTACTTTTTATTTCGACATCATAATTCCACGCCAGTGAAGCCGCGGACAGCAGTTGTAGATATTAAATATATAAATTAAAATTAATAGTGTAATAGCTGATGAGTAAGCTGGCAAAGAGACTATTAAAATGTATAATATCGTCTACTACGACGTCATGTCAGCATGTTAGGTCTATTCCGATTATTCCGAAGCCAAATATTTGTTACCCTTCCATGGGTAGGTTTCCTGTCACTTTTATCTCGGCACTTGGTTGTCTTCCCACGACTTAGCAACAAACTACCACTTAATAACAATTAGTCTCATGTATGGTAACAGCTGTAAGTAGGTTTGTGAAGTTTCGAATGAAAATCTTGTGTAGCTGTATATTTGAATGTTAGGTGTAGGTATCTACGCTAGTACTATTATCTAATCTGTGGTGTAAGTTACTATTGTGTTTTGATTCGATAGATATTTTGTCAATCTCTAAAACCACTAAAACTTTTGGGTAGAAATCTTACGAATGTTTAGTGAATTAAGGTAAAAGCACAAATAGTGGACACTGACCCAATAGTAGACACTTTCGTAAACCCTTTATTTTAAGAAAAGTAACCATTTGATTTACATGCCTATTTTGCCTTAGGCATATATAGTAACTTTAAATTAAGATTTCTTAAGATTTTTGTTAAGGGGTATTGATGATTTTTTATAGGTGTGATTTTTTATATAAATAATAATGATTATCATTAATTTCAGTATGGATGTTATAAATTTGTAATTTGTTGACCTACTCAGACCATTGCCATTTTTTTATCATTTTAAGTGATTGTCGTCTATTGGTACTTACGGCAAAGTGTAATGCTTGTATTTAAAAAATAAATATGCCTGTTTTTTAAGATTTTATCTACAAATGTTATTGTCTAAAAGTCTTAATGTTGCTGTAATAGTTAAAAAAGGACGTAGCGACCATTCTTAAAAAAAGAATTTAAATTTTGTAGAGTGAAGTTTGATTTATGAAAGTATCGGCCATTGGTGCTTTTACCTCATTCCAGCCTCAAAGAATAATCTTTTTGACGCTGTGTATTCGGAAATAATGCATTATGTAATAATACATAATATTTTACAAAATAACAGAACAAAGTCTGTGCACGCCTACAAATTCGATCTATCACAACCATACCAACAAAATTCATTGGTTATTCTATTTTTTATTCATATACAGTATAAATTTACAGTTAATGGCAATTGGCTCGCCACCTATTACATTGGGACCTAAAAACATAAACCGGCGAAATGTGGGTGCTAGCACCTCTACCTACCCCTTCGGGGATAAAGGCGTGAGTTTATGTTATGTTATTTATATATCTAAACGATAAGCGTAGTAGAAAAAATATATTTATAAAATCTGGAATGTATTTACGGAATAAAATATTTATTCAACTTATGTCGTTGCGAGCAAAAACGCCTAAAAAGAAAACAATGAAGAGCACTCAAAACAAGCAGCAATAAATAACAGCAATCTCTCTCCCAGAAGTTATGCAAGCACCGACTTGTTCTAACAAAACACCATGATACCTACATTATCCTAATCGGCACATTTGTACGTCGAATATATTAGCCGATATTATTTCTTGGGCAATAAAAGGCGCAGATGTTAAATATTAACGATCTGGATGCTCGGGTTGCTTTATTTCACCACGTAGAAACACTCTATCGTTCATATCACTGACAGGGCCAATAAGAGCGTCGACTTTATCAGGAAAAGTTGGAAATTGCTGAATTATTTTAGAAGTTAGAATTGTTGTACTTGCATGGGTTTGTAATTCGGTATTACTTATTATTCAGCAAAATATGTATTTATTCAAGAATTTGCTTTATATTTATGCAAGAGTGCCGTCTGACCTCCCAAATCCTTGCCAAAAGTCTATGCCTGAGCATGGTCTATCAATCAGTAGGTATACTGGCTTGTAGGTGAGGTTATTGTTGGAAAGAATCTTGGTAATTTAGTGCTCATATCAGTCCTTACACAGGGGGCGTAGGAACTGAAATGACCGTACTTGATTATGAATGCAATTATTCATAAGTCACACGATAAATTATGCACTTGTCATCTTGAATAAATTTCTTATAACATGCAACAATTCATTCCGTTAAACATTATATTAGTTACCGCCCAAGAGTAAATAATTGGATAGGTTTCTCTCGAAACTACGCTATAATTAGATAATATTACTTGTAAGTTACTTCTAATGTCATTTAGATTATATACAGCGAGGAAAATATCGGAAACTGATTAGGTTTCTAGTTAGTAACTTGATTATGAACAATTATTACTCATGATTGAGTGCACGTTGTGAATGTGCTGGAGTATTTACGTGTTGAAATAAGTATAAAATAACAGTATGTCAAATATTTATTGGGGATGCAGAAATTTACTACGGTGAGCGGGGCTACGCACCGCGAAGCGACCCTGAGGGCCACGACCGCGGTTGCTCAGGTCGTCGACAGGATCCGGCGGCTGGGTCGGGGTTGAGTCGGGGACCGCGTGGTCCCCCCCTTCCCGAGGAGGGCCAGACCGAGAGGGATGGCCCTGGGTCAGCCGGGGTGCGAGGGATATGTCGCATGACAACCTCACCTTCGGCCTAGCACTACGACCCAGAGACGGTGTGCGGTTTAGTCGGTTCGAGTCCGACATAACCTGCCCCTCCGGCTCCGGAGGGGTGGGTAATGTCGGACTCGAACCAATGATCGTGGGGATTTCCCGCACGTTTAAAAAAAGGTAAAGTTTCTCAACCTACAGAAAAAACTCTGTGAACTACTACCACAATTCAGTTTTTAAGAAAAGTTTCCAAGTTTTTAAACAAAGATATTCTAATAAGATCTTTTTTTTATGAAACGTGTGTCAAACCATACAAATTAAATGGTCCGTAGTCAAGCATGAATAAGACAGAATTTATTACACCTATTTATTCATCACAGAATCACATACCTAACAGACAAAAAATATAGACATTAAATTTATATTCATATGAATCGAAGATCGTTTAGCTGCATACGTTGTACGCTAAACAATGCAAGCCGTGGATTCTGTACTAAGCCGATGTCATTGTGTCCGCCTGTATTCGCTGATACGTCCGTCTGTCCATGTTTCGATGTATAGTGACGTGAAGCCTTCCTTAATTTGATTTACAATGTTCCATATCGCTACATCATATCTCTGATGATGTATGGTGGGTTCAAATCTGCGCTTATGATAGTCGAGGAAGATGTGGGAAACGATATGAACACATCTGTACCGAAATTGAGCTTATCTTCGTACGTAATAATGTTACCTGTTGTTTATATGTACATTTTCAATTTAATATTTTTTGTGAACAATAAAAAAGAAAACATTTTTATCTGAGAATGACAGAATTTTTGCACTTTTATACATCATTATCCTTTCGCCCGTGGCTCCGTTCACGCGGATGTCAGTTAACGTGACTTTTGCTCATATGTCCGGTCTTAGTGAACCGATCACGATCAAATAAACGTAAAATTTTAATCAGACCTTTCGGACAAAAAAACCGCGTCAAATTTGCGTCCAAACCGGACAAACAGACAAGAATTCAAAAAAATATAGGTATTAGGGGTTAAAGTATGAAATTGCCGATTTGTACTGACAAATTGAAATTCGTTTTTTTTTTAATTTAACGTATTTATTTAATCAAAATAATTACCATTATTATCTATACATTGCTGCCATCTAGTAGGAAGTTCATTTATGCCTTTGCGATAGAACTCTGGTGATCTAGATTCGACAAACTGTGTGAAAGCATTTTGTACTGCCTCCTGAGAAGAAAACTTTTTATCACATAGAAAATTGTCCAAATCACGAAAAATATGGTAGTCTGTTGGAGCAAGGTCTGGCGAATACGGAGGGTGACGGATAGTTACTAATTGCAGTTCCTGTAGAGTTAAAACGGTTTCTCGTGCTGTATGAGGTCTCGCGTTATCATGGAGCAATAATGGTGAAGATCGATTCATGAGTCGGGGCTGTTTCACTGCTAGTTTTGCTATCATTGTTCGGAGTTCGGCACAGTAGACATCTACCGTTATTGCTTGACCAGATCGTAGAAAGCTATAGTGAATAACACCATGCTGATACCACCAAACAGTTACCATTACCTTTTTATTGGTAAGCTTTGCTTTAGGACACTGTTGTGGCGTTTCACCTGGGGTCAGCCATTGCATTTTTCGCTTACGGTTATCGTAAAGAATCCACTTTTCATCACATGTCACAATTCGATCCAATATTCCTTCATTTCTGTATCGATTCAACAAGGCAACACAAGTTTCAACACGCATTTCTTTCTGCAGATCAGTCAAATCATGAGGTACCCATTTTTCACATTTTTTTATTTTATTGATTTGACGCAAATGAGTCAATATTGTTGGTAAGGTAACGTTAAACCATGCAGCTAATTCCTGGGTAGTTTGGCTCGGATCGGCTTCCACCATGTCTTTCAATTCATTGTTATTCACCTGTGGGACGGCCTTCCTCGTGGTTCGTTCTTCAAATCAAAGTTTCCATCACGAAAGCGTTTAAACCAAAATCGCACGGTGCGTTCATTAGCAGTCCCCTCTCCAAACCCAACATTGATATTGCGAGCTGTTTCTGCCGCATTAGTTCCGCGTCGGAACTCGTATTCAAAAATCACTCGAATTTTCGAAGTATCCATCTTACTTGTCTAAGCTGAATAAAAAAAACAACTGAAAGTCGATAATCGAATGTTGCACATTTTTAAATGAAGAACTACATAGGTACCATGTGGAAAAAGTTTCACTCAAAAATCTCAAACCATGAAGGTTCTATGTCAATTCGAAGTACCTATTACAATGAAACGGCAATTTCATACTTTAACCCCTATTATTTTCGTGTTCAATATAGATTACAATAACTTGTAGATTATAAGTTATTGTGTGTGTTATAGTGATATATAGAGTAGTCCAATAACCAAAGAATGTTAAATATCGCCATCGCGTCATAACTCCTAAGTCCTTTAATTACATTAACATTCGACTTCATAAATAAACAGAGTTCATTAATTGCCAAGCGAATTTTCCACGGCTTGAATTCCTATCACGTTGTACGATAAACTACCTTAAACATTTAGCAGGACGAGGCTCGTTTTGCAAACAGAATGTTCTCGATACAAATTGTAAGGTGATACAGACAAAATGCGTGGACTACTTATTGTATAATCAATACACAATAATCATTATTATTTGTTATGATGATGAATGTATGATTTAGTTGGAATAAAAGGTGCAAAGTAGATACTCAAAATTGGTATTAAAATTATTTTGAGTACTTTGCTTGTCAAGATCGCTCAGATGCTGACTGTACCACCCTATTTAACATAGACTTAAACTAGCGGTATGGCGAATAAGCTAAGCATCTTTAAAATTAAATACAAAGTGAAATGGCAAAAAATACAATATAAAATTGTTACCTACATAAATACTTTAAGACAGGAACATTTTATTTTATAGTAATTGTACTGTCACTCTTCCTGGCTAGTCTTTTGCGGAAATGGAAAATAGTATTCGTAACAGTACAACACTGAAACGGTGTATCTTATTTTGTTTAGGTATACGTGAGGTGAAATTTAAACAGGATAGTAATTTATTTTTAATAGTAGTAAAAATGTGTTTATTATAAAAATGATACTTATCCTACTTATTTTTACATTTTAATAGGAAGTATGGCAAATATGTATGGTACAAACTCCATTTTAGGAAGTTTTTGGTTTCTATAAGTCTCTAGCTAGCTAAATTCAATCCAATCAGGAACACAATTAAGGTATCAGCACACTGGGAAAGAATTTGTGAGATGCACCGTTGATTCGCAGAAGAAGAAAGTGAAATTAAGGCCCGTATTACAGAACGGCACTCAGTCCTGAATTACGATTTATCTGAGGACAGATGGTATGGATAAAGTGACAGGTTTGACAGATTGTCTACAAAATCTGACCTCAGATAAATTGAGATAAGAGCTGAGTGCTATTCTAGAATACAGGCTTAAGAATCTAAAAATAACAATTTCTGAAATTCGTGTAGAATGAGATTATAAACAGAATAAAATATTTTATTTCGTAGGTAAATGTATAGAAATTACTAGACAATCATTTAGAACTCACGCAAACTATGTAATAAACCGCCTTCTGCCAAACAGGGTTCCGCTATATCTTCAAACAGCAAAGAGCTGGCAATTCCAGTAGTCAGCCGGACAAATGCTCCGCAAGAATGGTCCACAAATTTATGGCCACTATTCGTTAACTCTACAAGGGGACGTGAAGAATGTGTCTTTATGCGTCTTCAACTCCGAAACCATTACGACCGCATTTCAACGTCAGTTTCAGGAGGGAATTAAAAAGTAGTTTAGTGGAGTCATTGTTTATAAGATCTTGTTATTATGAACTGTGACACTGTTGATTAAATGAAATCATTAATGAGAAATATACATACATACAATATTCACGCCTGAAAATCCCCAAGGGCAGAGACACCCACATATCACCAACTGGTATACCGCCGTTTGCCCGAATTTTATTTGACCGAATATCGTTTTGCCATAATAGTCAACAGCCATAATATTATATGACGGAAATAATCATTTGCCCGAATTGTATTTGCCATAATATTCAATTGCTAGAAGCTTTGTTTCCCATAAAGTCACTTACCATAACATCATTTGTCATAATCAAGGCTAATGCGGGAGCGGAGCGTACCGAAGCTCCCGCATTAGGCCTTCGTGGTTATTTTTTTATAAACCACCCAGAAGTACCAATAGGTTACCAATTAGGTCAAAACATTGGGTTAAATGAACTTTGATGCGCCTACAAGTTTGACGAGAGCAATGTATAAAATAGTATAATATTGTTAATAAAAATTTTGTAGTGAATTTTTCGGAATAGTTATGGTTATGCGTCGTTATGCTTAAGTAAACTTATGTTTTGGAATAGGGATTCCATCTTTTGTCATAATAGTTTTTGTCCTAATTTAAATTGCCATAACAAATTAGGCATAATTTTCTTTGTCATAATAATAGTTTGCCATAATTAGTTTTTAGTATACTGTGTTACTAAGCATAAATATTGTATATCCTAATGTTTTTATTCATAACATTGATATGCATAAAGTTGTAAAGCATATTGTTTATTTGTCTAATAGTTATTTGGTTTAATGATAAATGCCTGTTAACATGGTGCTAGCAAGCTGGCAAGGATCTGGATGCAATCTGGACTTTAGGGCACCCCGACTCGGATAGGTTAGGTTAGAAGGCTAATGCGGGAGCGGAGCGTAGCGAAGCTCCCGCATTAGACCTTCGTGGTTATTTTTTTATAAACCACCCAGAAGTAGGAGCCCCGCATAGCGGGGCTCCGTCGACCAATTAGGTCAAAAGAACATTAGGTTAAATGAACCTTGATGCGCCTACAAGTTTGACGAGAGCAATGTATAAAATAGTGTAATATTGTTTATAAAAATATTGTAGTGATTTTTTCGGAATAGTTATAGTTATGCGTCGTTATGCTTAAGTAAACTTATGCTTTGCAATATTATGCTTATTAAATATTATGCTTATAGTAAATAGGAGTAAAAAAATTATGCTTAAAATGTTATGGCAAATGAGAATTATGCGTAAATAATGTTTTGACAAGTAACATTATGCAATGTTAAATTATGACATACAATTTTAGGAATAAAAATAGAGAACCTTTGGGATATTATGCTTATAAAATATTATGCTTATAGTAAATAGGAGTAAAAAAATTATGCTTAAAAAGTTATGGCAAATGAGTATTATGCGTAAATAATGTTATGACAAGTAACATTATGCAATGTTAAGTAATGACATAAAATTTTAGGAATTAAAATAGAGAACCGGGTAGAGATGGGGTGCCCATATTCTACTAAGTGTTTTAAATAATATAATAGAAATTTAAATGGCTATAACTCCTAAAGTCTAAGATTAATTTAATAGCATTTAGGAATCAATTAAATATACTATAGAATGATAAATGATCGGAGTTTTGAGTGAAAACTAACATAGCCTATGTCCTTTCTCAGGTCAGGGGTCAGGTCTAATCTACCCCCATGCCAAATTTCATCAAAATTGGTTCAGTGACAAACACACACACCTTCACATTTATAATATTAGTATGGATACTATATTTATTAAGTAACCTAAACAGTCAACTCGTCTGGTAATGTGCGTCATAGCACCCACTTTTGTACATTCAACTTTAAACTATTTAAAGAAATAAAAGATTTTTGACGAATCATTCAGTAGCTAATTGTGACTACTACAAAGCAACGGAGTTTCAAGAATACATTTCATTTATTAAATTAATTAAATAAAAATAACCGATAGTAAAATTTAATAAAATGAATCACAATACAATCCGTCACAAATATTTTAATTTTAGAATCCATACCACTAGTGAAAGAAAACCACGAGTTTGTATCGGAGCATGAAATCGTTTTTAATTAATGATGTTTCATTAATACGGAGCAATGCATTCATTTTGAGTTAATTCGCGAATTTATTATACACAAACTAACGGTATCATTATTTTTTTTACCTTCAAAAATTTAATTTTATTTTCAAGGAGGACTGTGGTGGTTCAAGCCCAGTTATGTGATCGTCTATATATTTGAACCTATGTATAAGAGCTCAGTCACTTCATTACAGGATAACTTCAGTGCTTATGAGTTTAATGATGGTCTTTGTGGCAAATTTACTTAATTCAATCGCGTCTGATTATGCGTGTGTGCAATGTAGTGATGGATGTTCCCAAAATAACAAGTCATATATTCACTTCAGCTTACTTTTAATGGACCTCTAATTATTTGAAGAAAAAGGTCGTTACAACCTCAGGGATAGTTTGTCTCGAATTAGTAACGTGCTGAGGCAAATTAGGTCGAGTAAGTGCTTCCGACGCGCGTATATGACTGTTAATTGAGTCAATGGTAAGACCATCTTTGCTGCCCAAATCACTCTGGCATTTACGGGATTTTCCTACGGCCTGGCTCAAGGCTTCCACGCATGGAATTATGGGGCTCGAATTCAACTCCTTTTCATCGCTGAGAAGCGGTCAAATCAACACGTCCGAGGACATGGATAATTATATGGCGCACATAGCTGCCTGCCCCAATACCATGGTATAGTTTTTATATTATATTTATATATCAGTTAGGGTTCTATTCGGCCGAATAGAGGTCGGAGTTGATTCGATAAGAGAGGAATGTGTGTATTTGATGCCCAGATTTGCTAGCTAGCCGCCGACAACCTTTGCACAGTTCAATTCTGACCCAGAATTGCGGTTTAATTCAGGTCGATCTCAAGATCAACTATTGCGACGGATACACAATGAAGATCCTCTATCGTGTAGATGTCCATTGGGATCCGCACAAGGGAGTGTCACTTGGTCTGCACCCTTAGTGGAGTTAAAGTTCCACACTAATGCAAAATTGAATTCATATAAAATGTGCCATCTTTTGACTATAAGCATTGAAATAACCACTGTCTTGTAAATTATTAACCAGACTAAATAAATTTAGTGTCCAGATTCTGCGGTAAGATCAGGATCTCCAAATCTGTCATATAGTAAATCAATACTTACTAGACTCAATTCTCCATTATTCTCGTGCATTGTATTCAATTTGAGACCAAAGTATTCAAAGTTCAATTAGATATGCAATGTATGCTTGATATAAATTTTAAGACTCTGTGACTGTTAATTGTTATAGTGTCTGAGTATAGCTTGAGCTATTACTTGACTTCACTAGATAGAAATGGCTTCATTCAGTTAAGATCAGATAGAAGTTTGGCTTTTCAAACTTTAAAATTCAAGTATAGAAATCTTAGTTTCGTGTATAAATTCGTAAAATAGCCTGGGTTTGTACCATGGAGTTTTGTGGATGAAAATTGTACTTATGTACTTTATTTATAGTGTAATTCGCGTTCTGCGTGACCTTAAGAGCTGAATAATTAACATCCTATAAAACTCCATTTTACCTTAACCAAATGGGAAGGGACTTAATTCTAGAAGATTGAAATTACAGAAATATACAATTAAGAATTATTTATTTCATAACCAAATTGTATCATTATCAGTGGCGAATCTAAGTTGATTATTTAGATTAGATGTGACCGATTAGTGTCACATCTAACCGGACCTTCAGTTCCTAGGCTCGTATATAAGGGAAAACGTAGGCCCAAATAAAAAACCCTTATATGCCGTATTACTTATTTCTAGCATAATTATTTACACAAGACTTAGATCTATTTATAATAAAGGAAACATTCACAGTAAATTACACGTTTATTGTGTGTTCGGTGAGATGTTATTCATTTGATGATTGAACTGTACTAAGTTTTTATGTCTGACTATTGACTCAGAACATAATGATATATATACATGTGTATGTATACATATATGTTGGATTTGAAATTTAATAGCGACTCGACATACATGACAGTGGTTTTATCTAGAACTAGAATAATATGATTATGTACTCAATTACTCATATTATTTGTTACCAAGCACATTATTTCAAGAAGATTCGTTATTGGGCTGGATTTTAGTATGATCTTTGGATTTTTATACATCTCATCTCACACAGACATGATTTAAAACAGTTTATACACATTATATACACATCTCCTCATAACTCTGTTCACCGTTCGTCATAGTCTACTGTATCTTTCATGAATCGTAAGTGCTGAATAATTCAATACATTTAATTAGGCGAATTGTATGGGTTCTAATGGTATTTCTACCATTCTCGTCTCTGTCATTCGACAACATCTTTTCATTATCAGCACAACAATAATTATGATAATTATTATAATTGAGATATAGGAAATTGCTATTTCTATAATTCATATTCCTTATCAGATATTACACCCATTGTCAGATAGTTTGTTTATTTATGTTTCGTTACAAATGACAGTTATTTATGTAACGCTGTACAAAGGTATGAGGCACAGAAATAATTACAATAGGTTTATACATTACCCGTCAATTCTCAGTTTCAACTTTATCACTCCCGCCTAACTTATACAAATTAATCTAATTTTACTTTTACTAGTTAGACTTATTTCTACAGGATAACACTAAGATTTGAATTCAGGGCTAGCATTAGCTAGTCAAAACTTCTATCAGTTTTCTCCAGCGAGCAAAGACGTGCGAGCTCTCTAGCGGTTCAGATCCTTGTTCCCGTCTGTCCCTCACTCGCAAGCGCAGCCAACCTATGCTGGGTCCGCCTCCTGCGTAGCTTTCTGCCAATGAGAAAAGATCAAGCCAGTAAACGGTTCCTAATTGGTTTATATTAGCGTCATGTTGTGATTTTTCCCGCCAAGAATTTGGCGGCAAGATTCCCACACCGCAGTATTTTTTTTGTGTTGTCACAAGTCGTCACAAGTGTTTGTAATAACTTTACAGAAATGTCTACCTTTTACAAATTGATGACTCGATAAGCATTACACATAGGCGAAATCCCTAGAATTTGTGTCACTTAAGGCCACTCTATTAGTGTAACACTTGGACATTTTAAGATATTAACTTCGAGTACAAGTTAACTTATCGGTTTTGGGTATCTTTTGAAACTCTCTGTTAAGCTATTTTTTTCCTTTAACTTAATAGTTATTTATGAGGGTGTCGCCTTTTGTTTCATGAAGCATTATCAGATATGTTATCTAGAATTTCTTAACATTTATTTTATACAGATGTTTTCGGCGATGAGAAAAAAAATTAAGATTTGTTTTGGCAACAAACCATCCTATTAGAATTTTTAAATACTGGCTAACTATCTGAAATAGTTGGCCATCTCACACTCCCCCAAATAGATTTTGAAACTTGACTTCTCCCTTCTGATATTTCATTAAGCAAAGTTTTAAAATATATTTCTCTTCATCCTATTTAAAATAAAATTCTTTCCTTCGTCTACTATACTAATCCTGACTCAATTCTCACGCTCCCCCAAATCTTCACACGGTGAGCTACCAATTCTCACGCCTTTCAAACCATTCTCACAGCATCCCTTTTGTATTCACAACACAGCTGTAAAGTTGTTTACACAACTTTCCTTACATTCAACCCGTTTTTTTTTTTTTTTTTTTCAATTTGGCTATAGACATTGTCACATGGTACCGCTCCTATTTGCTTCTACATTCCACCTCTTTCCGCATTTATTGGTAGCGTGATCCGATTCAGCATCATGTTGATAATGGTAGCGCTCGTCTCTCCCCCTAGTCGTTCGATCTCGCTATCCGAATTCAGTCTAACACTAGACCTATCTCGTAAATGTTCTAACCTCAGTCTCCGTTCTTAACCACAATTCACTATTCCTTTCACTCTTTCTAGCCAATCACAGTCCAGATAATTTTTGCATGATTAATACAGGTGCTTCTACAATCAAATTATCTAACTTGAATTCTATTAATACCAATCGGTTTGTGCTCTCGCTTCTTCAACCAAATTCGTAGTCAATTTCACATACAATTGTAAATTACACAACAACTTATTAATACCTAATCATCATCATCTAGGATCATCAGCATCTTGTGAATTCATAATACGTAATTATACGATAATTCCATCTTAAAATATAATCGCTGCAAGTAAGAATAAACCTTTTGTCCATATTTTAAGGGTTGACGACGGCGTGACTAATTCTTTAAACTATCTTATCGTATTGGAAAGTTTGAAATTGCCGTGATATGAGTAATTTATGATTTTCTGAAACAAATCACTAACTGTCTAGTGTTGCATTATTTATCGTATAGTTCGCTTAGGAAATAGTTCGTTAGCCTACACGCTTCTAATTACACCGTAGGAGGTGTTGGTATATTCTTTTGTCATGTGAGTAAGGTGTCAAACAGCATTAATTTATAAACTCAGGTACCTAATTTAACGAAGCTTTGTCCTTCCTTGATCCAATGAAACTTAATTTGCATACCTCGTCATATCTGATTCACGTGATTTTACCAGATATTAGGTGGCCCGGCCACCGATTAGTCGCCCCTGGCGAAAGGTTTCTAGTGGTCACGATGCTCGGCTACTCCATTGCGCCGCGAGTTGAAACACGCTGCACTATCTCGATACTGCATAACGCTGGATTTTCATATTCACGAAGCGATGAATCTTCCAAATAACCCTTGACTTGACGTTAAACCAGCAAACACGAAGTCCGGTGTCACTGAAATGTTATAGCACACGAGCAGAGAATTTGTTGCAAGAGAATTCATTGAACCTCCATCTCGATAATCCATTTATATCTAACGTTTTTTTCTTTTTCGCCAATCAAGTTTTAGTAACTAAGGTTGGTAATAGCTAACCATCATAGTTCTAATAGTATCCAATAAACCTTTACCATAGTTGTACTGACATTTTTTTTCTACTCGCCAGATGGTCAGACAACGCCTAGACCCTTTTTTTCGGAGTCTTTTGTAATCACTGTCTCCATTCACTTTTAACTACCATCCATTGCACAATCGTTTCTTGCTTATTTTAAATATGTTATATGCTCACGCTGGTTTATACCAGAATGGGTAGGCAGAAATGTACACTATCTTTTGCTGTCTCCGTGTTGCAAGCCAGAATCTCCTAGCAGAGAAACAAATAACTTAATTTCCGATCTGGGTGTCGAACCCTCGTGAATAGTGTGTAAATAGTTGAATCACTGATGTGCCAATAGGGTAACAACACCCAAGTATTCTGCCGTATTTTGAAACTTCGGGATTCGAACCCGCTATCAGTCTTGTTTCAGGAATATTTAGCAACTTTGCTAATAAGCAAATTCTTAAATTCAGCTGTGTCGCTAAGAATGTTTCAGAAGTGTATATAAATAGATAAAAGAATCTTCAATTTAAAATAATCTACTAAGGAGATTACAAGAGCCATTCATCCAATCTATTATCACAGAATAGATAATAATAGTACTAGCGTAGTATTGTGAAATACAACCTACAGTCTGGGCCTCGAACCCAGTACTATATTATAATAATGATATAACCTATGACAGAGATTATTAATTCGACTAACGCAAATAAGAAATAACCTAAGAATACAGGTAACTTCTTTTTCTCATTTCATAGACTTTAGCCTAGGATCGAACCCAAGCAACTCATGTACGTAGACCATTATAGGCAATACGAGTCTAAGGTAATTGAGAAAACACCTCAAACACTTCATTGTCCTAAGAATTTAATTCACCCACGCTTTCAACTAAATTATAAACAAATCATTAAATTTCCTAGTCGCGTCCAAAGTATGTGAGTATGGACATAGGATCGCAATGTCCGCACTTTGTTTCGGCCGTCGTTTTCCCTCAAATATAGGTTTGGCGACCGTGGGTTGAATCACAAATGTTGCGTGTAGTTGAAGATGATGTACTAACACTCTCGGATGTAATACTCGCGGATTACTGCGTCATGTTTCCATCTAGATTACCTTCTTCTACTGTACCGCGCGATGATACGCTCGTCGTGTCCTTCTGTCTGTCACTACTGTTTGAGCTACTCAACTACTCTAACTTTCTGTTAAATTCATCCATACATTGTAGTAACAATTCCAAATCCGTCGTATTACTTAAAGGTTCCGTAATTCGTTCGTCACTTTCACTCGTTTTCGTTTTTTTTTTTTCCTCTCCCTGTCACTGTCACTCTCTTACTTCGTCTCTCAGACATCTCTACGACTAAACTATTCTCATACAACTTGCAATAACAATAGGGCTACCCTAGACTTTTGTTTGTTTATTACTTTCGCTTTCGCGTTTTATGTTTACAACAGTGTTCGAGCGGTCATAAATTTGTAGGGAAATTATAATTTGAAATAAAATTGCAAAATTAGAAATGTATAAGATTAGAAACGGGATAATATAATAATAGTCATATCGTCCTGGGTTTTCTTGTCGACCTGAAAGTTCGTATTATATTAAATAAATAATAATAAATTATAAATATTCCACAACATTTCACAGAACGCTATCTATAGACCCTTGTTAAGCATAGCTTAACTACCTTGCGTTATGGAATCTAGAATGCGGATTAACATACTTAGAAACTTTTTTTTTTTCATACATAATATACATAGAAACACGCAGACCAATGTAAATATACATATTCATGCATACAAATATTTGCACCAAGCGGGGATCGAACCCGCGCCTCCTGCGTAGCAGCCGCGTTCACTACCGCCACGCCACAGAAGTTGACACTATTCGTCCTTTCCGTGTTGTTACACACAAATTACACATAATCATATAGCTCGTGTAGGTCATACACACAATAATTCACAATAATTCCTGTTTATCAATTGGTCAAGATTCCTGTAAATGAAAGGCTTATTTTACGTCTCGATACACGGTTCTTTTTGTTCTACGTTGTGTTTTTAGTAAGTTAAATTTAATAAATCCAATCGTATCGTTTTTTCGAATACGTAGTTGGATCGCTGGTCTGCGGCACCATTTTCTGTGGTGGTTCAAGCCCAGTTATGTGATCGTCTATATATTTGAACCTATGTATAAGAGCTCAGTCACTTCATTACAGGATAACTTCAGTGCTTATGAGTTTAATGATGGTCTTTGTGGCAAATTTACTTAATTCAATCGCGTCTGATTATGCGTGTGTGCAATGTAGTGATGGATGTTCCCAAAATAACAAGTCATATATTCACTTCAGCTTACTTTTAATGGACCTCTAATTATTTGAAGAAAAAGGTCGTTACAACCTCAGGGATAGTTTGTCTCGAATTAGTAACGTGCTGAGGCAAATTAGGTCGAGTAAGTGCTTCCGACGCGCGTATATGACTGTTAATTGAGTCAATGGTAAGACCATCTTTGCTGCCCAAATCACTCTGGCATTTACGGGATTTTCCTACGGCCTGGCTCAAGGCTTCCACGCATGGAATTATGGGGCTCGAATTCAACTCCTTTTCATCGCTGAGAAGCGGTCAAATCAACACGTCCGAGGACATGGATAATTATATGGCGCACATAGCTGCCTGCCCCAATACCATGGTATAGTTTTTATATTATATTTATATATCAGTTAGGGTTCTATTCGGCCGAATAGAGGTCGGAGTTGATTCGATAAGAGAGGAATGTGTGTATTTGATGCCCAGATTTGCTAGCTAGCCGCCGACAACCTTTGCACAGTTCAATTCTGACCCAGAATTGCGGTTTAATTCAGGTCGATCTCAAGATCAACTATTGCGACGGATACACAATGAAGATCCTCTATCGTGTAGATGTCCATTGGGATCCGCACAAGGGAGTGTCACTTGGTCTGCACCCTTAGTGGAGTTAAAGTTCCACACTAATGCAAAATTGAATTCATATAAAATGTGCCATCTTTTGACTATAAGCATTGAAATAACCACTGTCTTGTAAATTATTAACCAGACTAAATAAATTTAGTGTCCAGATTCTGCGGTAAGATCAGGATCTCCAAATCTGTCATATAGTAAATCAATACTTACTAGACTCAATTCTCCATTATTCTCGTGCATTGTATTCAATTTGAGACCAAAGTATTCAAAGTTCAATTAGATATGCAATGTATGCTTGATATAAATTTTAAGACTCTGTGACTGTTAATTGTTATAGTGTCTGAGTATAGCTTGAGCTATTACTTGACTTCACTAGATAGAAATGGCTTCATTCAGTTAAGATCAGATAGAAGTTTGGCTTTTCAAACTTTAAAATTCAAGTATAGAAATCTTAGTTTCGTGTATAAATTCGTAAAATAGCCTGGGTTTGTACCATGGAGTTTTGTGGATGAAAATTGTACTTATGTACTTTATTTATAGTGTAATTCGCGTTCTGCGTGACCTTAAGAGCTGAATAATTAACATCCTATAAAACTCCATTTTACCTTAACCAAATGGGAAGGGACTTAATTCTAGAAGATTGAAATTACAGAAATATACAATTAAGAATTATTTATTTCATAACCAAATTGTATCATTATCAGTGGCGAATCTAAGTTGATTATTTAGATTAGATGTGACCGATTAGTGTCACATCTAACCGGACCTTCAGTTCCTAGGCTCGTATATAAGGGAAAACGTAGGCCCAAATAAAAAACCCTTATATGCCGTATTACTTATTTCTAGCATAATTATTTACACAAGACTTAGATCTATTTATAATAAAGGAAACATTCACAGTAAATTACACGTTTATTGTGTGTTCGGTGAGATGTTATTCATTTGATGATTGAACTGTACTAAGTTTTTATGTCTGACTATTGACTCAGAACATAATGATATATATACATGTGTATGTATACATATATGTTGGATTTGAAATTTAATAGCGACTCGACATACATGACAGTGGTTTTATCTAGAACTAGAATAATATGATTATGTACTCAATTACTCATATTATTTGTTACCAAGCACATTATTTCAAGAAGATTCGTTATTGGGCTGGATTTTAGTATGATCTTTGGATTTTTATACATCTCATCTCACACAGACATGATTTAAAACAGTTTATACACATTATATACACATCTCCTCATAACTCTGTTCACCGTTCGTCATAGTCTACTGTATCTTTCATGAATCGTAAGTGCTGAATAATTCAATACATTTAATTAGGCGAATTGTATGGGTTCTAATGGTATTTCTACCATTCTCGTCTCTGTCATTCGACAACATCTTTTCATTATCAGCACAACAATAATTATGATAATTATTATAATTGAGATATAGGAAATTGCTATTTCTATAATTCATATTCCTTATCAGATATTACACCCATTGTCAGATAGTTTGTTTATTTATGTTTCGTTACAAATGACAGTTATTTATGTAACGCTGTACAAAGGTATGAGGCACAGAAATAATTACAATAGGTTTATACATTACCCGTCAATTCTCAGTTTCAACTTTATCACTCCCGCCTAACTTATACAAATTAATCTAATTTTACTTTTACTAGTTAGACTTATTTCTACAGGATAACACTAAGATTTGAATTCAGGGCTAGCATTAGCTAGTCAAAACTTCTATCAGTTTTCTCCAGCGAGCAAAGACGTGCGAGCTCTCTAGCGGTTCAGATCCTTGTTCCCGTCTGTCCCTCACTCGCAAGCGCAGCCAACCTATGCTGGGTCCGCCTCCTGCGTAGCTTTCTGCCAATGAGAAAAGATCAAGCCAGTAAACGGTTCCTAATTGGTTTATATTAGCGTCATGTTGTGATTTTTCCCGCCAAGAATTTGGCGGCAAGATTCCCACACCGCAGTATTTTTTTTGTGTTGTCACAAGTCGTCACAAGTGTTTGTAATAACTTTACAGAAATGTCTACCTTTTACAAATTGATGACTCGATAAGCATTACACATAGGCGAAATCCCTAGAATTTGTGTCACTTAAGGCCACTCTATTAGTGTAACACTTGGACATTTTAAGATATTAACTTCGAGTACAAGTTAACTTATCGGTTTTGGGTATCTTTTGAAACTCTCTGTTAAGCTATTTTTTTCCTTTAACTTAATAGTTATTTATGAGGGTGTCGCCTTTTGTTTCATGAAGCATTATCAGATATGTTATCTAGAATTTCTTAACATTTATTTTATACAGATGTTTTCGGCGATGAGAAAAAAAATTAAGATTTGTTTTGGCAACAAACCATCCTATTAGAATTTTTAAATACTGGCTAACTATCTGAAATAGTTGGCCATCTCAGGACAATTATGGGTGCATCCGAAGCTAGTACTTCTCCTATCCCTCTGCCGACTTTGGGGTTACGCCCCCGAATGAAAAAAATAAGTCTCATTAATAGGGTTCCGTTTTTACCCTTTGGGTACGAAATTCTAAAAACAAAATATTCAATTTTTTACCGACGTTTATTGTTGCGTATTTTACAAGACTGCAAAAACCAAAACAATCACCGACTAAAGCATGAAGAAATAATACTCTGCCCTCCGTGGAGTAATGCCTGACAAGTAAATAAATACAACTTATTAAAAATATTTTAGTATAGTAGTAATATTCTAGTAGGTATAATACATCAGTCAGCTGTACATCTGGCTATAAAAGTATAAGCGATCCAGTCACTTTCCAATGTATGCAAGTAACGGCTACTAGCTGCCAAATTACAATGTGATACATCCATATCATAATTTATCAGGTAGCATTGATGTAAACGTAAAATTGACTAAAAAACTTTAGTTGATCATAATATTTACTTTTATTAATTACCCTACTTGTGATCAGTGGTGTTATAATAAAATGACACCCTGTGAGTCGTGGTAGTAGACTATTCGACTGAAATTAATATTTTTTAACA
Source organism: Eilema caniola (assembly GCA_949126895.1). Classification (NCBI taxonomy): domain Eukaryota; kingdom Metazoa; phylum Arthropoda; class Insecta; order Lepidoptera; family Erebidae; genus Eilema; species Eilema caniola. Next base: position 7,765,766 of record OX421476.1, read on the forward strand.
TATATTTAATATTTAAGTTATTAAAAGATCAGAACAAGTTTGATGGCAGGCGGCTCCCATTTATCAATCATAAACCGAAAGGAAATTAATGGGTACCGCCTGCCATTAAACTTATTTCGATCTTTTAGAAAGCAGGGATTTTATTGGTATTTTATTATTAATGATTATAATTTTGAATTTTTTTTCAACTCCAAATATTCACCACTAGCTGTTGCCCGCGGCTCCGCCCGCGTGGATGTCGGTTATCGCGACCAAACATAGCCAACGTCCTTTCTCAAGGTCTAATCTACCACTATACCAAATTTCATCAAAATCGGTTCAGTGGTTTAGGCGTGAAAGTGTAAACTACAGACAGACAGACAGACAGACAGAGTTACTTTCGCATTTATAATATTAGTATGGATATAGTTTTTGTTAACATATGACACTCGGGAGATGAAAACCTTTCATTTGAGATTCCGTTTATTGAAATCCGTCCAGCCGTTACGCCTGTAGAGGGGAAAAAATAAAACTAAATACACACATACATACATACATACGCGCGTAACTCATTGCCTTTGCTGGCACAGTCGGGAAAACAGCCAAATGTAAGATCTTCAAAATCATATTGCAGCTGTAAGTAACTTTTGAATTAAAGAGAATTATAGAGCTTGCTATTAAAAGTTACCTGTGTTCTTTTTTCTGTCTTATTAAGTTCATTTTAGAAATGACGTATTCCAAGAATCAAGTAAAATCCTATTTCTTGACATTCTACGATGATTGCTGAACTAAGCAAAGCGTATTCTTGATGTCATTAGCCAAATTAATCTGAGATGCGTCGAATCTTTCAATCTAATCTAGACCTAACCTTTATCAAAATTAAAAAAAAAATCTTTTGCGAATCTTTTGTTTTTGGTATCTAAATTAAACATAATACTCAAATCTACGCTTTAGGTTATAGAGAGTAAAGATTTAATTGCTTGTTTGTCTGCTTGTCTGGGTGTTTGTTTTCGTACTAAATAGGCTCCAAAACTACTAAACCGATTCAAAAAAATATTTTACCAGTAGAACACCACATCATTAAGAAATACTGAATAGGCAGTAGCGTGATGATATAGATATCATCACGCTACTGCCTAAGGGAACGGAGCAGTAATCATAACTGTCAATAACTCCGGTATTATCCCATACATTATTTTAATTTATCTATTAAATTACATTATATGGGACACATATGGGGCGCATTATATGGGATAAAGGAATGCAACGGGGGTTCAAATTATGTAACAAGTGAAACTGGAGATAGAGTGTCAGCTAAACAGAGGATAAAGTGTGAGTCACGCGGGCAGTGCCGCCAGCTACAGCTTACAAAAATTCTTCTTGGGGTTGTCTTTCGTTTACAGTTGGGTATTGCAATGTTTTGTCATAAAAGTCTATAAATTCTGCGGTATTTTTAGGACTAACGGTCTTAGGTGTAAAGTAATAATTTCGAAAAGGGCATGGCACATCACCTAGAATTCACCTTTTCGAAGTTATTTCTGTACACGTCATGACATGAACAGTAGAATTAATACCATAAATAAACCATTTATGAACATAATAGGTGCATGGAAGCATGTAGATTACATTTATATAAAAAAAAAATATTTCGTCAAAATATTTGCCAGATGTGCCCTTTCCGAAATTATATATTCAATTAATTTCCAAAATGGTTCACATAAACATCGAAAAAAAAAGTTTGGAACGGAATCTTATAAAGTTCAGCAGTAAAATCTCCGTACAAAGCAAGAAGCGTTCGGAATTCCAAAGTATTAAAGCATGAAAGGAAACTGTCCGGAACTTATTGAAGCAATCAGATTGTGCAGATTCCGTTTAACATTAGCGGAATTCTTGCTGGAACCCAATCGCATTAAGAGCCCATTTAAACTTTTTGCCACGAAAGGATTCTGTAATTCCTCCATTCCTGAAAAATAAATAGGCTTAGCAATTTAGAATTCGAGTCTACTTGGTTTTGTATTCTTTTTATACGCAAGTTTAGAAGACGTAAGTGTAATGAAAAAAGTTTTTTCTTCGCTGTACTATTAATGGTAGAGTACCTGAATAGCTTCAGGGTTAAACTCTACTAATTATGTGTATACAATTCTGTTCATGGAAATAAGCGCGATCCTATTGTTAAACATCAGGGCCAGTGGTAACTAGTTAAGAGTTAGGCAGCTCAGTACCCCCACTATGCCTCGGTCAATCGCATCAATGCATTAAACATTTAGTTGAATATTGCAGACTTATACACTATAAAATATATAGATTCAGTCTATCCAAGCCTACGGGTAGGTGATGAATCAAATATTCAGTCTTCAAGTTGACGGTATTTTGACGCCCCTGTTGACTTTGAATCTTTCTAAGATATTGGTTATATTGGCATTCCTAATTACTAGTTTTAATGAAATTTCTAAATTTCAAAGGTACATACCGATAAATATTTCAATTTTTTAACATTCGCATGCCACTCAGCATTCAACAACGTTTTTTCTAACCCAGTGTCACAAAAAAGGTATGTACACGTTAGTATATGTACAGTCAGCATCACAAAAATGTTGACCATCAAAGTACTCAAAATGATCTGAATACCAAAATTTCAAATTGTTGTAAGCATCCACAGTGTTCAAACCATCCTAGCAATCAGTTTTCCGTTTTTATGTAAGTTAGTAGAGAGTCTATATTCATATGTGCAAACACACCGATCAATGGTATCTAATCAAGTATAAGGTTAAAATAATGTTTACATTGTCATTTAAACACACTTTGAGTTTTTTATGCGTGACAGTTGTTTGAGCCGCAAACTATCAATTTGCATTGATGAGAAAGGAGTTCGAATACGTAATAAATAAATACGTCTAAAATAATATTATATATTGACATACTTGATATTGTCTTTACAAAGTAAATGTTTCAACTAAATGTGTAATATGAGGTTTAAAAAGTATTATTGCTAACTCTATGACATTAATTTACACGTATAATGTTTTTACGTATTCTTTCTCTTTTTCCAGCAATGGAAGTTGATAATTTACGGCTTAAGCAACTGTCATGAATAAAAAAATACAAGTGTCAGAGTAAAAATGAAAGGGATGGCTATATAAGTAAGAATAGGATACAAAATGTTTGAATGACAATGTTAACATAATTTTGACCTTATACTTGATTAGATAGCATCGACCGGCGTGTTTGCACATATGAATATAAACATTCTACTAACTTACATAATATCGGAAAACTGATTGCTACGATGGTTTGACTACTCCGGATACTTACAACTATTGGAGCACTGAAATAACTTCTATAAAATTGGAATTTTGGTATTCAGATTATTTTGAGTACCTACTTTAGTGGTCAACATTTTTCTGAAGCTGACTTTACCTACCTTTTTAGTGACGCCGCCGGATTAAGGGTCAGAGAGAGAAGAAGAGGGTCAGTAAATGAACGTATATAGTATAAAAATATTACTGATGTCATGAAATTATATCCATAGCAGCTCTCCGTGACCTATTATATAACTTTATGCACACAATATTGCACCTTATGTGACCATCACCATACTGAAGTGAACAGCACCGGTGACTGATATTTACAGCAATAAGCAATAACATTTTCGATAAAATATTTCTAACATAAAACGACTAGGGTCATATAGACCCTTCCTCAATGACGCCGGGTTACAACGAAACTGACGACTTTAATCTTGACAAATCTCGACCTTGAGTGACGAGACTTATAAAATGTGTTTTCCGTTTAAGTAAATTGTCGCCATATCAGTCACGTCCCCTCACATAAACACCCCTCGTATTTATTTTCATCGTTTTGGAAAATTATTCGTTTTAATTTAACGAAGCCTCGATGGATGAGGCTGGTTACGTAACACATTCACATCGCGCCGACCCTTTTCATAAATTTCTTTCATAAAACATTGTGGTACTTTAACAGAAGCTGATGATTAGAAACGGGCGACACCGGTTGCGATTTCCCCATAAATTATATATATATAATGTAAAAAGAATAATTAATATAAATATATATATATATATATATATATTTATCCCGCAAACAATTGGCCGTCCACTGAAGGCGAAAGTGCATTTAAACTGGCGTCCACCTGCTTTTGGCGTCCATATACCGGACGCCACTTTGTTATCCGGTGGCACTTAAGTCCTATTGATCCTAGCTAGCCGTAGTACAAAAATCGACGGAAGTCAAAATTCGCTTTAAATGGTTGCAATAAAATATTGAAAACTTCGCGAAGAAATCACCGCGCAGGTGAGGCGCTGCTGCAGTGCGTATATCCACACTGTATATCTAGAGGAATTCCTGACTACGGATTCGCGTATTTGGCGTCCACAATTGCGACGTTGCCAACTCGCACCTACCGCAATCAAAACAATATAATCAACATCCAATTATTTTTGTATAACAGTCGCGCAAACGTTAGAACATTTCATTCATGATTAATTACCTGAGACGGTGTTGGGTCATAAATTCATACTCATACTCATACTACTCATACTCATTTATGTATAATATAGAATATTACATGTCAGTATAATAATAATGGGACTTTATGCATTTATAGGAGAAGGAAGAAGAAGTGATATTAGATTCATGTATACGGACGTATGCGTCAAACCGGCATCCATATATATGTCTCGTAGCTTTAAGGCTATATACGGACGTCCGTTGACGGTATATACCTACTATTCATGCCTCCCCATATTCGACGTCCGATTAATTTACTAAAGTAGTGCCATAGATTCATGTACACGGACGTCAAATATCGTACAGTATGAAAAGTATACGTCAAACCGACATCCGTATATGTATCGCGTAGCCCTGAAGCTATATGCGGACGCCAGTTGACGGTATATACCTACTATTCATGCCACCCCATATTCGATGTCCGATTAATTTTCTAAAAATAGTGCTATAAATTCATGTATACGTCAAACCGACATCTGTATATGTGTCGCGTAGCTCTGAAGCTATATACGGACGTCAGTTGACGGTACAGACTTTTCATGCCGCCCCATATTCAACGTCCAATTATTTTTGTAAAGTAGTGCTATAGATTCATATATACGGACGTCAAATCTCGTACAGTATGAAAACCGTAATATATAAATAAATAAATAAAAACAGCGTCAAACAGACCTAGCCCGTCTCGAGGCCTTTTCAAGTCCCATGGTCACGGGTAAGACTCAACCCGTGACCATGGGACTTGAAAAGGCCTCGAGACGTCGGGTTAAAGTTTGAAATAATACACGCGATTAAATCGGTTAAAATAGTTTTATTTCAAATCATAAATAATTTTATTTGCTACCAAGTATTTAAGCCTAAGAGGAGAACAAACGGACAAACCGCGGACGGCCGCGGGTCAGCCGGACATATGAAAGCATTTTCGTCCAAGTCCAATCTTAATACACAGACCTTCGTTAGCGCTCGGTAGATGGTCATGGGCAAAAGTTGCTGTTTCTAATAATAGCGAAAGGAGAGTGAAAAGTTTCGGGTTCTTAAAATATTAAGAAATATGTGGATTATTCCATTTTTTGGTGTAAGTACCATTTAAATAGCGTTTTTTAGTAGGGCAAACACAGCTTGATCGGGTCACTCCTGCGGGGCTGGTTGATACTAAGTAGCTAGTGGCGTACCTTAGATACGTAGTCAAAGATAAGCTCAGCAGTGGGCGATTACAGGGTGAGAATAATCTATCAGAAATATCTAGTCAATAATACTCTTTGAATCTAATCAAATTAAGCTTAAAAATACTCGTATATAACACTAAAAGACAACCCACTACATCCTCAGCAACATGTGTACAGGAAAGGTAGATCAACAGAGTCCGCACTGCACATGGTAGTGCATAAGATAGAATCGGCTATCACAAATAAAGCCTCAACACTAGTTACTTTCATAGACATAGAAGAGGCTTTCGACAAGACGGTACACAGCAGCATTAACGAAGCCTTGCGAAGGCGTAGGGTAGAACCAACCATAAGGGACTGGATCACTCAGCTAATAAGCAAAAGAGCGGTCCAGATAGTGATCACTACCACAAGAGCAAAGGTAGTCAAAGGGTGCCCACAAGGAGGCGTCCTATCGCCACTTTTATGGAATATAGTAGTAGACAGCCTCCTAAAGAGACTAAATGAGAGAGGATGCACCACCATCGGGTACGCAAATGATCTTGCAATACTGATAAGCGGAACGGCTGAGGATGTGCTATGCAAAATCATGCGCTCAGCCCTTCAGATTGTGGAAGAATGGTGCGAAGAACACCGAATATCAGTAAACCCGAAAAAAACAGAACTTGTCCTTTTCACCAACAAAAGAAAGTTACCAGAACTACAACTACCAAAACTATTTAACACCAAACTAGCTCTAACAACTCAAGTTAAATATCTGGGCATCATACTTGATAATAAGTTGAATTGGGCTAGCCACATAAATGCTAAGATGAAAAAGGCCTGTATAACTTTCTGGCAATGCAGAAGACTCGTTGGTAAGAACTGGGGTCTTAACACAAAGATAACACTTTGGCTGTATACGGCAATTATCAGACCTTCCCTAACCTATGGATCAGTTGTATGGTGGCCCAGAACAGAACTGATCACTGTGAAAGAAAAGCTCCAGAGTTTACAACGCCTAGCGAGTACAGCAGCCACTGGATGCATGAGAACCACCCCATCAGTCGCACTAGAGCACTTCCTAAACCTGAGACCGCTGCATCTAATCATACAGGAGGAGGCCAAGGCAGCAGCCTTAAGACTGAAAAATAATGGGCTTTGGAAAGAGAATACTGGAACAAAGCATTCAAAGATTCTACAGGGAATCCTAAAGAAGATACCACTTCTCGAGGCTCCCATAGACAGAATACCATGTCACCACGTCTTCGAAAGGAAGTTTCATATCCAACTTTCTGAAGAAAAAAGAGATAACTCTGGCGTCAAAGAAGTTAGGATATACACAGATGGCTCCAAAACCACACATGGTGCCGGAGCAGGCGTCTTCTCGAATGACTTAAATATCAAAATAACAACCACCTTGGACAAGCTAAGCATAATATTTCAAACCGAATGTATTGGCATAACGAGAGCGGCGGAGACGATTGCCGCCAGAGATGTCAGAGATCTAGATGTAAAGATCATCTCAGACAGTGCATCCGTACTCCAAGCTCTCTAAAGTAACACCATAACCTCTGTCCTCATATTGGAATGTCATAACACACTCCAATCCATTGCAAACACAGACAGGGTCACGCTGGTAACCTATTGAAATATCGAATTTCTGTTACCCGAATCTTAAAACCCCGAAAACGGTTGGTAGAACTTTTAAAAGACAGATGTAATGAATGACAACTTTCTATAATTCCGTTTTTCATTTTCCAGATGAATCAATTTCCAGGTGCACTAAAACCAAATTTTCAAATAGTATTTTTTTGTTTCCCATATTGTCATAATCCAAATATAGTTATACCAGATTCTCAGAATATTCTTTTTTGGTTCCCATCGTACCATTTTCCAAATAAACTATTACCAAATTTTCATAATCTTTTTATTTGGTTCCCATACAAATCGTGTTCCAGCTAAACTTTATACAGGTATAGTAAAAATCAGTAAATTTATACGATTCATTTAGAGTGTGTAACGGTTGATATAATAATAAAAAATCTAACGTTCACTTAAGACATAAATAATTTCACTTAATATAATGAAAGCCTGAAGACTTATAATATAATTTTGTTTAAATTATTGTTTTCCATGTCATGCATGAACAGTTTTGTTTGCAGGTATAATCAATGAATCAGGAAAGCGAGCTCGTGAACACTGCGTACCACACCTGACCCGACTCGCCGTGGTACTTGTCTGCCCTACACTAGAGTGTTATTTAAGAACCGGAGGCGCGGAGGGACGGGAGCCCCTTATTTCGTAGAAAGAAATTTCATGGAATTTCGTTTCACAGAAAATGCTTCAGATAATATTTGGTTCTTATATTTTTATTTCGAATATTATTGTTCCAAAAACAATTTCCTACAATGAAACATATTTCACAGAAACACAATTGAACGAATTTTTAATCACATTTTTTTGTTTAACTAACTTATCAAACTGTAGAATTATTTTTTAAAGAATATTAAACCACCTTTATAATGTTCCAAATCACATTTATTTTTAACTGTAACATTTACAATTTTAACACCCCGACTCAGATTACCCCGACTCGGATAGGTTAGGTTAGAAGGCTAATGCGGGAGCGGAGCGTAGCGAAGCTCCCGCATTAGGCCTTCGTGGTTATTTTTTTATAAACCATCCAGAAGTAGGAGCCCCGCGTAGCGGGGCTCCGTCGACCTTGTAGACGCAAGTTCGGGCGACCGGGCGAGCTGGAACGGCTGAGGTTGGTCGCCAAAGCTGCGGAAGCGAGCGTTGCCTGCTTGCCTGCATGCTTGCCTGCTTGCCTGCATGCCTGCATGCTTGCCGGTTTGATTGCCAGCTTGCCTGCATGCATGCTTGTTTGCTTACATGCATACATATATTTTTTAAGGCAACGTGTGTTTTGTTCAGTAGGTCTCCAATTGTAGTTAGTAGACGCCATATGAGGTTTAGTTTTAGGTTTATAAATCTGGATATTGTTTGTCTGGATATCAATTAACTGGATATCAATTAATTGCATTTCAAAAATTAGTGTTTTAAAAATTGGGCTTTCGTGCATATGGATTACGGTCATCTGGATTTTGTCCATTTAGATTTCGTGTGTCTGGAACTCGTTCGTCTGGATTATAAAACGTCTTACAAATGAATAAATCGGCAAATGAAATTCGGAGTTGCGATTATATGGCAAATAAAACTTCGGAATTTGAAAAACCGGGATTATGAAAAATTGGCCAAACGTTTTCTGGATTATGATATTCGGAATATTAAAATTCGGGATTAAGATAGGTAACTGGTCACGCTGCAATGGATCAAGGGACACAGCAACTCCCTCGGCAACGACGCAGCCGATGAATTGGCCAAGAGAGGATCAGGGATCAGTATATGGACCGGAACCAATACTACCCATACCTCAAGCACAGGTCAAAACTTGGCTACGAAAAAGTACAGAAGAAACCCATCTGACAGAATGGACAAACACTGAAGGATGCAGACAAACAAAAAATGCAGTTCCGGTAGCATCAAAAACGTCTAGCCGAAACCTCATTAGGCTAAGAAGGGACCAAATCCGCAAGGTCACCGGCCTCTTGACCGGTCACTGTCCCCTAAACAAGCATCTGTTTACAATAGGTGTGACGGACAGCCCCCTATGCAGAAGCTGCATGGGGGCAGAAGAAATGCCACGGCATGTGCTTACAGAGTGCACGAGCGTGGCCGCATAACGGGCGAAATTCCTCCAGTCACCAGCGTCACTCTGGGAAGCATGTGGAAACCTGAAAAGGCTGCTGGCTTTTTGGGAGGATCTGGGTTGGTTGGAATGAGAGGTAAGATGGTACGCACAATGGCCCAATCAAGAGGCTAAGTGCGGAACAGCCCAGATAAACTAACTAACTAACTAACTAACCCGTATGTAAACTCATGCTAATATTAAAGTTTTTTCGTACGATGAGAAAGAAAGACTGCTTCCACAGCAGTAGTAAGATGTTAGGTACTACTGCTGTGGAATCAGTCGTTCTTTCTATAAATACAAAAATGAGAATAGCTCAAATAAGACAGCGGTCAACCGAGAAATCATAAAAAAAATATCATTCACAATAGACAATTCATTTTGCGGGACTCCGTGAAAGAAAGAGATAAGTATGAATAAACGATTCACAAGCTGGCAACGTCGCACTTTTAAATCCCAACCGTCTGATTTGGACGTGAAAATGTCCGCGCAATATATAAATAATATTGATATACGTCGGAGGTCACTAAAGCTTCACTATTGTATGGGGTCCAAAAATGTTTGGGCCTAACTGCAAAATGAATATTGCCGCAAGTAAAAAAGCAAGAAAATTAAGTATCTTATGGAGTAGGAAATCAAAAAACTAAGCAATATTCGTCGACAGATGATGAAAAATGTAAGCAGAACTGGTGGACGTCCTAATGATGCACCACATACCTGACGCCAAATGAGTTACTGGATGTATATATATATATATATATATATATATATATATATATATATATATATATATATATATATATATATGAGTATGTGAGGGAACATGGACTTACCAATAATACGCAGGAAAGTATATATATGGCCTTTCAAGCTGCCGGTGCACTACCCGAACCCATACTCCAGTCACTTAAGATCAACCAACAGGATATAACAGTTTCAGTGCTTAGGTCACTAGGTTACCAAAGGCTTTAAAGACGATATAGCGGGAGCGGAGAGCACTGACTGTTAGATGTAATGAACTGGTGTGCAGTAGGTATAATAACGGCTTCAGGATGTTGCTGTTGCAGTGCATCAGGTATGTTCGCAAATTCTTCTTTACCATACTCCGCAAAAAGACAGTGCCCATACTGAACAACCTGAGGGGTAGTCACAACAGCATTCTGAAGACAATAGATGGCAGCCATGACACGGCTATGTATCGCCGCCTTGTTGGGCAAACGGCTGGAGCGGTCACATAATCAGCTAATCAAATGAATGATATGGAATTAAATTGGAATGAGTTGAATTGAATGAAATTGCATTGATTTGAATTGATTTATGTGACTTGTAATATGGAAAATAATGCATAAATGTTAGGATTTATAAATGTCTCCAGGACTCATGTATTAGAAAAATCAAATAACACACAATTAAAATTATAATAAGTAATCATTTTGTAACTAAAAATATTAACAAATGATGGATTTGACTATCTGATAATTAAATGATAATTTATTTAAAATACATTATAATTATAATTTTAACTATATATACAAAAAATAAAAAAATATTATTATTATAAATTGTATAATTTTGCTATTACAGAATGTTCACCGTTCGGTATCAAACTTGGTTAAAACAACTAGAATGTTTTTACAACCTCGTTTAAGATGTTAACTGGCTCGTTATGCTCGAAAGGATTCCTTGCTTTAGGCTTACAAGAGAATATCAGTTAACAGCCAATTTGTCTTGTTAATTTTTGAACACTTTGCTGTTCATTGGCTTAAACATATTTTACTACAGTAAACAATATTACTTATTATTTTTAATTTCGCAACCATACGGGATAAAAAAAAGTAAAGAAACTGTTTAATGAAGGCCTTTCACCTTAGTTTTCGTAGCAAGCGTTTTATATTTTGCTACATTATTAAAACCATTTTATGTGAATCGTAAAATAAAGATATAATAAACAATTTTAATTTCAAATTACACAATGTGAACATAACAATAATAATTCGATGTTATAAGCTTGTTAAAATCTGGTTTGAGCTTAGTTAACGATGGTAATGGGTGCATTAATTAACAGTATATCGTACATTATTATCAATAACTAGCTGACCTGGCAAACTTGAAGGCCTCAGAACCAATAAAAAAGTTGCAATTTCCCATATTTTCTCACCGTTTAAACCTTCCCTGGACTTTCACAAATATTAGCCAAATCGGTTCAGCCGTTCTCGAGTTTTAGCGAGACTAACAGAATTGCAATTCATTTTTATTATAAATAATTATCGTTCATAATGTCACTCAAATAATATTCAACACCACGTTTCTAAAACACGTGATTCCAATTTGATTGTAATGACATTTTTTAACATAAGTTAATATAATATGATCTGTCAAAATAAAGCCTACTTGTGGTTTCGTGAGGTTCACAAATCACTTATAGTTGACAATGATTTCTATTAGAGTAATAAAAATAAATTTTATATGTTCTCGAAAACTTTGAAATAACACACTGTAAGAAATTAATTTTACTCAATCAATGGTAAAAAAATATTTCGATCGCAATAACCTTTATGTGTGAAGTTTGTTGACAATATTTTTATGGAACAATAAATTCTTGTTAATAAAAAAGATGGTCAACAACAAAAAAGTCCGCGGAGCTAATATTTGTCAAATCAAATCCATTCCGTCACTAGCTATGTTCATACTGAAGTTAACATTGGAATCGCCACGTCCACAATTCACAATCGAGTGGAAACCGTGAATAAATGTGGAGCAGTTGTAACGCGCAACTGAGTAAATTGAATACAGATCGTAACTCGAGGAATTTTAATCGAAATAAACGAAAAACTGTAACAAATTCGAATTCCTAACGTTATTGAAAACTGAAAAATATCCCCAGAGGCCCATTGGCTAACAATTTCAAGTTCATAAAATAGACTAAGATGTGGCAGTTCCCAAGCTATAACTTAGATTTGGTGATAAAAGTTTTGTCAAATTGTTTTCGAAATGGAATTTTGTTTAGACCAAGATGGCTGGATTATACTATTCAATTTATTATTTTGTTGGGGATTGCTAGCTTTGGAGACTTTTTAGTTTTATATTTGTTGTGATATGGACTATTTTTCTAATCAAATGTAATTACTAGCCTGTCCTCACGACCACGTCTCCCATGTGAATGTAGTTTGTTGCGTTTGTTGCGTCCATCAGGAACAAACAAGCTAGTCGTTAACTTTACCTAAGTAGTTTCTTTTAAATATCTCTAAAACACAGGTTCAATTAATTAGGAATGTTTATCGAAATAGCATCTTAGACTAGAAAGCCGGCCCCATGATATTTTATTTTATCCGTACGAGTACGAGTATTAACGTTTACCAGGCACTTTTTCTTGACTCATGTCACTAAGACTGAATTATACAGTATTCAGGGTGGAAACATTAAGAACTACCCCAGAATCCGAGGTGAAGACTCCGGAAGCACCTGGCACTTACGCAAAGATGATCATGATGAAAAAGTAAGTGTGTCCAAAATTTTAAAACGCTGCAAAAGATGAAATATAGTTCAAATGGACATGTCTGTGCTACTGCCGAAGTCAAAGAACCATTATTTGTCATTGGCGAAGTAAAAGGCTTAAAATATGACGATGTTATATAAAAGTACTATAAAAATATAAATACTTAACTCATAAAATTTATATTATATATTATTATATCTTATACCCTATATTCATATGCCTATCTTCTACGTACTAATAAAACTGGCCTATTTTCTGTTTGTTGAGGGCTTTCCTCGTACGGGAAAACCAAGTTGTATTAATTTTACGGTTCACAAATAATGATAATTGGTTACTGGGTTTCTTTTTATTATTATCAATGATAAGAGCTAATCCAATATGTATTTGGAGATCTACTTAAAATAAATATCGTATAGGTTAATGTTATTCAAGAAAGTTTATTCAAAACTGCTTTTCGTAAACTCTCAGCGGACCGTTTTGGTGATTTACTTTGTACACGAGGATCGCTCTAAAACATTTTTAAGTTGAAAGGGTTACATTGAAATGTCAAACTTTAAACTTTCGAACCTCCAAATGGAATTTGTAAACCTATCTATTTTGTGAACATTGCAATCCCATTTGAAGACATTTCTGTATTAGCATACTTCAAAGTATTTTCCAATAAATACTCGCAAAAACATATATAAGTCCTCTGGTCTGTCATTTAATTTTATATTTATTTCAGGAGAAAGTTTTATGGTAAGATAGAGACTGGCGAATATTGTGTGTTTTTACATTTGTGTTGTTGTTACAAAACAATAATTCGTGCAGTCAATATGAGGAAATAAACGAATAAATTTTATGAACCGACTTACTGACTTTAACGATGCGGTCTGTGTACATTTAAGAAATTCACATATTATCACAGTTTTAGGAGCAGATGCATATTGTTTTAGTATCAATTTACAATTGAAAAACAAGATATTACAAATAATTGATATAGCACATGCTATAAATAGTATACTATCCATACTAATATTATAAATGCGAAAGTAACTCTGTCTGTCTGTTTGTCTGTATGTTACGCTTTCACGCCTCAACCACTGAACGCATTTTGATGAAATTTGGTATAGGGGTAGATTAGACCTTGAGAAAGGACATAGGCTATGTTTGGTCGCGATAACCGACACAAGCTAGTATGATATATATGATATACATGATACAAATAGACTTAGCAAGTGGTAAAGTTGTACTTGCAAGAGTAATAATAATATGCTGATTCAACCATACAATACTTCTGCGATAATTTAGTAAAAGTACGTTTGTCCTCATTACAACTATAAGGATCTGTATTACTTCTTATAACTGTAACCTTTTGTATTGTTACCAGTTTTTCAAAGCATTTTCTTAGCCATTACACATACAATACAACTCGACACGACGGAGTCTGAGTGCCCATTATACATAATCCATAGAGGTTTGCTCCTCGACAGCCAGTAGGCTCACTTCAAAAGTGCTTGAAGTATCACGACTACGCTTAAAAGGTCGACCGTCAGCCATTGACTCGTCATTTTCTTTCATTTTCTTTGCACAGTTTATCTAAGTAGTAGCTATAACTATAGAAATCCCCAAAGGGATAGACAGAGGTGTTTTAACATCCATATTTCACCAACTATTGCTGTCAAGCGGACACTTAGTACCTAATGGGCTGTATGTTTACAGTCGGATGGAAAAAGCTTTTTCTCAAACATGCTTGGAAATGTGAACATTATTTTGACAATCTTCTTCGAGATAAATCGAAATTGCTGTACATGCGAGCAGCGGCCAGCAAAAGTTGTATGAAAATCCATATCTGTCGTGTTTTAGCGGCCAAATAAATTACTATGTAAACTCATATCTGTCGTGTAATTTAAAAATGGAACCAACTTTTACTCCGAACCATGGCAACCAAGGAGTTAACTTATCCAAGGCGTTATTTAAATAAAGAACTGGCTTGCAAATAGAATGCTGTTTATTAAGAAAAATAAAAAACCAATGAACATTTCGCCGCGTGAAAAATTACTGTTGTTCGTTGTATGTCATTGATTTTGAAAAGTAGGTAACTAAAAAATTCTGCCTAGATACTACTTAGTTTTAATTTCCGCGCATTGTTTGAGAAAAGCACTATGCAAGCCTTGGCCACAACTGAGCGTTGCCGGACTCCGTAACGGGTGGCACTCCGGGAGTGCCGGCAGAAGTGAAAACTTTTTCTTTCTTTCTTTCTTCGTTATATACAGAGAAAAAGATAAAAAGAACACACCATACCGTACCTATAATATAGCGCCAATCATAGAACCTATCACTAATTTTTTGTCAGAAAAAATAATGAATTACAAAAAGAAACAATAATCACAAAAAGTAATAAATTACAAAAAGAAAAAATAATCACAAAAAGTGTCAGAAGCCCAGGTTCGAACCCGGTACTATCTGAAACCATAAAGACTTACATCCGAAGCGCTTACTGCTAAACTACGAAGCTTTTTTTTTTTTTTTTTTTTTTTTTTTTTTTTTTTTTTTTTACGTGCGGGAAATCCCCACGGATACCCGCCCCTCCGGAGCCGGAGGGGTGGGTTATGTCGGACTCGAACCGACTAAACCGCACGCCGTCTGTGGGTCGTGGTGCTAGGCCGAAGGTGAGGTTGTCTTGCGACATATCCCTCGCACCCCGGCTGACCCAGGGCCATCCCTTTCGGTCTGGCCCTCCTCGGGAGGTGGGGACCACGCCGTCCCCGACTCAACCCCGGTGTGGGGAGGCGCGCATCGTCCTACGATGCGCGCCGCCGCCGTGGCCTGCTTCTGCTAGGGTGACGGGTGGCTCCACCCGTCACCCTCAGGCCCGCGCTCATGGGGGGCGGAGGTCTGTAAGCGCCCTCCGACGCCCGAGCCGCCTTCGGGCGCGAGCAGCGATGTCAGCGAGTCTTTCTCGCTCACCGCGCCGCGCCCGCTCTGCTGTCTCCTTCGCGAGCATGACCTGCTCGCAGAAAGAGGCGCTGGCCGCCCACGCATCCGCGCAGCGGACCATCGCCGCGAGCAGGGTGGAGAGCGTGAGCACTCTCACCCCCAGGGCCGCCACAAGCTCCCGCCTCGGCGTCTCAAACGCCGGGCACTCGGTGAGCGTGTGCAGCCCCGAGTCCACGCTCGCGTCGCAGTGATGGCACTCGGGCGTTGGCTCAATACCCATCAGATGCAGATACCGCCCGAAGTAACCGTGCCCGGTTATCATCTGCGTCTGACGGTACGAGAGGCTCCCGTGTGGCCTCTCTAGCCACTCCCCCATGATGGGCCTTACCGCCGCAATGACGGCGTGCCCTGCGCGTGGTTGCCCAAGTCGTCGCTCCCACTCGGCCACCATGACCTGGTGGAGCCGGGATTTCTCGGCCCGAATGTCCTCGGGCTCGGGATCGAATCCCCGCTCCCGCGCCTCCTTTCGGAACTGGTATAGTGCCGAAAGGGCCCTCGCTTCCAGGATCCACGGTGGCGATCCGGCCAGGAGACTCGCCGCTTCGAAGGATATCGTGCGGTATCCCCTGATGGCCCTGGAGGCCATCGTCCTCTGCGCCGTACGGAGCAGAGGCAGGAATCTGGCCCCCAGGGTGTCCGCCCACACGGGGCACCCATATAGGGCCATGGACCGCACGACACCCGCGTGGAGTCTCCTGCAGGAGGCCCCTGGGCCCTTCAAGTTGGGCAACAGCCGACTCAGGGCATTCGCCGTGGTGACCAACTTGGGGCGCAGGCTTCGGAGATGTTGTCCGAAGTCCCATCGACCGTCAAGCACGAGCCCCAGGTATTTCAGCTGGGGCTTGATGTCGATGGGAGTGCCTCCCACTGTAAGGCTGGCTCCCGGGCCTGGCCTGCGCCGAGGACCATGAAAGAACATGGCCTCGGACTTGTGCAGAGCCACCTCGAGACCCAGCCGCCGGATCCGCTCGACGACTTGGCCAACCGCGGTCGTGGCCCTCAGGGTTGCCTCGCGGTGCGTAGCCCCGCTCACCGTCACCAGCGTGTCGTCCGCATAACACGTGACGGTGGCACCGTACGCGAAGTCACCGCGAAGCACCCAGTCGTAACCGATGTTCCACAGTAACGGCCCCAGGACCGATCCCTGTGGAACACCGCACGACATCTCACGCCTACCGACTCCGGTCGAACTCGGGTAGACGACGGCTCTCTCCGTCAGGTAAGCCCCGACTATGCGGCGGAGGTAGAGAGGCACACCGTGGTACACGAGTGCCTCCCTGATGCAACTCCAGGGCAAGGTGTTGAAGGCGTTGGAGATGTCCAAGGACACCGCCAACATCACCTCGCCCCGGGCAACCGCATCCTCCGCCAGAGTCCTCACACGCATGATGGCATCCACAGTGGAACGCCACCGGCGGAACCCAAACTGGGTATTCGCCAGGTCCGGCCCCACTCTAGAGAGATGCTCGACGAGGCGCTTGGCAATTACTCTTTCGAAGAGTTTGCCCACCTCGTCGAGCAGCACTATGGGCCGGTACCCGGACGGCTCGTCCGCCGGGCGTCCCTTCTTGCGGATGAGGACCAGTTTCCCCGTCCTCCACATCTTCGGAAACTGGCCCCGCTCCAAACATGCGCTGAGGAACCCTCTCAGTCGGGGTTCGAGACCGTCTTCCCCTAGAGCTAGGACCCACGCGCGGCCTGGAATGCCGTCGGGTCCCGGGGCGGTGTTTTTCTTGGCTCTCAGCCTTCGCACCGCCAGCTCTAGTTCTACCCAAGTGACCTCGGGCACGTCGTCGTCAATCACCGCACTGGGCGCCGTAGGCGACCGAGGCGGCGGAGCCATCTGCGGCGGAACATGTTCCGCTCGCGCCGGGAACAGGGATTCCACCACTCCTCCGAGCAGAGCCGGTTCGAGCACCTGGGTCAGCGGAGGGGCCCGGGGGCGCAGCTTTTCTCTTACCATAAGGTAAGGCCGCCCCCATGGGTCCCGCTCCAGCGTCTCCAGGAGCTCCCGGTAGCAAGCGGCCTTAGACCGCTTGATCTCCGCTCGGAGGGCATTCCGGGCCTCCCTGTATCCCTCGTGAAGCTCCGCCAGTCGGGGCTCCTAATCTGCGGTACGGCTACGCCTCCTACGGAGTCGAGCCCACCGGCGGTGCGTGATCACGCAGGCTTGACGCAGCCTCGCGATCTCCGCATTCCACCAGTAGACCCGACGCCTCGGATTATAGGCTGGAGCCCTAGGCATACCCGCATCGCAGACCCGTGTCATGGCCTCCCGGAACCAGGCCGCTTCATCGTCTATGTCGACAGGCCTGTCCGGCGCAATGGCCCAGGCCTGTACGATGGCGGCCTCCAGGAGGTCCTCCCGATTCAGTCGCCCCAACACCCAGCGCGGCTCGCGTTGGGCCGATATGACCGGCGCATCACCCGCAGGAGGGGAGACATCGAACCGAACGTATCGGTGATCCGATAGTGTCTCCACCTCCACGGCGACACGCCAGTCCCGCACGCGGAGTGACAGGGAAGCGCTCGCGAACGAAAGGTCTATGATCGACCTGCGCTCCCCCGCCACAAAGGTGCCCACATACGTGGCTTCGGCCCCGCGATTCTGGAGAACTAAGCCGAGAGAATCGGCCCAGCTCTCCAGAGCCCTGCCCCGCGCGTTTGTGCGCCGGGAACCCCAAGCCTGAGACCAGGCGTTGAAGTCCCCGAGCACAAGAACCTGACGAGGCGTACAGGCATTGACGACGTCGGTCAGCCGCTCCAGCGACCGCCGATACTGCCCAATGAGTCGGTGTGACCCCGGCGTGAGATAAACGGCCACGACCGCAATCTCCCCTACACGCGCCGCTACGATGCCATGCTCCCTTGCGATCACTACAAGGGGAGGGGCACCCGCAGCGGCGTTATGCACCAGTGCCGCCGATCCATCCAGGTCGACCACCCAGGCGGGCCCGAGGGGCCGGTGAGTGTATGGATCGGCGACAGCGGCGACGTGTATGGACCACTGTGCCATGCTCTGGAGCAGAAGGGCCTGAGCATCGACACCGTGGCCCACGTTCGCCTGCAGGATGCGGAGCTGGGGATCCATTATGGAACCATCTCCGCATCCCGCACCGAACCGTTGGCGGAACGCCCGCCTCGCGGCAGCGGCTCCCCGCGGGTGCAGGCC
Source organism: Eilema caniola (assembly GCA_949126895.1). Lineage (NCBI taxonomy): Eukaryota > Metazoa > Arthropoda > Insecta > Lepidoptera > Erebidae > Eilema > Eilema caniola. The sequence goes on from OX421476.1 coordinate 7,784,812, forward strand.
TTGCTGCCAACCCTATGGTCGGCCGGCTTGCCCTCCGCCGCACACCTGAAACAGTGCGGCGGAGCTTCGCAAGTACCGGCTCTGTGACCGGGTTGGCTGCAGCGGAAGCAACGGTCTCCGACCGTCACCTCCGCCGTGCACTGCACTCCCACGTGGCCGACCGACAGGCACCTAAAGCACCTGGCCGGTCGGTCCTGTAGGAGGCGTACCCGCACCCCTACAACTCCGCCTACCGCGAGGGTCCGCATGTCGGCAGCCTTTTGGGCTGCTGCGATGGGGCAGCCGACAACTGTTGCCCCCTGTCCGCGACGGCCGTAGCGGATCGCTCCGACCTTAACCGCCTCCAGGGGACAACCCCCGGCCTCCGCCACGGTGACCCGAATCTCTTCGGCCGTGATGGAGTCGTCCAGGTCCGAAATGCGCAGTTCTGCGCACTTGGTGAGCCTGGACACCCGGACGTCGGCCGCATCCAGCGTGTCCCTCAGCCTAGCCGCAATGGCATCGGCCTTGGGACCACTGGAGGCGCCAGGGACGTGGATGAGACGGGCACCCGTCCGAGTGTGTGTCACTCGGAGAGTCCCCGCCACATCGAGGGCCCTCATATCAATGAGGCCCCTCGCCTGTTTCACCAGGTCCACGTACTGCACGCCCCTCGCCGTCGCCTCCGGTGTCATCGTTAAGACGACAGCGGTGGTACGGGGGACGCGCAGCTTTCCTGGCGCACCCTTCGCAGCAGCCTGGGCCTTCTTGGCCCTTTTGGCTGCCTTTTTACGGGCGTTCCGGCTTTTTCTGGCCTCGCCGACCACCTCCCAGCCTCCTGCCGGTGCGGAGCTCGTGGAGGCAGTCGGGACCGAAGCCGGGGCCGGGGCCGGGGCTGGGACTGGGGACGTCTTCCCCTTGCCCTTCCCCTTCCCCTTGCCCTTGGCTTGGGCGCTCCCGGCTGACGCGGCGGCAGTGGCCGGAGCAGCAGGCGCAGTGGGCACGCTACGGGCCGACTCCTGCGAGGTCCCCGCCGTCACCGTACGGTTGGGGCCCCGCTTTACCGCTCCGGCGTATCCTCCACTCGGCGGCGCCAGAGGCGGACGACGGATGGAGTCCATAATGGCCTCCAGACAACTCCGCGTCCACTCCTCGTGCGCCGCCTGCCGCTTTTCCATGGCGGCCATCGTCGCCATGCAGGCCTCCACCGGATTGGAGGGCCTCGGCTGCGCCGGCGGCGGTGGGGCCGGTAGGCGCGGCGGGGCCGGCAGACGCGGCGGCAACGGCGGCGGGGCCGGTAAACGCGCCGGTACAGGCGGTGGCGGTGGCGCCAGCGACACCGGCCGCGCCCGAGGCGGCAGTCTCGGCCGCACCGGCGACCTCGACCGCACGGGCGGCGACGGCGGAGACGGCGGCGACCGCGGCGCCAGGGATGGCGGCGGCGTCACGCGCTCATTCGTCATGGCCTCCTGCAGCGCCGATATTTCGGCCGCCATCTTGGCCATCTCGCTGCGGTACTCCGCTGCCTGCCGCGCAGTCTCCTCGAGCACCGCAACCTGCTGCCTACCGAGCTCAGCGCGCTCGAGCTGCGCGCTGGCCAGCTCCGCCCTGAGCAGGTTGTAGTGCTCGACGAGGCGCACCGTCACCCGCATGAGCCGGTCCTCCTCCGGCTTCATAGCCCCGGTCTGGGCCTTGGCAAGGCTCTTCAGGGCCTCCATCACCTCTGTGGAGGTGCTGTCGCCGGCACAGGGCAAGGGCGCCGCCGAGATGGAGGAACTCGGCGGCGCCACTACATCCTCCGGGGCAGAGGCCCGCGATGGACGGGCTTGGGAGGCAACCTTTTTACCACCCCGCGCCTTTTGGCGGCTAACCGCCACCAGCTTGGGCGGGGGTGGGCGCAGCATTTCGTCACCACTGTGACTGCTGCTGGAGGACGAGTCGGTGAGCGTGCGCTCGGCATCGGACTCTGTCCTCGGTCGGGTAAGGACTTTATTTTTGACTTTGGCGCTCCTTTTACGCCATTTCGATCTTCGGGTCCTTAGACCCACCGGGCTTCTGTCCCGGCTGTCGGCGGTGTCGAAGTTCTCCGACACCGCTTGGGACGCGACCTCCGCGTCTTGGTGCTGCGCGACCTCCGCGCAGACTGTTTCGCTTGGTTGGGGGGGGGTTTTTTGGTTTGTTAAAGATTCTTCCATGATGTCCCACGAGTAGAACCGCTCTAATCACACTTCCTGGGTGACGGCCATTCCAGGAAGCGGGGTACATACTGTGGAGGTCCCCAGGTATCCACAGGTTTTAAGCGACTTCGCTGTCGGGTTTTCAGACTTTTCCTTGTCACGGGCCGGCCAATTAAGGCAAGCCCCACGGCCTCCAGGATATCGGCGTTCCCGAGTGTGGCTAGCACTCAGGTCGTTGTCGATATCTCGGAGGTTACGCGATGCGGGGGAGTAGCCAACTCTCCCAACGCCGACGGTGGCACGAATGCCCGTCAGCCCCTGCGCGAGCAGTGGGCCGACCCGTCCCCGGATCCTACGGATCCCGTCGCCTCTCCCATGTCTCCTCTGCTAAAGCAGAGGGGTACCGGGAGCGACGGCTAGCCCTGAAAAGGGCTGTTGAGGTGGGAGGAACCCTACGGATCCCTCCCCGCGGGCCTTGCAGGCCCGCCATACCACGACCCCCTCGTGCAATGGGGTCAGCTAGCCCTTAAAAGGGCTGTTGAAATGGAAGGGTATCCTACGGACCCCTTCCCGCGGGCCTTGAAGGCCCGCCATCCCACGACCTCCTCGTGAGGTCAGCCGTCGGGTTATTTGTCAACGGCCAACAGAACTCCCAAGGTAGGAGTCTGTTAGCCGTTGTCCAGGGTGCACCAGCCACCCCGCTTCCGCTCCCCAGGACCGCGGTCCAAAGGGGGAAGAAACGGAGAAGCCGACGTGGAGGTTACCCAACCAGCACCCCAACGAAGCTTCTTAATGCATCTAACAAAATAAACAATATGTAGCTGTTGTAATGTTGTATGATGTCAGTTGTCGGTTACGGTTCAAAGGTCAAGTAATCCTGACGCGACTTTAACACTTTTTACCCATCCAACGCCGCTAAAGAAGTTTTCACTTCAAAAAAATATGTGAGGTTTTAAAGCTAATTGGAGTTTGCTAGGATAGTCGGTAACGTGTGTTGACCGCAATATTTATCATAATAAGATGATTAAACGAGGGTCATACAAAGCAAAAATCAGCAGTCAGTCACCTTAAAATATGCTACGAGAAGACATTTCCGTTGAAAATGAAATGTTAACGATGTACCGTATTTTAACGAATGAATAACTAAAAAACACCCACTTCTAAACAAGTTACGATTTTCATGTCAGGTCGAATAAAAAAGGAATTATGCTAAGCCCTGATTTACTACGTTTCTCTTAAAGGGAAGTTTTGACACCGTAGTGTATAAAACGGTAGATAGTGAATAACCTCACGAGATATTTCACTTAAGCTTAATTTTAATAGTTAAAACCCCCTAAATAATTATAGCATTATTATCTTTGCGTTCCATGGTACTGAGACCATTGGCACGCATGCCATCTTCTACAGCCTTATCGGCGAAGGGTACCTCTGCATTTTGTTTGTGATGTCACTGACATGAAGGCTGCCGCAGATGCTGCAGGATGCGGAGTAATAGTACATTACTATAGAGGCCGGGAAGAAAGGGGTTGCCGGCCGAAGACATATAGACGGCCGAGCGAAGCGAGGCTGGATAGGTCTGAGGCAGGCAACCCCATATTTCCCACCGAGGTATGTATAGTGCTTTTCTCAAACAGGCATTGAAATAAACAACAAAAAAATTTAAAGATTTATTTTTTAAGAAATTAAAAGTAAACAAGATAAAAACTAAAACTCACGTGTATATTACTATTTCGTCTATTTTAGCTTGATTTTAACACAAAACATTTACATTTATGTTCATTATTATGTTACTTCAAACTAGTATAAAGGCACGTTTCTGATCGAACAGTGACACTTATCATTGTTATAAATGTCAATTTGTTGCAACTAAATTAGGTAAATATTAATATTTCAATGTTTATACGTATAGTTAAGAAAACAATTGATAATAATGTGTTATTTAGTTAATGTCGAATTTTTATGTAAATATAACTGCTCTAAGTACATACCAAGTCATTTATTGTTTTTTTTGAAGTGAAACCTTCTTTAGCGGCATTGGATGGGTGTAAAATGTTAAGGAAGCGTCAGGATTAGTTGACCTTTGAACCGTAACCGACGACTGACGTCATACAAGATTAGATACAGACTATCTATTTTGCAAGTTACGATAGATAGTGTCGTAGCTTAAATGGTAAGCACTTCGACTGTAAGTCCTTATAGTTTCAGATAGTATCGGGTTCAAACCACCTGGCCTTCTGAAACTTTTTGTGATTATTTTTTCTTTTTGTAATTTATTACTTTTTATGATTATTTTTTCTTTCTGTAATTTATTACCTTTTGTGATTATTGTTTCTTTTCATAATTTATTAATTTCTTCTGACAGAAAATTAGCAGAAAATAAGTGATAGGTTCTATGATTAGCGCTATATTATAGGTATGGTATGGTATGTTCTTTTATATCTTTTTCTATGTATATAACGAAGATAGAAAAAAAGAAAATGTTTTCACTTCTGCTGGCACTCCCAGAGTGCAACCCGTCTTTTTTTAATAGATGCGCTTAGTGGTAGAGTGTCAATGCCTTTGCCACAAATTTATGTTGAATCGAAATTAAAGAAGAGGACTTCTCCGGCCTAGGCCTTGCAAGGTTAGTATGAAATTCTTTGTATGAATGCATTCGTATTGTTCTGTAAAATCCAGCTTGAATTGTTTAGGTAACTTACAGCTTATTCCGCAATGTTCCGTAAGAAAAGTTCTGGGTTCTTTTTTTCGTAATATAATGCAAAATCAACTCTTATATACCTATTATCTATCTTTTGAAGCAAAATGCTCTCGAACACTACAAATACTTACGTTCATTCTACTGAGAATTGTTATCTATTAAAATATGTCTTGTACAAACGTTGCAGTTTGGTGTAACAGGGTGTTGCTAACACCTCTCTCGGCCAGGCATCACAGCGTTTCATCATCATGTTAATGGCAAAAGAAGACCAATTTGCGTCGAGCACAATCTCATTGTTTTTGATTAAAATTATTATTGTTCCCTTTTATTCGCCATTCTTCTATACAGAACCCGAGACATGGATCTAGAGCGTTTCCCAGCCATCTAATATATGTAAATTTTATTAAATGGTGCGCAGCCGGTAATGAAATGAAAGTTAAATTAATTTTATTGTTAGGAAAGCGAGTGTTTTTCAGGATTTAAGTGAAGTAGACACTTTTCATGTGTTTGTTTATTTAATCCTCCTGGTAATATTATAAATGTGAAAGTTTGTGACGATGCTTGAATGTTTTTACCAATCAAGGATCTGGTTGAAATTTTTTACATGATTATAGTCTGGAATAATACCAAACTACTAATGGGACCTAGTACCCTAGAATAGATTCCGATAGGTGGAGCTGTAGATTACAGCTAGTAATGAGTCTCTTCTTTATCCCACGGCTAATCCTACTTACATTTGTTTCTCCTGGGTTTATTCTCGTACTTCACCATTATCAGTTTGGTTGACTTTTACATGAGTGCCTGCCTACCGTCTGACAGAGGTGAAATCCCGAATGAAATTTTAGTATTGTACAAACAAATTCCTATTGCCAAGTCATCGCATATATTTTCATAGATACTACATTCTCTAGAGTAATGCAGTCCAATATTTGTGGAAATGGACTCCCCGAAGCGTTCTCTGTTTGTACGTGGTTCAAATTCTGAACGCAAACGCATCTTGCCTTTTGTGGGTGCTCCTGAATATACACTACTTGGTCACGTACCGATTCTAATTTCTTCATAAATCTATGTGCGGCCAGTGAGAGAAAATCCGATAGTACCTATTGGGATTTACGGTATTCAATGTTCAGAACATTTCATTTCAAGTTATATCTCGATTTTTTACATAAATAGCTCTTTAAGATTAAACTATATAATATACATTATTAGGTTGAATGATTAGAAGCATTGATAAGGTTGTTAAGCTGAAATTATATTTCATCCGCGGTAGCCGTACAATCGAGAAGAAGATCCGAACAACCGCGGTATGGGCAATGGACTGCTGAGACGAGGTCTCGGGTTCGATCCCAGGTTTTACCATGGCACACACCAATGACTTTTCGAGGCTTTTCGAAGTTATATGTGTATTTATCGCAGGTTTATAAGTGCCCGGTTAATGGCAATAGGCTCGCCACCTATTTCATTGGGACCTGAACATAAACTGGCGAAATGTGGGGGCTAGCACCTCTGCCTACCCCTTCGGGGATACAGGCGTGAGTTCATGTCATGTTATTATATTTCATAACGTAGTTATGTAATTCTACTTGTATTTAAAGTATAAATACTCGTCTTCCAAGCCAGTACTTGAAGATAACTCATATGCAAGCCTATCGCCGCCAAGCGGGCACTTTGTCATATCCTGTATGTTTACTGTCGGAAGTACAACAGCCCACCTGCCTTCTACGATACTCAGGCCGTGGAAAGAGATGGGTGCCACTATTTGACTCCACATCGGTTATTTACATGGCAAGTCGTCGGCACTGTAAATAATAAAAGAAATCACGATAGAATTCATGAAAACACTTTTTTTGGTACCTAAAATACCGGTAGTTCGCGCAACCAACTTATAGATTTTATGATAAAAACAAATAAGTTTCAGCTCAAACACTCATCGCTCTAAAACAAATTTTACTATTTTAGACAAATGTAAATTTTCCAACTCCACTTTGTAATGTCCGCATACTCTAGTGAAGGGGAAGTTTAGCTGAAGTTTCCACTGTTATTTTCGGTCAAGACCCGTTATTAAAATAATAAGGAAATTAGAAGTCTTTACTAAAGCATACAATGTATTCCTACAAATTGATTTGTTTACAAAAGTAATAGCTGAGGCGACTAATTTCCGGTAAACAGACATTGTAGAATATACAGGATTTTAATGAATGAAACAAGCTCTAATTTACACCAAAAAAGCAAAAACGGTCTGAGTATAATACACGTTGGTCGTGAAAAATCATAACATTTTATTACACTGAACAATGAATCCAACCCAAACAAGAATTTAGAGATCAAGTTGAACTCAGCTTTTTCAATGAAGCCTCAAAGACAGATATAAAGGAGAAATACAGATGGGTTTAGTAGCTTAGTGGTCAAAGCATTGCCCCTGTTAGGCAAAGATCGCGAGTCCAAACCCCGCCAGTACCGATTCAATGGTTTTCCTATTTTAATCGATTTAATCTCACCTACCAGCTGATATATTATACCTGTAAATAAACGGACGAGATACCGTTGCAGGCTTCGCTTTCGGGGTCGTGGGAATCAAATAAGTGTAGAGTCTAAATAAACCAAACCAAAGAATTAACTTTCTGACAGTTGGTTAAAAAAGACCATAAAATAACAACGCTTGTCAAAAATACCAAGTCGGTTATTAATTTATTCAGTCCCTACTTAAGAGGCCTCCTGTTTTAAGTTGTAACGTAATTATCTAACATAACAATATTTTATAGTGACCATATTAATACGAAAAATCTTTAACGTTTTAAATACATATAGAACAGATACGAACAAACTCAAGCGTTGGTTCTCAAAGTCAATGTTGTTATTTTGTAAAATAAAACATAGTCCTGTAAGTTTAAACCAACGTAAAGCCTTTGCAGTTTATAATAAACGTACCAGTGCGACAGAGGTCGCGACTTTGTCACTAAGAATGAAAGACGCTTCACGAGTGCGCAGTGACAAAACGTCTCAAAGAACTTTGCTAACCCTTTCAGTTTCTTTCACTTCAACATTAGGTCCGATTCACATGAAGCGATTAAAATGCTATGAAAATGTATCACTTCATTATAACATTATAAACGACTGCATGTAGATGGTATTTATAACGCTCTTATCAATAGCCTAGCTAACCCACCTGCTGCTGCTGGACCTCTGATGCAGGTTTGATGAATAGTTTAAACCTTCCACCCACTGAACTTTACCTTAAGCCCGGCTTACATTATTCCAGTGGCATTTCAGTCCAGCTAGCGAATACAGTTCTGGAGTGCTAATACTAATACAGTCCAATGACTGGATTGCCGGTATAGGTAGGAGGTATGACACGACGGTATTTCCGTCCAATTGAGCAGTCCGACTAGGGAAGTACCTCCACCCTATAGAATACCGTCGCCATAATAACCTCGTGTTGTGTTCCCGGCGGTGAGTGGGGAACCTAGAGCTCAATGGAGAGTTTTTATGCTGTCAGTGGGAACACTTAAGCCTTGTCCTGCTTTATCTTTCACACTGACGGCATAGAAACTCTCTGTTCTAACAGGGTCAACAGCGCGAGTGTGACGTTCTTAGTGTTGAACACATCCATAGGCCACGGTAACCACTTTCCATCAGGTGGGCCGTGTGCTTGTCTGCCACCTAAGTAGTATAAAAAAACTTTAACACTGGAATAATGTGAACACTACAATTCCAGTCCAGCACTGGACTGGATTGATTCGCTGGATTACTGGTCTGGAATAATGTAAAGCGAGCATAACGTTACACAATATTATGTTATAATACAGTGCAATAGAAAAATTAAATGGTGTGCAGCATGGGTAATTGACTTTTAATGGGTAGAAAGCTATAATGACAATAACAGCAAATACTAGTCTGTCTGAACTTTCTGACCGAAATATTCTTTCTGCATTGTTCTCACAAAGCGGTACCCGGAAAGCATTAATGCGATAATTTATATCATTTTGCTATTTTTTATTTTATTTTCAATTGTATTGTAAATTATAAAGCAGAGACCCCTGTAAGATCTTTGGCAAGCCAAGGCAAATTCGAGCCAATCTCCCCTGCAAGCTGGTACGCCTGCCAATTGAGTTAATAGGCTCTGGATGCTTTCCTCTTAATTTTGGAAGGTTCAGATGACAGTTGCTTCCGTTAATGCCATGATTAACCAAATTATGAAGAAAGAGCGAATGGGCGAAGAGTTTTGATGCAGTCAGGAGGGCGATAGTGCTCGGATGGTGATGAAGATCTTTTTTCGTTTGCATCAACCTAAAGGGGAATTTCGGGAAAGAGCGTAACCATTCTAGCAATTCAGCAATTATTTTCCTGTAAGTCTGATTTGCACTGATTGCTAAGAGCCTCAATCAGCATCTCAAAAGGCTCGCGTTGGTTGGTTGGATCAGAGGCTTGCTGCAGAAGACAGTATTCCTCGATTCTGCATATGTTGTGAGTATACAATGATGTTAACAGAAATTAACGCGAGTTAATATTGTGAAAAGTTAATTTTCTTTCTTAAAATGCGTTGAAATTTATACGTATTTTTACGACATCCGACACTATATATACAACCTCTATTACGTGGGACAGACAATCATTGTTAGCGAAATGTGGGTTTGAATAGGTACACATCTGCCTACCCCTTCAGGGATTTACAGGCTTGAGTATATGTTTTTTTGTATGTCTGTATTTTAATGACAAAGGAAATAATAAATAAATTCATTTCTTATAGTCGTAAATATATTGTTTTCATTATGTTGTAGTTATTTACTCAAATAAAATGAAAACACTATATCAACTGTACCGTGATCGCGTTAATTCCCATGAACGCAATTGTATATCATGGAAGTTGAAAGTTTAAGTTTATTGTTAATGTAGCGTGTTATACCGTGCTTAATAATTCATTGAAATAATGTATACTACTTGATAGTACTGTTAGCGTCAATGTAAGCAAATCTACATTTTTTATACTGAATCACTATTTTTTGTCAAAAACGAGTTCATAACTATTTATTTATATCGTGATTTATCATATTGTATCAACACGACACAGTCATCATGATACCGGTACACATTTTTTTGCAATAATCTTCATTTAAAAAATCGAATGTTGAATGAATCTTACAAAAAGCAAGACAGACTTTACCTGAAACATATAACGTAAAGGATACAAATACTAGTTTTATTATAGCTAGCTTAATTGTACCTACCTGTCGCCATATATAATGCAAATAAAAAATCACTAGATAGTTTAATAGAACAAACACTTGAAACTTTATGATTGATTGAACTTTACGATTGAGTTTACAGTTGATGACTTTACAACCAGCAATATATATTATTATTCTTCTTTATTAGAATAGAATAATTTATGTATTATAATGTTCATGACAATCAAAAACTTATCTCGGTCCCATATATTGATCTTTCTATTAACTTATTGACACTTGTCTATGAGGGCAGGTGGTAAAATGCAGCGTCAAAACGCTAAGTTTGTCGTTAGACTTACCAAAGAGGTTTCATTGTGCGCAGAGATTTCCTCTTCAACCTTTCTTTGCAATACACTGACAGATAAGCAAAAGCTTGTTGAAAAACAAATACTTTTTATTCTACTTGAATATCAAATAAGCACCTAAATTTTCTGGAAATAACAAGCTGCTAGTGGTTTAAAATTTGCAACACCCATAACATCAAAATAGAACTTCCTCATGTAGAATATACTGCTTCCGGGCTGTTTGGCCGTGGTCTATGTGAAACTTGCGTTCCAAACGTTTCGTCGATCACTGCGGTCGACATCTTCAGTGGCGCAGGGCCGGGCGACGACGAACTTCCTTATGTTTTGCTGCGGTTTTCTATAAAGTGAAAATGATTAGAAAAGATCGCAGGAAAAGTAAAATTTACTATCGGAGCTGTTTCACACTATACGATGTTCAACAATTTAAATGAAATGTGAAACATAGATTTTACCTTAAAATCACGACGAATTTTAAAACAGTCTAGCCATGTGATTCTTAAACTTATCTTACAATTTTTTTAAATGCAATAAAATCCAGGTGGTAAAAAGTTCATTGAAGAAGCAATGTTAGATATTCCTTTGAAAGTTTTATTTCATCAATGCTTTTACCATACCACGTATTCGCCTGGCACGTGTTAGTGGAAAGATAAAAATTGAAACCGAAATCGCTTCCTACGAGACTAGGGTGCGTTCATTCTTATTTTCATAGATCGCGCCGAATCATGTTAGAGTGTGGTTAATGCATATTCAATTTTGAATCGCAATGTGAATATAAAATCGAATGTGAGTACACGACTAAGGAAATAACACTTTTACTTGTGAAGGTGTATATGAAAGTTTAAGACCTAATATGGTCATGTGTACGTGTTTATATATACCGCAGTAGCCTAGTGGTATGGGTAATGGACTGCTGAGACGAGGTCTCGGGTTCGATCCCAGGTTTTCTATGGCACACACCAATGACTTTTCGATGCTTTTCGAAGTTATGTGTGTACTTATCGCAGGTTTATAAGTGCCCAGTTAATGGCCATAGGCTCGCCACCTATTACATTGGGACCTTAACATAAACCGGCGAAATGTGGGTGCTAGCACCTCTGCCTACCCCTTCGGGGATAAAGGCGTGAGTTTATGTTATGTTATGTACGTGTTTCAAAAAAAGTATTTTAATGTTCTTGATTTACAGATATATTGTAAGTATATTTTTATAGTTAGCACGTAGTAGGAACCTCGTATACTTGTACACTGCCTTTTAAAGTTATAAAATGCTAACCATATAATTCTACAAAAACCATTATTTATACTAATGAACGCTTTTTAATTCAGTGCAAACGGGGGTCATTGTTAATTAAATGTTTAATAGAAGGGGTGTATGTGCTAGGCGTTATTTTACCATAACTCAATGTAAATGGAAATAGTGTCGTAAAAAAATAAGTAGTTAAATGCCGTTTTTCTTTGTTCAAAGGCATTTAGGAAACTTTATATCTGTTATTTTCTTTTATTTGCTTTGTTTTAATGAGAAAGGGAAGGAACTTTGTATATTAATGTCTGTATTGTAGGAAATGACAATTTTGATTTATAGTCAAAGTGACCTTGGTCTTTATATTTTCTTATTTTGATACTCCGGTATATTGTATTAAACATTTCTTAAAAATATTATTTTTAGAACATTAGGAACTCAACCGGTTAAACAAAACGTGTAACTGTTTTATACCTCTAAAAAACAACCAAATATCGTGTACATAAAGGTACAATATCAAATTCAAATGAAATAAAGGCATAAATCATTTATACGTATGTATGTATCGCTTCAATATTATATTTTCCCAACAATCGCACGATGAGTATATAATGGTATATAACCAAAGCATACTATTAATCCTTGCGTTTCATGCATAGGTTCCATATTCAAATAAAAACAGTACGAGTAAAGTAACCAGTTTATTTTTAAACGCCATTATTTTAAGACTTTATTTCCTTCATAAATTTTCAAAGTTTTTATTCGAACGTGATGCTAACGGGGCTTTTTAAGTTTCCCTTTAATATTCCCTTTGCTCATGAGACTGTATTTTTTGTAATTAGAAAAGTACGAGCAATTAAAACTTTTATAATTGTCGAGATGGTGGAATTGTAAAATTTACTCCACTGTGAACAATGGGTGCCGGGCATAGACAATAAAAAGGCAGGGATATTAAAAAGTTTCCTAATTAGGAGTAGAGTGACGCGGGTTCAATGCATCGTTTAAGACGTTAACCGTGATGTATGAGGTCATTTGAGCGAATTATTGCCACGTTAACTTAAGCTGCCTTATTGGATTTGTAACAAGTGTGGTCTTGAGTCTTGACCGCTACTTACGAACCGTCCTTACTGTATAGCTGTAGGAGGTTAATTTATTAAATGTTAATTTATTTCTCAGAAGGGATTGTAAGGGTTACCTTATAGTATGTTGCTAAGGAATACTTTGTTATGCAAAATGTAATTGGTTGTTAGCGATAGTCATGCCTTTCTATTGAAATATGAAAATGCTTGAAGGAGAAATCCAACTCTGTCATTTAAAGTGACGGTTAGTAGCAGTATTCATTATTTTCTTACTGCATTTGAGATGATGATGATGCAAATGCATAATCTAATTGACTTTTTCATATCTTATGCTAATCGACATTATACAAAAGCAAAATCCCTAGTGTGGCCGGAATAACTTAAAATAACCACTCACCATCAGATAAACTCTGGGCTTAGTTATCGCTTCACTAGTGTAAACATACAGGACAAAACCTTTGACCGATGTGTAAAAGTTAAGGAGCAATAATTCGATTTTCAATCTCACAAAACAACTTTTTGAGCTTGAACTCTGGTTTCACTAAAAAAGCAACGGCGAAGTCAGCCATTGTGAGGAAACCCGTATCTCTAAAAGTTCTCCATAATGTTTTCAAAACTTTGGGAGCTTTAGTTAACTCGCATTAGGTTAACTTGGTTGCATTTATTCAGAACTAGCCCGTGTTTAGAAGTTGGTTCGTATTACAATTATATTATTTGACAATACGTATAAAAATAATGTATTACAATGATATTGTATAAATTTTCCTTGAGGCTCCGATACGTTGTTATGATCATTGTTAGAGATGGGTCCACTTTAGTTGGACTTAACTCGAATTAACTCGATTTGGATTCTTCCTAACGCAAGTTGGGTTGTAGGTACATGATGTTACAAACCAGGCGTTCTTTAAGTAACCCGCTTTAATTTAATATTTCTGCTATTGCATGGTATAGACGAATGACACCGACAAAAAAAATCCGATCATAATATCAACTTATATTCATTGGTCACAGATTTGATAAGTAATAACCATAGGTCGGAATTCGGAACCTATGGTAATAACGAACGAAAAAGTTAAACCTTTTTAGTTCAGTCCTACCTACTAAGTTTATAAAGCTATGATAATAATTATTCTTCAGGATAAACATGTCAATAAAATAAATGACTGTCGATATTTTCCGGAGTCGGGTTTTCGATTTTTCGATATTTCATAAACATTTATGTACCTTATAACACTCGGGAAATTAATACCTTTCATTTGCAATTGAGTGCTTCTTCATCGAAATTCATTTCAAAATCCGTTCAGCCGTTATACCTACAGGAGGGAACAAATAAGACTACATGCATACACATATATACAAGCGTAGTACTAATAATTAATAAAACAATAGTCTTGCAGGCGCAGTTTTTTCCTCGGATAAAAGTAATTCGTAACAAATTATATGCTCAGTTTCTTCCTACTAATTCGAGTGCCGTGGTTCCCGGCAGAGTAGAATTTGGGCCACCCCTTCTTTTCCCATGTGGTGTCGTACAAGGCGACTAAGGGATAGGGCTGATTAACTTTAACATCAGACACATATGTACAGCCTAGACTCAGCCTCAGATGCATGGCTCGAGTCAACAATAGTGCCCGGAATACGGCAATAGGCTCACCCCCTATTACGTGGGACCTAATACAGATTGGTGAAATGTGGGTGTTAATTCACCTCTGCCTAACCCTCCGGGGATAAAGGCGTGATTATATGTATGTATGTATGTATGTAATTCGAGTTGTGTAACTCGAATTCAATTCGAGTTACCTGGATTGTAACTCGAGTCGTATTTTTTCCAAGTTTACCCACCACTAATCATTGTGTTTTGAGATTTTATTAAATTATGCTGCCAACAGCATTACTGAAACGAATTCTAAATAAAAATAAACATAATGACTTTTAAAGAAATTTCAATATTATTTTCCCCAAATGTTGGGAAAAAAGTTGAACCTAGCATACTCACTTTAAAAAAGAATATGTAAAAAATTGCAGTATTTAGAAATAAAATAGTGTATTCATAGTTATTTCCTTTGATAATGCCGAAAATAAACTGTGGAAAAGTACAAGCGCAATATGTGTAGTGCCATCATCTCCAATATAAACAGTCTGCTCATAATTTCTTGAATTAAAACAAAATAATTTCGTCTATGTTAAAAAATGTCTTATGTATATGTAATCCGTAAATAAAAGTTATTACCATCATTATTTCCAGAATACCTTGAATATAACTTTACCAATCAAATTTCTTCATTAACTTACATATTTGTTTGCGCAGTCTTTTTACATTTTTCCCATTTTATAAGAGAACTGTATTACGTAAATGGAGAAATTGAGTGATATCGTGTATAAATCAAATACGCAAATGAGAGAAAAGGTAAAAAATTAGCCATTAAGCCAGTCAGATGGAAGATCAAGACAGTGTTGATTCATGGAGCTCATTTGTTTTTCTGTTACGATTTAGATTACAGGCTGCTATTACCATGTGACAGCTTCTGGGAGCAAATGCGAGCGTGGTTTTTTTTACTACTGACGTGGCAAACCAGCACACGGCCCACCTGATGGAAAGTGGTTACCGTGGCCTACACTCGTGCTGCCGATTCTGAAGAAACCTTCTAATGCCTTACTTGAAGCACCCTATATCGTACTCGCTTGAGAAACCCACAGCAGCTTGTTTAGGGATTAGGTACACTTAGTGATTTATTCGGTTCTTCCCTTGATTCAATTGTGTGATTCACAATTTGACAACATAATCATGTCTGTGTCCTTTAACGGTATACTTACTTATGGTACTTTCATTGTCATATCTAATTTTTGAAGGGGCTCAAATCTATAAAGTTTTATTCACCAGTTCACTAACTTTGCTCATGAAAAAGTGCGAGTTGGACTCACGCACGAAGGTTCCGGTGCCAGAAAAAAGGCTAAAAGTAAATATATAACCTTAATCATTTGTAATTATTTCTAGCGTCTACGTGTAGCCATTATTAATATCGAGCAAGAAACGGTAAAAACATACTTTTGTGTATGGAAGCCCCATAAATATTATTTTATGTTTAGTATTTGTTGTTGTAGCCACAGTAAAAATACATAATCTGTGCAAATTTCAACTGTCTAGCTATTAAGGTTTTTGAGATCTAGCTCGGCGACTGAAAATGGGCATGAAAAAGGGCTAAAATATCACATTTTTTTGTATGGGAGCCCCCCTTAATGATCATTATTATTTTGCATTTAGTATTTTGTTATAGCGGCAACAGAGTTACAAAATCAGTGAAAATTTCAACTGTCTAGCTATTACGGTTCTTGAGATACTGCCTGGTGACTGACGGACGGAGGGACGGACAGCGAAGTCTTAGTAATAGGGTTTTTACCCTTTGGGTACGGAACCCACAAAAGCTGCTCCTTATTCATAATGAAATAAACTTCCACGACATATATTTTGTTTTAAATAGAGCAGCTATTACGAAATTATAACAAGTAGGTACTATAGTATACCTACTAGGAAATCATTTTTTAAATACTTTTGTGCCACATCCTGGCAGATATTTTCTGGAAATATATGAATAACATACACTGTTTCAGTCTGATTTATCACACTTATCCTCGAAGAACATTATCCATTTTGTTTAAGATTTTGGCTAAACAACAACTGTACAACAACTTTTTAAACAAATGTGACATGGAAATTGTAGCTGACACTAACAACTAACAGATTTTACTAATAAAGTTGTATCCAAGTTTACTCATCAGCTTTTATTGACAGGTACATTTAGCGGGTTAATGTAAATAGAACATCCAGTTTAATTATTATATTTTGTAAATCTGAGTCATATGTTAACAGAATGTGGTCTAAATACTGTGCTGATAGATTAATATTGGCTTCAAATTTTGTCCAGGTTATGAACCAAAACTAATAGTCATCATTACACGAGCACAGCATCTCTCCGTCCTTCTGCCAACAATACAGCTGCAGTATATGTACAAATAAAAGAAGCTAGGTATATAGCTTCTCTGCCATGGTTATTAGTCTCATATGAAAAATATAAACATAGTAGATTCGTTTATCTAAAGTGTGCTATGAATTTTAGATACTTGCTATACAGATGTAAGTCGGCCCAAAGATATCTAAGGAACCTGCTGGCTATCTTAAGGCATGTAAAAGTAAAAAAATATAGAGGCAAAAAAAAACTATATTTAGATAGCACAATATTTTGTGGTGGTGGTGGATGGGACATTGTTCTATCAACTCTTTGTCAGCATGGGTAACATATTTGGTGTGCTCCTCATAGTTGCAAGTAAAAACATTCCTCATTAATATTCAATAATAGTTTATATTAATATCACGATAATTGTTTTTACTACCAACCACACATTAAATAACATAAACAATAAATAGTGAGTTAACCGTAGGCACAGAATTTTGTATTTGTATTTGTTTATTTTTCTGAACAATATTACATTGTATTGAAAATATAATGGAGCTTATTCTAAGTTTACCAGTAGCTACAATACTCTTTATATTTATATTTTAGCACAAAACACCAAATTACAATTTATGTCAAAGATACTAATTAAATTGAAAAATATAGAATATAATACAAATGTCCAAACATACATTAAAAAAAGGCCACAAATTATAAGAAATTGAAACAAATTGAAAACGAATGTCCATGCATGCACTTATCCTAAATTTAATAGTAGCCACAATACTCTTTATATTAATCGTTTAGCACAAAACACCAAATTACAAATAATGTCAAGATATCAATTAAATCCAAAATATAATACAAATGTCAAAACATAAAGACCAAAAATTATTAGAAATTGAAATAAATTGAATACGAATGTCTATGCATGCATAAGTAAACCATGTCATTTCATATAATTTTAAGCATGTCATTTCATAAATTCGTCAATTGAATAGAAGCACCCTTCAACAAGAAAAGCCCTCAGTGTGGCTTCGAACTCTTTCGTGTAAACTGCGCTTCTTATATCCAAGGGAAGACTGTTAAATATTTTTACTGCACTATAAAAAGCGCCATGTTTGACCACATCCAGAGTGGGTGCAATCATTGAAGGCATATGTTTCCTTCTTGTACTCTCTCGTTCAAGTCTACTTTCCCTGCTTTCGAAAATGTGTATGTTTTTGGCCAGAAACGTCAGCAGAACCATAATATACAGACAGGGCACTGTTAAAATCCTTAGTTCTCTAAAATGTGCTCTACAGGACTGCTGTTGGTCTATGCGTACCATGGTTCTAATGGCTCTCTTCTGTGCTACGAAGGCTTTCTGGACATTGTACTCATAACTGCCTCCCCAGAAAAGAATGCTGTATCTCAATTTGGATTCGACTAGGGCGAAGTACACACATCTAAGCTGCTCCAATTGCACAACATCTCTTAGGCTTCTCAATACATAGCAGGCTGAGTGGATACCAGCCTCTATGCCTGCCAACTCACATTTCCAATTCAAAGAGCAGTCAACATATACACCCAAAAATTTGACTTCATTAACTGTGTCAAGCTTATCACCCTTAAGTTCACAGGCTAGACTGTCTGACGTTTTACTGGTGGATTTAAATAATATAATGTTGGATTTGCTGCTGTTTATTTTAAGGCAATTTGATGTGAACCATTCGTTGAGGTAATCCAGTGCCACACTAACTCTTTCATTTAAACTAGAAATGTTATTGGCCGATACAATAGCGCTGGTATCATCGGCAAATACCGTCAGATTCAGATGTTCAGGTAGCTTGTTCACCGCACTGTTTATCAGGTCATTGATGAAGATAATGAAGAAAATAGGACCCAGTGTAGAGCCTTGAGGAACTCCCGATTTTATTTTCACAAGTCTAGATTTAAAAGTCTTTTCACATTTGGTTCGAATGGTTCCTGATTGATCATAGCTGTCCGTCTTGATCTCTACAAACATTTGTCTGTTATTCAGATATGAGGCAAACAGCTGTTTGACTGCCCCTCGCACGCCGTAGTGCTCTAGCTTTTCAATAAGTAGATCGTGCCTCACAGCATCAAAAGCAGAACTCATATCTAAAAAGATGCCTGCCACTCTTTGCCTGTCATTTAGTCTAGTTACTACATCATTAATTAAGGTATTAATTGCGTCTAACGTTCCCACCCCCTTAAGATAAGCAAACTGTCTCGGATTTATTACATTATTTGTACAGAGATGCCTTAGCAGTCTAATTTTTAGTAGGACTTCAAATATTTTGGAAATTGTTGGAAGAAGAGAGATCGGTCGATACATTTTCGGATCTAATTTTGAGCCCTTCTTATGTATCGGTACTACTTTGTCTATCTTTAACTGATCCGGAAAAAAACCACCTTGTATGCATTGATTAAAAAGATTGCTCAATGGTTCAGCTAATAAGTCTATATTGTCTTTGAAAACCTTAATGGGCACACCATCATAACCACACGAGAGTTTAGTTTTCATTTTATTTACAATGTTAAAAACCTCCTTAGTAGTTACCCAGTCAACGACCATATCTCTTTGAATTCTAACTGTATTTTGCTTAAGGATTCCTAAAGCTGAGCTACAGTCGACGCCACTCATCCCAGAATTATAGTCAAAAGAAGTGACAAACAAATTGACAATTTCTTTGGGATCAGAAGTGATGGAATCCTC
Source organism: Eilema caniola (assembly GCA_949126895.1). NCBI lineage: Eukaryota > Metazoa > Arthropoda > Insecta > Lepidoptera > Erebidae > Eilema > Eilema caniola. The sequence continues at coordinate 7,804,181 of OX421476.1, forward strand.
ATTATATAGGGAGTGGTATTTATTGTCTTGTGTTTTCATGTTCCTGTGTTTATTGACTATACGCCAAACATCCCTCGCAACATTTCCAGATCTCGCTAAAGCAGTTTGAACTGCCAGTTTTTTCGCGTTCCTAACTACCCGCCTATATATGTTAATATATTTCTTTTTATAATGGGCCCAGGAAGCATGCAGATTACCTTTTACACAAAGAAACCGCTTCATTTTACCAGAAACTCTGATTCCTTTAGAGACCCAGTTTAAACCGGAGTCACTTTTGGGGTGAATTTTAACTTTTCTTATCTTGAAACTCTCACGAAAAATATCATTGAATTTTGAAATAAAAGTGTTTACATGCATTGCCGTTAAATTATTTGATAGTAGCAACTCCCGGAACCTCTCATTATTTGTTGTATTAAAAATTCTTTTATAAGTGGTTCTATATGTAGTATACTTATTCTTAAAATTATTATTACTGTATAATGCATTACATATTAGGCCTGCATGTCCATCTGCTAATCCATTGTGGTCAACCGTACATTCAACTACAGCATCCTCTTCAAAATTAGTCAAAAAGTTATCTATACAAGAAATTCGATCATTTCGCCTAAAAGTAGTTGTATTAACGAGAGGTCTAAAATTGTAAGCTGTCAGAATATTTATGAAGTCCTTTTTTTTCTTTTCGTCAGTTAAGAGGTCTATATTGAAATCTCCACATATAAAGCATCTCTTGTCAAAAAGTTGTTCCAGTAATCGCTCAAACATGTTCATAAAAGTTTCTAAATTATTGTCATAAGGACTGCGATAACAGCAAAAAACATATACACCAGACTGGATATCTTTAACACCACAAACTTCAAAAGCGTCCCTTTTATACAATGTTTTACATATAACAGCCTGGTCCTCGCATTCCCTATCGTGCCGTGCAAGAATCAAAGAGCCACCTCGCGATTTGTTTACCCTATAGTTAAGAGAAACCAGCTTGAAGTTATAGAAAGAAAATAAACCACACAGAGACTCATTTAAAAAGTGTTCCGTTAAACAAACGTAATGCATAACCATCTCTAACCCATCAATATACATTTCAAATTCTTCCTTTTTATTACTAATGCCGCAGACATTTTGATGAAAAATATTTAAGACATAATTTTTGTTATTGTGGCTAAAACAGTTTTGACTAATTGGTTTCATCAAAAAATTGCCCTCGAAAAAACTCAGATGTGGCACTGGTTTGACAGTTATCTTGAATTATAGCAGAGACAGAAATGGCCTCACATTCTGTCTGTGTGGTGACGCTATTACATATTTTCGCAGTTCCTGAGGTATAGTCAGTCTGCACAAATGCATTACTGTAACATTTATGAGGTATTTCAGGCTCGGTCAATTTAGAAAGATAGTGGACATAATTATTTTTATATTTTAATCGTAAGATTTCTTTATGTATCAATCTGCTGGCTTGTAATTTATTAAAAACAGTCGCAAAAATATTATCATTTATGTCCAGTGGTATGTAGGAAGTATTTTTTAAGTTACAGCAAATTAATCTCAACAGATTATTTAACCTACAAACATTTAAATATTTATTTTTGTAAATCTTTCCTAACAAAATATTCGTATTTTTCATATGATTTAATGTATAATATAAAACTGACTGGAGCTCCAATGGATTATAGTCGTTTGTACCACCCCATATTAGGACAAAGTCAGAACTAGTGAAATCGGAACACATTTTGACACATGGTTTGAGAATCTCAGACAGGGGTGCATTAGGTTTTATAAAAGATGTTATTGTAAAGGAATTTCCAAGTAGATTGCGTAACTGTCTTCCCACACCATATCCATTTTGATCTGCAAAAATGTAAAATCTGTGCTGAGGTCCATGCTTAGAAACAAAAGGTTCTTCACGTTCCGTGCTCGTGCATACGTTCCCCGATGTCTTGTCAATCTCCCTGTTACAGCAGGAGCCCAGGTCCGATAACGTCGTATAATTGATAGCAGTCGTTCCATTTGTTTGTGAGCCCACAATAATTGTGGCCATATCAATATCTTTCGGGTAACGTGTCTTACTACATTTTATAGCGGAGTCAAAGCTAACATTTAACTTAAATGAATTGTGTCCAATAGAATTCGAATTCAGCCTATAATCCGAAGCTATCGGTAGTTCCATAAATGGTTTCCGCGGTAAAACAAATTTGAGTTTTGTACATGGAGAATGTCTACTTAATTGCGGGGAGTAGAATCTTTTCGGTGTACCTTGTATGTCATAGCTTTTATTTTCAATCCCGACAGACTTCAATAGTTTCAACTTGAAGATACAATCACTGACCTCTTTTCTACAATTTGTGATTTCCAGGTTTAAGTTATCAATTTCCGTATGTGCTGCTTGTAGCTCCGTGCTTAATGTTTTAACTTTTTCCTCTAAGTCTAAAACCTGTTCTCTATATAAGCAACTATTTGGTTGACTAATATAGGATATGTTCAAGTCGTTCTCGCTGTCGTAATCTATGAACGGTATATTTCTGCGTCTATTATCGGTATTTATGTTGTCAAATTCATCCATGGTTGTTACTAGAAGATGTTTATTTTTTTATGAAGAAACGATATTAATCACAAAAAGAAACCTCCGTTACTCAGAATCGAACTGCCGCCCTCTGCACGCCGATCTGTCGCAGCTGCCAACGAGTCAGATGTTCAGTTACCCATGTGGTTGAAATCAGTGAGTGCATTCATCACATGAAGAATTTGGTTTTAGTATTAACAGATGTCTCTAATATCAATATTTCGCTCAAAGTACTGGCATTAATTATCTGTGCAGTTGTCCTGTTTTACCGACATCATTGTATTAGATAGCCATATTGATCCAAAAAAACAATATAGATGGCGCTGCCTCAACTATAAATAGTGAAGTTTGTTTTGATTTGAAATTTTTCAAATAACGTATACACTTTTTTAACTTTGGTTTGAAAACTTAAGTTGCACCAGTTTTCTAGGTTTATTATTGCATTATTTTAATATTCACAACATATTCACTGCTTATTTCGTACTTTACTTATTGTTTTAGTACTGTATTACGATTTAACCAAAATAGTAATTATTGCTTTAATGTTGATTTAACGTTAATTCCAATTGAAGATAACAATTTCACGGCTTTATAGGTCCACGGCCCACACAATGCTTCACAGATTTCACTTTAAATAGGATTTTAACAGCTTTTTTAAATAAAATAAGTAAGAGCTCGTCAACAGAGATGTTTACTTGACAGCGCCACCTAGCGCTTTCCTTTTTCCGTTATAAAATGACACCGAACAGTCTTGACACCGACAGGTCAACTATGTATTTCTATAGAATTACAATCTATAAAACTATCTTGTCGAGGCTCAATCCATCCTACTACAACATTTAAAATGTGCGCTTCTCGTTCAGTGCCAGATTGCAATGAATGCGATTGTGTTCGCAAAATGGACCTTCCACAGTTGACACACACATGCTGACGTTACCCCTCACTGCGAACACAAATAAATCGAAAACAATGCGAATGACAGTTGACAGTGTTGTTATATATATTCCCAAAAATAATTATGCGGAACGGTATCGATAAATAAGAAATGAAACAAATAATTCGATTTATTTTTGTTTCATTTAGAACTAAGTGTTTAAAGTAATATTTAAGATAATGTAAAATGTGACTATAATAACATATTAGTACTAATTCTTATTCAAATAGGCACAGTTTCATGGAAAAACCAATATTGGAATAAGGGTATCGATTATATATTATTATTAAGTAAGTATACCCTGGCAAAATTATAAGGAAATAAAATGGATTGCCAAAAGGCTGAACCGTGAAATTAATTAAAATACTAATTACTCAACTAAATAAGCTGACACGAAACCAAATACCGATATCTATTTAAAATTGATATTTAATTAATGGTACTACTAACCATTTGCAACCATTTCACGAATAGCCGATTATGGACAATGTCCTTTCATAATTCTTCCATGCTCTTCATACTTTGACACAGTGACAATGACAAATGAGATAACCACTCAAACAATTATGGTAATTGTTCAATTACAATTACAACCTACCAATATGCGATATACCATTACGGAAATACCAGATAATTTCATGCACAGAGAGAAAGAGAGAGAGTACATGAGAGTAACAGATAATTAGTAAATGCAGCGCATTCTCAAAATATCAATGCATCTAACACAGAAATGCTCTAAATTATAACGTATAAATAACTTGTTAGTGAAGTGGAAATTTCCAATGAGAATTATGTTTGGATAGCATTGTTTGAATTCGTCCGTTATTTAGCGGGCTTCGGTCCCAAGGGTGTTAGTAAAGTTAAGGTATTACAGAGAATTGAAAATAAATAAATATTCTCATCTCTTTTAATAAGCCTGGGCCCTATTCAATTAACATTACAACAAACATTAGAAAACATAATTGTATACTAGCTTTTGCCCGCGGCTCCGCCCGCGTGAATGTGGTTATCGCGACCAAACATAGCCTATGTCCTTTCACAAGGTCTAATCTACCCCTATACCAAATTTCATCAAAATCGGTTCGGTTGTTTAGGCGTGAAAGCGTAACATACAGACAGACAGAGTTACTTTCGCATTTATAATATTAGTATGGATGCCGCTTGGGACATTCAGTTTTCCTTCCCTGACTATCTCGCTGAGATCGACTTCGAGCTCCTGAAACACATCAGGAGATGTGACACGTGGAGCCACTTCTGGGGTGGTGACGACAGCAGACACTTTTGAAAACTTGACACGGCTCGATAGCATCTTCGCTCGTTTGAGCCGCTGTGCCCTTAGCGTCTCCGTCCCACACACTTCACAATAGCTCCATTTGGGAGCTAGGATGTATTTGCACATATGACATCTCTCTAGTTCTCCCAGGAGCTCGTCGTATGACAGACTACATAGCCTACATTTATCTGAAAAAACATATAAACCGTTTTAATTGCCGTACTAATAATACCGAAAGAAAAACAAATAGGTTCTTATGACGTCCAAGCAGAGTTTCTTGTTGAATGTGGCTAATTTAACATCTTGTACTTGTATAACTTGGTCATTTAGGTAACTGCGCTGTTTAAAATTATCGGTATTTACCTAACCTTAATAAGTTTATACTTAACTATCACAACATTAAAAAAAAAGAAACCATCTTACCAGTTACTCTAAAACCATACTTCCCACAAGACGGACAAAATTTGGCTTTTTTTCTGAATCAAATCAGGCTGCAACATTATTAAAACATGAGTAGGTATAAAAAATGTAGTCTGTAGTTTGAATATCACTGTAACAATGTTATTATGTACATGTATACCTACATAATTAAATTACAGTATTATTTATTACTTACGATTTTTTGCATGTTCCTAATAATGTCAATATAATATGTTGCACTGCGTACTCCGCTAGAATACGTCCTTGTGACGTAATCGTTGCCAATTAACTGAAGCAGTCACAATCATCATCGCATCTAAGAGGAATGCATCCGCAATGCAATGCTTCTAATTTTTTTAAACGTGAATAGATACAGTACACAGATGAGTTCAACTCGTCTGTATACTGTACTTACCGTGAGCTCTGATTATGATACTGATAGTGTGGTAGCCAGAGCTCACGTTAGGCGCCGCGGATTATACCTAGGTACCTACACTTACTTATTTCCTATCACTGATTCATTTATTAAGTAGTTAGAAACCCATCTACAGAAGTAATTGTTAGGTAATACATTCTTTATAGGATTCCTATTTTTGATTTGCTACACTACTGACCCCTTATGTACTTATCAGAAAATGAAATTAAAACGATTTAAAATGAAAATTATTTCGGAGAAATTGTTACACGTCAATGTTTAACATTGATAAGTTAGGTCTATCCCTATCCCGTCCCTATTTAATGCCTATATCTATGCGTTGAGCCATTTTATACTTACCAACAGACTGTAAAGACTTAAAAGTATTTTTAATAATTTTGCCTTTGTAAAGACTTTTTTACACAACATTTCATCCCGCATGATCCTTCCCCAAGGACAGAATTCCCAAAAAACCTTAGTTTGCGTTAATCTTCAGCCCAAACCCAAAATTCGAAGATACTAACTCAAAACTGACAGACTTTTATACAAACTTTCATCCCTTATTTCACCCCCTTTGGGGTGGCATTCACAAAAATCCTTTCTTAGTAGATGCCTGCACAATATAAAGCATATAATTATGTGCAAAATTTCAAGTCTCTAGACGATTTCATTATTCCCATGACTTCATCCTCCTTTTCACCCTCATGGGGATGTAATAATCAAAATCGCTGAGACACGTGTAATTTATTTTTTAATCTTCAGTCCAAACACAAAATTATAAGATCATTACTTCAAAACTGACGGATTTTCATACAAACTTTCACCCCCCTTTTAACCCCCTTAAAATTAGAATTTCCAAAAATCCGTTCTCAGTGCTCATCTACACTACCAAAGGAACCTACGTGCCAAGTTTCATGATTGTAGCTTCAGCCGTTTGGGCTGTGCGTTGATGGTCAGTCAGTCAGTCACTTTCTTCTTTTATATATTTAGATAATAGATTAAATAGATATAATTTTATTGTGACCCTATTTGATGTAAAACTTTTTACTTTCTCATTTCAGTTCTGTAACATTTCGACACCATAAAGAGACACAGAAGAGTATCCAGAATCCTGATGGCTGTAAATTATAACGAAAGCGAATTAGATAGCAGTTCTATCAATGGAATTACTGGCGAAAAGGATTCATTTAATTGTTTGGACGATATCTTTACTGATCCTACCTATGAACCGAATGAAAATCACTCACCAGTGCCAGTTACCAGGGTGTCTTCGAGTAGTTAGCAGACGTGCGAATGTCTTTCGTGCACACCTAATATCTGTCACTCACCTACAACTGATAACTGGGAACAATACAAAGCGTTACGTAGGTAATCGCTGCGATCGTTTGTGTAGGGATGCAAAAAGACGCCACAATCACAACCCAATACAAAATATCAACACATCGTAAGTATGGCAATTTCTTCGGTCTCTTGCAATTGGTAAGGCCTCATACAGCAATGGTTGCAATATAGATCTTTATGACCCTAATTCTCACTTTTCGAGGTCTCCAGTTACCATTCCCGATGATGTTAAAACTTCAACTTTGGATTATTTATCTGCTTTTCCCTTACCGATAAATACTTCATTCTCATGTCATCCAGTTTCAGAGGCGGACATTGGAAAACGCTTAAACTCCATCATAACAAAAGCTGTAGGCTATGATGGTCTTCAGCTTCAAATAAGAAGCATTTTCATCCCATTCTAACCTTAATTACTCCTATAATCACTCACATAATCAATTACTCTCTATTCTGTAATACATTTCCTTCATCTTGGAAAAAGCGTACGTAATACCCCTACCCAAAGTACCCAATCCTTCCATGTAATCCCAATTCCGTCCCATATCTATCCTTTCTTTACTATCCAAAGTCCTTGAAAACGTAGTTCATAATCTACTATTATTTAACTTTTCTCTAACAGCCTGCTGAGTCCATACCAATCTGGTTACCGCCGAGGCTATGACCTCGTAGGAAACCAGATTGGTATGGACACTGTAACTGCTGTGGTCAAAATAACTGACGATATGAGACTGGCTATGGAGAACAAACGGCTAACAATTTTGGTGCTGTTGGATTTCAGCAGTGCTTTTAATTCTGTTGATTTTGATGTCCTTTTAGGAGTTCTAGCTTCTCTAAATGTTTCATCATCTGTAACTGCGTGGTTTAAATCATATCTTCAGGGGCTTCATATCTGAAGAGGCTTCCTCTGAATGTTGCAATTTGACTCCGGGAGTCCCACAAGGTGGCGTACTATCTCCTCTTCTCTTCTCTGTTTTTATAGATGCTATCACAAAAGTCATTACTTTTCACTATCACCTCTATGCAGACGACCTGCAGCTGTATCGACACTTCAATGTCGAGGAAGTGACTGAGGCTGTGGCAGCTATCAACAATGATCTTGTTTACATTAGTCAATAACCTAGATCTAGTGGGCTTCTGGTTAATCCAATGAAATCGCAAGCAGTAATTGTTGGTAGCAGATACATGTCGAATCTTTTGGTTCACCAGTCTCTTCCGAAAGTTTAATAAATCAAGTGAAATAATTAAGAGACTAAATAGACTCTAATCTGGTCTGGGACGTACATATGGCAGATGTTACCAAAAGGGTTTACTACTCGTTTCAGTCCCTCAAATGTCTCCAGAAATTTTTACCATTTCAAACTAAAGTTACTCTTGCGCAATCTCTTCTGCTCCCACTTTTAGACTACGCTGATGTCTGTAATTTTGATGCAAAGGAGGAACTTCTTAATAAACTCGAAAGACTGCAAAATTTGGGTGTTCGCTTCATTTTTGGTCTCCGGAAGAATGACCATGTTTCTGAATTTCGGGCTAAGTTGAAGTGGTTACCCATTCGTCAGCGTAGAGACTCTCATATTCTCTTCCTTCTGTACTCTATTCACATATATTCTATGAGACGGTTTTTCACGCCGGAGCAACGGTGTCTTCTATACAAGACACAAATTCGTTCCTGCGTGGAATACTGCTCGCATCTCTGGGGTGGATTCGCAAAGTACCTATTAGATGCTCTCGACAGGTTGCAGCGACGTGCGGTCCGCATTATCGGAAATCCTGAGGTCACGAGTACCCTCGAGCCTCTGCAGATGCGTAGAGATGTTGCTTCCTTGGCAGTATTTTACCGTCTCTATCATGGTGAATGTTCTGAAGAGACGTGCAGGACTTATATGTCACCCCTATACGGTGCAGAACATTCCTTCAAGAACCAAGCGGTTCGGTGACTCTTTCCTTTGTCGCACCATTAAGACCTGGAATTCCTTGCCAGTGTTCCCCTCTTCCTACAGTCCCGGGTCCTTTAAGCGGGGCGTGAAAAAGCATCTGATGAGGCCGTCAAGCTGAGTGCCACCATTGTTAACATGGCACGTGTATATAACGGTGGCCCTCTTTCCTGACACTTTGCCTTCAGCTTACCATCAGGCAAGGTAAAGTCAAATTGACGTGTCCTATATAAAAAAAATAAATAAGTAGATGTATTGTTTGAATACGTCGAATGGCTTAATGTGGAATCATTCAAACCACTGCCGAGAGAGTTTTTGTGTACCTACTACTAACATGATACATTGGTCTTCTTCTTCTTCATCCTTAGGGTTCACTTTTACGAATTTGCCTGAACTTCGATATTTCAAAAGATACTTTGGTACTTGTAGAAATAAAACAAATAATATAGTTCACGGCTGGATACAGAACTCTCTCAATGTGCGTCAACTTTGAAGAAATGTATTTAGAAAAAGAAAAACAATTATGACTTCTGATTACTGTTTCCAAAATCGAACCTCAGATCGAGTTCTACCGTGGAAATGCTTTTCTCAATATTTTTACAGAAATCGGTACCAAGAAGATAATTAATGTTTTCATTCACCGCAATCGACGATGGATGAATCAAAATGTAATTATATAAGAATATCAAATCGTTCCTTCCAGTTTTGTTGAGTAAACGATTTGCTAAGTGGATGGAAGTAGGACAGTTTTTGTTATTTTATGGCCGCTAAACGATGTCGTTTAAATTGTTAGCTTATCACTTCAAAATAATGGAGTAGGTACTCAATATACCTATTTATATGTCATGTTATCGGTCGATCGTGATTTATGCAAAAAATATATTTTGAATGATATCGAAAGTAATAAACTAAAGTAAAAAATGCTAGCTTCCTCTATAGCCAGTTTACAGAATATGGTCGCTGTGTTTGATATTGGCTGTATGTCATTGTGTCATATCCTCATCCTTGTACCTGCTACGACGTAGCGACTTTGAGGCAATACAATAAAATTAGAGTGCCTTCACTGCGACGCGAGCGTGGTCTCGGGGCTGCACACGCTCACCGAGTGCCCGGCGTTTGAGACGCCGAGGCGGGAGCTTGTGGCGGCCCTGGGGGTGAGAGTGCTCACGCTCTCCACCCTGCTCGCGGCGATGGTCCGCTGCGCGGATGCGTGGGCGGCCAGCGCCTCCTTCTGCGAGCAGGTCATGCTCGCGAAGGAGACAGCAGAGCGGGCGCGGCGCGATGAGCGAGAGAGGCTCGCTGACATCGCTGCACGCGCCCGAAGGCGGCTCGGGCGTCGGAGGGCGCAAACTGACCTCCGCCCCCCATGAGCGCGGGCCTGAGGGTGACGGGTGGAGCCGCCCGTCATCCTAGCAGAAGCAGGCCACGGCGGCGGCGCGCATCGTAAGACGATGCGCGCCTCCCCACACCGGGGTTGAGTCGGGGACCGCGTGGTCCCCCCCTTCCCGAGGAGGGCCAGACCGAGAGGGATGGCCCTGGGTCAGCCGGGGTGCGAGGGATATGTCGCATGACAACCTCACCTTCGGCCTAGCACTACGACCCAGAGACGGCGTGCGGTTTAGTCGGTTCGAGTCCGACATAACCTCCCCCTCCGGCTCCGGAGGGGCGGGTATCCGTGGGGATTTCCCGCACGTAAAAAAAAAAAAAAAAAGAGTGCCTATCTACTATCTAGACCAAGAATAGCCACTTGCGAATCACACAAATACTTGTCACCACCATAAACAAGGGGTAGTGCTACTTAAAACAGATGATCCAAAGGGGTCCATATTTGCTCACATATAATTTTTAATCCTATTCTTTTTCTTACTACCGATTTTTGTTCATAATCATCACTCTTCATCATTTTATTTTTCATACTTTTTTTACTCATACATTTTTATTACTATCATCGGAACTCATAACAGTTAGTGATTATAATTTATAAAAACAAATATTAGAATAATAGTTATTTATGATACAAGTGTGGTAAGTTGATCATTACACTCGAGGTGATATTGCACAGCCCGAGCCGAAGGCGAGGGCTGCAAGGAAACCGAGAGTGTAATGACCATACCTCACGTGTGTCATACAAAGTTTTTCGACACACTTACGAGTAAAAAAAACATATTTTATATTTAATGAAGGTTTCATAAACTGCCATGTACTTATCCCTGGATTTTGGAGGCAAAAGGCTATCACTGGCATTTCGTGCCACACTTAATATTTCCGGCGGCGTCATATCAACTTATCGGTCTTCTTTTATACTAGAGATTGACATTCTAAACGTGTTGATCAATTATTCGTACTTAAATAAACAATGCTCACAGCACAGACGGAAAATTTGTTGAAAACGCCGCGCTAATATATTTTTTTCAGCGCGCGGCGTGTTATCTATGCGCGCGCAGATTGGAGCGTAGGCACGAGCAATTACGCTAAACAGCCAAAACGCAAAATGTAAAAAATCTAATTTTTATGTATTTATAAATTTGTTTCACGTTGAATTATTAATTAAAGTAAATAAGTTGTTGAAAATTTATCATATTCAAGGTGGTACACTACTTTTTTTTTTTTAAATAGTGTTATTTTTAGTCTTAGGTTGAAACGAAACGTATCTAAGTCAAAACTTTTGCCGAGATTTAAAAATAAAACTATAACCCAGTTAAGTTAAGAGCAAATAGAATGCATATATAATATCTTTCAGCGAGGTACCAACTTAATTTGATGGAATATAAAATAAAACACTAGTGCGATCAAGAAAAAAAAAGCACAAGTGTTTAATAGCATAGTTTATGAGTGTAAAAGCCATGTGATAAACACCACTTTATGAGTAAGGGTGTCGAAAAACACATTTATGAATATTATAGTTATTTATTCGAATGATTATGAGTTTCGATCATTAGTATAAAAAAAATATTAAAACAAGTATTAGTAAAAACGAAGTGTATAATTTGTGATATTATGAATTTAAATGATTATGTTTTTTAATATTTAGTTTAATTTTTTTTATGAATAGCGATCATTATAATTTTAAATGGTATGAGAAACATTTTCGGACCTCCGAAAATAGGAGTTGAAAAGTTATATAAGACAATGCGCACCCGATCCAAAGTACATTGTTAACTAAAACCATTTAATTTTCTAGTATTTCTTTTATTAGACCAACATAAAAATTGTGCTATATCCGAACAGCTAAATCTTCATCTAAACTTAGGTTTTCGCATCTAGCACCCAACGAAACCTCTGTTTTATAATAAGACCCTTGGGGAGAAATTCCTGCCTTCGTTTACATAATTGTTTAAATAACACGTTTGATTACATTATACTGAGCACGACAAATCCTTGAATTTACCTGTTTAAAACGTAAATACTAAATTGAATGAATTGTTGGCTCAAAATTTATTGTTGGACTCATCTCGTGAAATGTTCGATGGGTAGGGCAAAGTTTCGGTCTGTTGGCGATTTGTAAATATACTCATGGTGGTGCAGCTGCGAACTTTAATTTTGTTTTAAACAAATCGGTCATAAATATTGAATATATATCATTAAATTTATCATGGCATATTTTTTCACTTACTTAATTCTGTGTAGGTACACTTTCAGGTTTTTTATGAATACAGTTGTTAACGTAACTAATTAGAAGTATATTAAGCTACAAGTTAGTCATCTATAGAATAACATTTTGAATTCCTTATCACGAGTAATAAGAGGCTATTATTTTACTTGGATTTCGTAGTACCTACACTTTTTCATGAAACTTTTATATAAAAAGGTATATGAGTACTTATATCTTTTGTCGACTGTACATTGTATGTAAATCTTTTCCTAAACCAAGTTCTTAGTTGCTTGCTTACATCTTAGAGAGTAATAATAAGATTTTGTATTAGTGAAGTAAACAAAGTTGAGTAAGTATGCTCCACAAATCTAAATTACTGTTACAGCTCGTTCTACTCCGTTTGTCGAAAGCTAAGAAAGACTAAAGAGTGCAGAAACGGGTAAGTGATGTGTATAAACAAAAAATAGAGGGATCCGTGGAATTCTTCTCACTATACACGTCTTACAATACCAGGACTCAAGTTTCAACTATTTTTGAGATTATCATCATCATCATCATCATTATATCAGCCACACACAGTCCACTGCTAAACATAGGCCTCTCCCATAGACTTCCAGAATGACCGATCTAAAGCAGCCCGCATCCAGCGCCTCGCGGCGACCTTGATGAGGTCGTCCTTCCACCTGGCCGTTGGGCGTCCTACACTACGCTTAGCCGTACGCGGTCGCCACTCGAGATTACAGTAGAATAATATTGTCTACAGTCTATGTTAAATACAAAGTTAAGCTAATTTTAAATGCTACGTGTTACAGCATTTCGATAAACACTTTTATAGCGAATTTAACATAAGTCTTGAAATTCAAAGTCTATGTGCAACGACTGCGATCGTTTCACGTGTACCTAAAATATATAAGACAATGGGACAACTCAAAGGAATGACAAAATGTACCTTTTAACAACTTCAAATTCATTCATTACATCATATTTACATAATATACCCTTGTATATATCTAATATATAGATTAAATAGAGAGATAGAGATCTAGATTTTAAAGGGATCATTAAACTTATCACACACCCACGTTATCCGTCCGTCTGTTCGTTTGCCTCTGATTTCATAAAAAAAAATTTGGTGTATAGAGAGTTTTTATGCTGTAGGAAGACTTACGCAAGCTTCTATCTAGCACACTGAGTTGATATTATTTAGAGGTATTAACGACAATATTAATGACATAGTGACTCATACATTAATTGACTCCCAATCGCTAAGTAAATATACTTCAATATAATCCTCACACCAGGGTAAAGTCTACTCCACAATGTATATTACTGTTTTTAAAGCGGAATAAAGCAGTGTTCGCCACAGTTGAATGGAGTCGCAATACATTGTTTTAAAACAATAATAAATTCTCACGTGTAATTTGCAACGCCAGCTTATCTCTTGTGAAAAGGGTTTGTTTGTCTTATGAAAACGGACGAGTTTTGATAAAAACTTTTGGATAAATAAGGTTCCTCGTTAATCTATTTTAACAGTGTGTTTGTTTGATTTACACAATGTTGCTTAGGTCCTAAGAAATATAAAATGGTAAAGGGAGAAATTAAGGTTGGGAATAAATTAGGATGAAAGGCCACTACTCATATTTGGTATTCTTTAATACTGCTGCCTTCTAAACAGCTATTAAAAAAAATACACAGGCAAAACGGAGAAAGAAATCAAGTATTTTCATGTTAATAATCACAGGCAGAAGAACAAAGAAGCATTGTCCCTAGTCGTATAAGGAGTGGACTTGGAATGAATCTCTTTTGTTTTGGGGTCGTCCGAAAGAACTTGTTTTAGTTATTTTTCTCTAGGTTTTTTCTCTCATTTGTAAAGAAACTGGATGAACGATGTTCTTCTTGCGCTAGTGGGACTATTGCTATTCATAATAACGAGAAGTGCTACTTTTTATGTAGCTTGGTGTTTTCAAGTTAACAAGCAACAAGTACCGAGTGTTCAATTTTTTATTTTGTAGAAACGAGGTTATGAGGTTACTGCTGCAATTTGTGGAAAGAATTGCTACGTAGCTCGCGATGTCTATCAGGAAATACGAGCAACCCTCATTTTGTAAGTTTGGGTTTCATTCTTAGTGTGTTCTGTGTATTTTGTAATTATGTAGGAATAAATTTTAAAATTATTCAAAATTCGTTCAAATATTAAACATCGAAATAACACTAATTTTACCCGATATACAAATACTACAAATCACCTATTTAGATACGTTTAACTAAAGATGCGCTAAAAGCTAATAACTATGAGTTCTCTTACATTGATGAGCGGAGAAAAGTATTGACACCAACATCACAGACATAAAACACCATAACATGACATAAAACACTAACGCGCATTGAAGTACCTATGGGAACACATATATTGTTTTAACACTATTTATTATTTGAGATTTTTTTATTTAAAGGGGGATGCCGGATTTTGTATGGACTCCGTCCCCACCCTCCAACAGACATGGAATGCATGGCAGGTTGTTTGCACCTACCCAAAAAAGGACAAAACACCTGATTTTGTTGGCAAATCTATGGGGTTTATATTGGTTTATTGCTCTGAGCGTTTATATAAAAAAGCTTTTCCAAAAAATGTGTTTATTTTCATACAAAAGTATGTTTTTTTAACATAGTTATATTTTATTATAAGAAATAAACATAGTCGCAAAAAAAAAATCAATCGGTCCTCATCATCCAGCGATGTCAGCGAGTCTTTCTCGTTCGTCGCGCCGCGCCCGCTCTGCTGTCTCCTTCGTGAGCATGACCTGCTCGCAGAAGGAGGCGCTGGCCGCCCACGCATCTGAGCCGGAGCCACCAGGACCATCGCCACGAGCAGGGTGGAGAGCGTGAGCACTCCCACCCCCAAGGCCGCCACCAGCTCAATGTCCTTTAGCAAATATAAAGCCAAAGTAAACTTTTCATTATAATTCACCTAAAAGGATTATAAGCAAATAAATAATTAAGACTAATCCCCTAACTACATTTAGTACCACCCATCTACCGACAAAATGAAGTGATTATCTTGTTATTTTAGGGTTACTGAAACACTGAACAATATTACACGAACTGTTACATGATTACAAAAGTAATAAAACAGTTAATTTATCCGTAAGTTCGCCAACAACGGTTACTACCAACATATCGATTCATTAACATCGATAAAGAGCAACGTAAAATCACGGGTCACTTCCCGTCGTTATGAATATTAAAACAGTGCTTCGGTAGGTTTCACAGAAATCACATTTTGTACATATACGTATTGGTTCATGACTATGCTTTAACGATAACTTACTGGTATTTCTATTGTTACGTAACTGAATTGATGCTGCGTTATATCGACAGCCCTAATTATGGTGTCCTCCTGAGACTTACCTTTTCCCACTCAGTCGGGGTAGACTTTTAAGCTATTTGTTTTTGAACTCAATATTTCAATTTGTTATTTTTTATGCGCAACTCTTTGTACATTCATTATAAAATTATATTTGTTATATCTTTATACCACTTAGGTGGCAGACAAGCACACGGCCCACTTGATGGAAAGTGATTATCGAGGCCTATGGACGTGTGCAACACCAGGGGCGTCACACTCGCGCTGCCAACCCTGTTAGAACAAAAAGTTGTGCCGTCAGTATAGAAGATAAAGCAGGATAAGCCTTTGATCTTCCCACTGACATCACAAAATCTGTCCAATGAGCTCTGGCTACCCTTATTATGGCCGCGGTTTTCTGTAGGGCAGCGGTACTTTCCCAGTTGAGCTGCTCAATTGGATGGAAATACCGTCGTGTCCTACCTACAACACATTGTTTGGATGCATTGATAGATTATATCATCATAAATATGTCAAAATAGTGTCAAACTAGCTTTTGCGCCCGGCTCCACGCGCGTGGATGTTGGTAATCGCTATAATATCGGATATGGTTATAAATTGTAGCCTATGTGTCTTTCTGATGTATAAGCTATATTATTGTAAAGTTTCATTAAAATCCATTCAGTAGTTTTTCCATCCATACTTACAAACTTTCGCGTTTATAATATTAGTAGAATTAGCGCACGGACTAACATATCACGTAATACTCGTAACTGCTAAACAAAATAAAATTTTAAATCTTGTGTCGATACACACAAGATTTTGAATTGAATAATTATCCTTTTGCAAAGTCGGTTACAAACGAGAATCTAATTCACAAAAGACAAACACAAGCACCGTAATTGGCTAGAGAGGTAGAGGAAAGGTCTGAAGGCTCAGTTCACATTAACAGTTCGGTTCAATAGGATTCAATAGTAATAAACTAGATTCCCTAGGGACCATACCCTGCCACAAGGAATACCACACAAGGTCAATCTGAACGTGATCGTATGTAGGATGAAGGTACGGGTAAGATTTCTTTGTTTCCCATTTTCTAATAAAACTTATGTTTATATTTATCATCTCTGATAAATGGTTTAGAGTTGTCTTCACCTTGCCTAATGGTAGTGGGGAAGGTTATTATTGCGGATACAAATAATGATGATAGTCACATAATCTGAGTCACACCGAAATATTGGTAAAAATAAATTCTAAAAAATATTTTTACAAAATCAAATCATAACATTCCCACTTACATATACATATATGTAAGTAAGAATGTTATGATTTGACTTTTGTATATTTTTACAAAAATTATAGAATAAGAAATAATGAAGTTTGGTTTTGACAACAATATTTATTCAGTAAATTTGGCTAATATACATTTCTATATATTCTACTTTATACAATCAATACATCGATTATCTTATTTGCAGTCCAATGCTGGATATAAGCCTCTTCCAATGTGGGTAGGCTATGGCTTTCCAAGCTGGCCAGACGTTGGTACAGGGTTTTACTTCGAGTTTTCCTTCTTTCGCAGTCACTTCTTCTGCGTATTTTACCACTAGTCGCCTGTTACGACACCCTCCGGACGAGATGCAGTGGTGATACTTATATTCATTCTCTATCAACAGAAAAAATAATGTCCATGATCCACAACCTATATGACCAATATGAACAATCTACCTGTATTTGAAATTTATGATAAATGAAAATAAATCAATCAATCAAATAGGTGAAACAAATAAAAATAAATAAATTTTTAATCGTTTCATTCAACTGAACAAACAAAAAATTGAAAAAGCAGAATGTTTAATCATGAAAAAATGATTTCGTATGACAGCTTTTGGATCACCCTCACAATAAGTGCTTAATGGAAGAGGATTATAGGCTTTCATCACGTTATTTTGCAAAAACGTCACTTGAATAATATACGGGAGACCCCGAATACATCCATTTAGATTGTGGTCTTGATAAAACGCTGGCTGGAAATATTCCGCATGCGACTGATGCAGTTAAATTAAAATGAAAATAAAGTTTCTGTTGAGTTTTTGAGCGGTTCAGATTGGTTTCTGATTTTAAAATTACTATCACAGTTGAATAACGTTGTAAAAAGTTTACGCGAATGTTACACATTGAAATACAACTTTTAAAATGGTTTTATCGCAATTTATTTTCTTTTATTTTAATATTTACTATAAACTCGTGCGCGATACGTTGAGACCTGAGCGCTGTGACGTCACTGGCGCGTGTTTGTACAGAGCACAAAAATATTATCATAACAACCTTCCTCCGAGACTTTAACTACCCTATTTTATTGTTGTTGCTTTTATTTAATTTCATTCTTGTTTTAGCTTTCTACTGCAAAAGCTTCTTTAAAACTTTTTTATTTTATGCGTGCAAGCGATTCTCATATATTATGATTTATATTAATGGCTTAAAATATTGACTGAAAATGGCAATTATTATAATAATTAAAACACTGTTAGGTATGCATACATTATATATTTCTTATTATTACAAAATATGTTAATTAGAGTCACTCATGAGCGGTACCTACCTTCAACTTCAACATCACTAGAGACCTCGCTTGATGAAAAAAATATTATAAGTTCAGTCTCATTAGTTTCCTGTAAGAAATCATCGTCCCAATATTTTAGCCGGAGCCTGTTCACGTGATTAATCTCTTTTGGCCAATCGCTTTAATGCACGGTGATCATCATCACGGATGGATTTAGAAACTCCCGTTGCCATGCAGGTTCTTTTTACGACCTGGGCAACGGTAAACAAAACTGCTTATTATGCTTTGCGTTTTCAAAAAACTTTAGCACGTTAAGCACTAGGTCCCTTTCTCGACTATGCAGAGTTTTACCCTTCATTTTAACAATAAAGGATAAAAAGAAAACTCAACATAACTGTACCAACAACAACCAAAGCTTAACATAAACTATAACTAAACAATAAAACTGAACAGAAACTATAACAATAACAACAAAACCTAACAGAAGCCTTAGCCAGTACGATACTAAACTAGTGTTAAAAAATGACGTTGCGGATTGTACTTTACGGGCGACCGAGGGGCAGTGCAGGATACAGTGGGCAGAGAGCACAGGTAGCACGGTAGTTCCTAACGTAGTAGAAATTGCTCGTGAAATTCGTAGGGACAAAGGTAGATGTCAAACTGCTGCAGGTAAGAGGGCATGCTTTTCAGTACCCATGGTATATGAAGACGGGTAAAATAATATCACAAATAAATCACGATGAAGGTCCTGAAAATAGTTTGGACTCAGATCATGTTTTGACTCAGAATATGAGGTACAAGTAGTTCAGGTCCCTGTTCCATTTGGGAATAAAATCTTAATACCTGATTCTAACCTTAACAAACATCCCATATAACATTTTAAAATCAGTCTCTCTTACCATCATGGAGTAAAATTTTACAAAAACGTTTCATTAATTAAGATATCTATCAGTCTAGCTTTGATATTTTTCACGTTTGAATAGTCTATATAGGATAAAAATGTATGATTTTATCTTTTAAATCAAGACATCAAGACATCAAGTCATTTGACCACAACACGTATAGAATGGCACAGACGTAGTACACTGAATAGTTTTAGCATGACTGCAATCATAGTGATGAGTGATGCACTTAGTGAAATGGACAGCTTCGGGGATTAAAGTCCATCCAAAGTAGGTAATACATGTCATGCAAGCGTGAACTTAAATCAGATGAAGCGAGTCACAGTGACTTTTTGAGTAAGTATAATTTAATAAATTTGATAGTGATTGAAAGAAAAATATTTCTTCCTCCCTCCATCTCGGAAAGAGTATTTTTAGTTTCGGTATCTAAGTGGAAAAGGCGTTTTTATCCTCTAGATTTTTTTTGTTTAGTTTCTTTCGTTCCTTTCGGAACAGGCTAAGGTGCTATGACCATCAGTTGTATTGTCATCAGTTTATTATTTTTATCTTAGTTGGAATTATTGTTGATGATATTGATGATGTTGAGTTAATGAAGTAGAGTTGATGAGGATGAGTTGATGATGATGAGTTGATGATAATGAGTTGATGATGATAAGTTGATGATGTTAATAATAACGATCAATGAGATGATTACTACCCCAGTAACGTGGTGAAGACTACTAGGGCTTTGTACAACATTTGGAACCAACACGAAAAGTCACAACTCACTGTAATATGCCATTTTCCTACACGTGTGTCTGTTAGCTGTAGCTAAGACGTTATGAATTCAAAACTTCATTAAAACTATTTACTTTTACCTCCATGGTGCCGAAGTAATCATACAAGTCTTGAACTTGTTAAAATTTCAGCCTCGGAACCTCCTTGATGTACTTTTTTGAAGGATTGAGAGCTGCGGAATGATATTGGCAAACTATAATAATACATAAATTGGCCCATAGATTGACAATTTCCTGGATAAACTGCAGGCTAATTTCATCCCGGGAACAGGTTCTGTAGAGAACCGCGCGGTCGAAGTTGCCAGATAATCTAGTTAGTTATGTGAATGTACCACACTGTTGCCAGTTTCCTCTAAACTTATACACACAATCAATCCGCCCGCGTGGATATCGGTTATCGCTTAGAGTCGACGCTATTTTTCAAAAATAAAAGTAGCCTAAGTTACTCCTTATTACATCAGCTACCTGCCAATAAAAGTCCCGTCAAAACAGCTGTAGCCATTTCAGAGATTAGCCGCAACAAACAGACAGACAAAAATTATAAAAAAATATATTCATATGCATGGGGTAAAAAACGGTTATTTCCATATTACAAACAGACACTCCAATTTTCTTTATATGTATAGATGTATAGGTGTACAGGTTGTTGAAGAAGTGTTTTTTTTTTTCAAAACAAGCGTCTCTGCTCGTCTAAACATCTCTTTCTATAGACTTAATCCTAAATCTCTCTTGGTTGAAACTGTGACCTTTGTTCCGTCACTAAATCATTGCTCTGGTCCATGTTCCTTCATTTTGCCTCGTCAAGTGTTACGGCCATCTGGGTTCACTAACTTTACGACTATAAGACTACGATGTTTTATGTCTGCGATCTATAAAGATCATTTTACATGGAAAAATTAACACGTGGTTATCAATGCCCGCGTGGATGTCGGTTATCGCTTAGTGCGCTATATTTCTTAAATAAAAGTAGTCTAAGTTACTCCTTATTCCATCAGCTACCTGCCAATAGAAGTCCCCTCAAAATATGTCCAACTATTTCAGAGATAAGCTGAACAAACAGACAGACAAAAATTTAAATATGACCATAATGGGCACAAAGCTTAATTTCTGAAATATTTAAATGCTTACAAAATATCGAATAGTTATTTAATTTAATAATAATAATGAATAACCATTCGTAATGTAGCTTCTTGTAGATAGAATATTGTGGTCCAAGGTTACTGAAGAAAGCGATTTTATCTAGAATGAACATGGCCACAGTAATTTGATTCTAACTTGTCATCTTAATCTATAGTCGTATCTTGGCGTCGTCCTTCTGTTCATAAATATGATATCTGTGAACAGAAGGATGACGCTACGGTCCCTTTAATATGTTAAATTGCTTTTGATCGTATTAATGTTATAAATAAACGCAAAAGTTTGTAAGTATGGATGAATGGATGGGAGTTCATTACTCTTTCACATAAAATACTATACATACTGAACGGATTTTAATGAAACTTTACAATAATATGTCTTATACATCAGAATAACAAATAGGCTACCATTTATAACGATAACCGACATCCACGCGGGCGGAGCCGCGGGCAAAAGCTAGTATTCAATAAAACAGTATACTTGCCGTTGTTCCGATTTAGCCATTTCACTGCTAAAATTACTTGTAACAAACTTATTTTTATCGCTCTTCATTTGAAATTATACCAACCTCCAACAGGAAGAGGAAAACAGGCGACACTCCGTTTCCTAGGCCGAGATGACACCTTGAGTAATAGTGCCAGTACTCGTGTCGCATTAGGCCTTCACATAATTTTTCTTTTTAAAAATACCTATTTCAGATTTCGAATTGTTTAGTATATTTTTATCAACACTTTCTTCGTAAAGAAAAAAATGTGATTCGAATGCAAACAGAGGTATTTGGAAATATGAAAGTATTTTGTTATAATATATGTTACCTATATGATTTTTTTAAAATAATTATAAATACTAAAACTATTATTAGACCTAATTTTTTTTCAAGTTTTTTTTTTAAAGTTTAACTAAAACTAAAATGTATAAACCATATATTTACTAGAATATAAAAAAGGTGAAAGAGTTTCTGCTTCGAAGAATTCCTCCCCATCGAAGTCGACTGGTAATGTGCCCAAAAGGCTGGTGGCATTGCCCCGTTGGCTGCCAATACCAATCTGTTGTGTAAAAAATAGGCCAGCCCTTTGGTCCCTCGAAGTATCAACCAGTCACTTTGCAATTTCTTTGTACAGCAACCGCGCGCTCGGACCCCACGACTCCATCGTCTATAATTGTTGGTTATATTATCATACTAGCTGTTGCCCGCGGCTCCGCCCGCGTGGATGTCGGTTATCGCGACCAAACATAGCCTATGTCCTTTATTTTATTTTATTTTATTGTATTCGGAAAACAAACAGCATCAAAAACTATGTAATATTACAACTTACATTACTAAAAGCCATTTATAAGTTTTCACATATAAGTAAAAATATAATATACACTACACGGTTTTGTTATTACAATATATGGAATAAAAATATTTGCAACAAGTAAGTAAAAAGAAAGAACAATTGAGTACCCCGACAAAGAGCACCTAGAGAGCCAATCTAAACCAGTAATCACCGACAATACTTTTGTATTTAGCAGGACTTGTGTTAAATAAATCTAGTTCCGGATATTCGAACGTTCTATTCACAAACTTGGCTGATCTAAGGAAGAAAGAGTTGCTTCTGTAATTCGTGACACTACTTGGTATATGGAGAGGGACAGGTATTCTCACCGATCTGGTTGGGACTTTCAGATATATCATGGAGAGGAGATATGGAGATTCCACCTTAGATTGTGCTATTTTTAATAGCAGAGCTACATCCGCAAGTCTCCGCCTCATGTGAAGGGGCAGCAAGTGGTGTCTCCTACAGCTCGCCTCATAAGTATCCTCATGTGTGCTGCACTTATACCGCAAGAATTTTGCGAATTTATTCTGTATTGATTCCAATCTGTTAATGTGAACATCATACTGCGGATTCCATACCTGAGAGCAATACTCCAGGACGCTACGAACGTACGAGCAATATAAAATTTTAATCACCTTCATATTGGAAAACTGTGAGCATGATCTGATGACAAAACCTAGCATTTTGTATGATCTCTTTGCGATATTGTCTACATGCTTTTCATACGTGAGTTTAGAATCGAGTATTACCCCCAAGTCCCGAACTTCCTGAACTCGCTTAAGTGTTACACCTTTAAGAGCATAGTTAAAATCGTGTATGCGTGGCTTACGTGTAAAACTGATTACGTAACACTTGGAGGCATTGATATCCAATTTATTTACACGACAATATTCCTCGAATCTCATAAGATCTTGTTGTAATAGGAAACAATCGTCCACAGTGTTTATTACTTTATAAATTTTCATATCATCTGCGTACATCAGAAATTGGGAGTGTACAAAACAGGAAGCAATGTCATTGATAAAAAGATTAAACAGTAAAGGACCTAACAGGGACCCTTGAGGAACGCCAGAGGGCACAGTGTGCCAGCTGGATATGGATCCGTTGAGTGCAACAGCTTGAGACCTGTTGTCAATGTAGGACACGAACCACCTAAACAAGCTCCCGTGCACTCCCATTCGCAGTAGCTTCTGATACAGTATTCTGTGATCTATGCGGTCAAAAGCTTTACTGTAATCAGTGTAGATGCTGTCTACTTGCCCCCCTCCCTCCATTTTGGATGACGTAAAATCAACAAAGGTGAGAAGGTTGCTAGTAGTTGACCTATTTTTCACAAAACCATGCTGATTGGGTAGTATCGAGCTCGATAGTGCATTGTATACCTGGTCATAGACCAGTCGCTCAAGGAGTTTTGCGAAAATACACAGCTTTGAG
The DNA here is from genome assembly GCA_949126895.1 of Eilema caniola. Lineage (NCBI taxonomy): Eukaryota > Metazoa > Arthropoda > Insecta > Lepidoptera > Erebidae > Eilema > Eilema caniola. The sequence continues at coordinate 7,828,118 of OX421476.1, forward strand.
ATAGGCCTATAATTACAAACATCACTTCTGTTACCGCTTTTGTGAATGGGAGTGACAAAAGCTGACTTCCAGACGTTAGGTACATATCCTTCCTTCACAGAACGTTGAAACAGGATGGTTAATGGTTCGGTCAATTGATCTGCGCATCTCACAATAAACCTTGGAACAATATTATCAGGTCCTGGACCTTTACCAAGGTCTACAGATTTAAGCAACTTGTGAACATCGTCAGGTCTTATTTCAATGTCTTTTATCTCATGAGCACAGTCAGAATTACCCGGGTCACTCAGGGGCGTCGGTGAGAGCAGCGAGGGAGATATGGGGGAAAGAAAAGTCGACTGAAAGTAAACAGCGAATAAGTTACATGTTTCTTCGTTGCAGGAGGCTGTTGTATTGTTATACGACATCGACGAGGGATAAGTGTTACCACCCTTTTTATTTGACTTGATGAAGCTCCAGAATAATTTAGCGTCCTTAATGATAGATTGTTCAGCATTTTCAATATAAGAGCGATAGCAATCCTCTTCAAGGCGCTTTGCTCTTTTACGGAGCAGCCTGAATGTGACATAATCATCTGCATTTCTATACATTTTAAATCTCTTGAAGAACTTATATTTTTCTTTAAGGATCTTTTTTAGGCATGAACTATACCAAGGGGGATAGCTTGTGGAGTGAAAAAGCTAGTGAGGTATATATTTATCTCGAAGGACATAAAGGTGTGTGTAGAAACATTCAATGGCAACCTCCAAAGTGCAAGATGTTAAGCAATCCTCCCACATGATCTCGTCTAGCGAGGCATTGATTTTGTCGTAGTCGCCACGTTCATAAAAGTACTTCATTCTAGGGTTACATTTTAAAAATTTAACATCAGCGCAGTTCATTGTAATATTCATTGCTTTGTGATGAACATACTCTCGCACTAAAGGATATTCACATGCGTTAACGGTTAATTCAGAGTTGCATAATATTAAATCTAAATATCTATTATTATCATTGTGAAATGAATTGAATTGTTTTAAATCACACTCGGAAATAGTATCAAAAAAGTACACCTGCGCATCACCTGAAACACCCGAGGGCTCCAGACCATCTTCCCCGTTCAGCCAACTGACGTTGGAAAGGTTGAAATCACCCGTTATTATAAAAGTGTCATCGGGACATGAATTAATTATAGTTGAGAGTTGACTAGTGAAATTTGTGAGCTGACAGTTAAATGAATTACCTAAATTTTCAGTGCATAGGTACAGGGTGCACAAGTGAATTTTGCGCGGTGAACAATCCTTAGCTGTATAACTAATTGTAACCCAAATGTCCTCAGCTGAAGAGTTCCACTCCCGCCTGTGTATGGCAGACAGCTCACGTCTGACTGCTATAAGTACACCACCGCCAAGTTTCTCATGTGTATAAGAATAATTCCTATCACGACGGAACACTATGTACCTATCATCGAAAAGCTCCTCATCACCGACACCATCAAGCAACCAGGTCTCCGTTAGCAAGATCACGTCGTACGAATTTAATAGTAAATTGCGCTTAAACAAATGCGTTTTGGTTCGCAGTCCCTGAGTGTTTTGGTAGTATAGACTAACAAAAACCATTTTTAAAAACAGTACGATAATAACTAGTTAAAAAGCATGTTATTTGTAAAAACTGCCACAGTGGTACGTCGCACAGAAAAGGACCACAGTATGATGCATAGAATTGTGTTTTAAAAACAGTTAACACGGATCTGTAGATATATGCTAAACAATATATGAAATGGCCACAACACAACACAAATGAAAATACGCATACATCACAAAAAAATACAACACTCATGAGGTACTCGCGGGAGATGCCAGTCGGTAAAAATCCCTTAAAACTCCACTTTGCATAAGTACTTATCATTAACATAACATAATAAACTGGATATACCAGTAAAGCATTAACAATCCCTTCATATAAATTAGTAGTCGTATAAATAGACGAAACTAGGGTATAATCAAAAAATATAAGTTGTAGAAAATATGTGAGTAGATAATCCAAGCCGTAGTATACAGTCAGACGGTCACGCTCGCAAGCTATTGTAAACCGTATGCGGCAATGCAAGCTTACACTCGAAGGCAACAATTGAATGCAGTGCAAAATCACTAGATCAAACCGGTCCGATGCAGTGGTAAGAAGTACTCGGTGAACTTTGTAGTTAAATGTGGTTCTCAAAGTTTGTTTATAACGAATTGAAAACACAACACGATTTACTAGGCAATTTTTAACAAGTCTTTTTCGCTTCTCATAAAAAATGTGGGTGACGTGTCACACTTCTTCACCATGATTTTGCAATGTTTGACCCAAATGTACTGGAATTTTTTCTCTTTTACCAATGCCTTCGCCTTATTGAATAATAACTTATTTGCGGGTGTTAGATGGTCATTCACAAAGAATTTTGCAGTCGACGGGAAACCTAGATGAGATACGTTGAGGTTCTTTATCTTTCGAGCTGATGCCATGAATTCTTCTTTCACGTAGCGGCTGTTGAACGCAACAATTATCGATTTAGCAGAGTCCGGAATACGAGTAGGTACGCGTGCTATATAATTAATGTCATGTCGACTTACAGAGAGATCAGACAACGTGCCAATCTTCTCAATTATCTCATACAGGTTCTGACCTTTCTTTTCAGGGATTCCTCGTATTTCCACATTGTTAGCTCGCGCCCACTGATCCCGCATCTGCATTTCGCTTGTCAGTCTTTCAACTTCGGATTGTAAGCGCGGGACATCGCCTGCTGCCTTCTCCGCTACCTGAATTCTCGATTCCAGATCCTTGACTTTATCAGAGAACGTATTGATAAGATGATGTGCCATTTCCACCGACTCCCTAACACAGATTAGATCGTCTTTTATCCTCTTGACATCCGCAATCAATGCTGGAAGAGATTCTAATTGTAAAACAATCCTGTTTAGTTGCTCCTGCATCCTGTCCAGTTGCTGTGGTTGAGGGGAAATCGGAGTTAGGCACGGAGATGAGGATGACTTACACTTTAAGCAACGCCAATTCTGTTTTCTATCCCCCAGCTTACGGTAACCACCCTCCGTGATCCCCGAGCACTGAAAGTCATAGTGACTTTTACATAAACTGCAGACCGGACCCTCGGTATGTTGCGCGTCACAGCTGGCACAGACGAACATAATTAATAAAAAGTTTGAGAAACACTTGTTTCTAGCTAAATACCGATTAAAGTGTGTATTCAATAACGATGCCGAGTGGCGACTGACTCAAGGTCTAATCTACCACTATACCAAATTTTATAAACATCGGTTCTGTGGTTTAGGCGTGAAAATGTAACACACAGACAGACAGACAGACAAAGTTACTTTCGCATTTAAAATATTAGTATGGATTTTCGCTATGTGAGGCTCTTCTTAGATGCCGCAGCAGCACAAGCGCAGTACTTCGTACTTGGAAGATAGGAAGGCGCAAGGGTGTCGACGCATGGTGCGTTCCACACCAAAGGCATGGTAGGGTAGGGTTTAAATGTGCATGAGGTGATGCGTCAAGCGCTCCTGCCGCATGATAGACCGATGATAGCTATGATTATGATTGTTGAGTTGATTTTAGGTTGTATGTGCAGATATGCAGATGTCTACATCTTCTGATCTTGTGCAGAAGGAAACTATATAATTGTACAGTAGTAAATTAATTAACCTATTCCTAAATGTTTTACCACCTGTAGTTCATTTTTTTTTCCTAAAACATTTATTTATATCAAGACTTGTAATATCAGAGTAATAATACCAGAACTCTCAAGTAGACCAAATATTATCCTTTGAGTACTTGAATTACATATTCTATCCTAAACAATTGAAGCAAAATACACAACTTTCAAATAGGTTCAAACCTTTTCAAATATTCTTAATTCAAAAACCAACTTTATTTCGTACAGTATATCTAAGAAAGCTCTGAACCAATTTCATGGTTCACTGGTACTATTTGCGCGCCTCTAACTTCATTGCAAAGTGATTTTCTCTTTTCCTAACGTTGCGGACAACGCGTACCGGTTGCGAGAACGTGACGACAATGGTGTTCGGGAATTAAAAACTTATTGTTTTCTCGTTATAAAATCTCTACGTGTGCACACACTCTGCGATGTAGTTGGAAAATGTGGATTCGAGGCTGTGTTTTGAAATGAGCTAGAGATTACGGGAAAATATTTTTGTGTAGCTTTGTCTGTAATTAGAACTGATTCCTAGTGGTTTTTACTTCATTATCTAATACTTATGACATAATCATCATCTTCATTTTAGCGCATTCTCCTAGTCATATCTGAAGCTTTCACCTTGGAGTATGGGGTTCATTTTACTAGTCAAACTTCGAATTTGGCAGAACTTCAATATTTTCCGTCAAGCCATCTGACCTCAACATCCCAATGGCAACATCATAGCTTTGCAGTTATACCTGCAGTTGAACTTTTTAGAGCTCCAACTATCCGTAACGATTGCCATAGATGTTCGTATTGTAACCGGGACCGAGAGCTTATGTGCTCTTTGAGGCACGACCAGACCGTTGCAAGTTACCCATATTCATGCATACTTCATATTTGCACTGAGCGGGGATCGAACTCACACCGCCTGCGTAGCGGCCGCGTTCACTACCGCCACGCCACAAAAGCTGTCTTGTCACATAATATCACAATAATATTAAGAGCATTGTATATCCACCTTTAAAACAATGAACAATACTAGAAATATCTTAACGTGGGTTACGAAAGTGATGTATACGGATTATGAAACTAGAAGCATTTGCTTGAAGAAACGACCATTAAGATTCATTCAATTTTTTGGGTCCTTATTCCCTAAGAAACTTAACAATCTTCATAATAAGATAAAGCTAATTTAGAGAACTGGCTGTTGCCTGCAGCTCCACCCGCGTGGATGTCGGTCATCGTGACCAAACATAGCGTATATTCTTTCTCAAGTTCTTACTTAGGCGTGAAAGCGTAATAGACAGTTGGACACAGTTTCTTTAGCATTAAAATTATTATCATGGATGTTTAGAAAATGAAGTCGTTTAATATTACCTGGAGTCACCAAAAATAAAACTATCCTATCTACTTAATATTGCAAGTAGAAAATTTTGAGAAGATTTTCATTACTCAATCATATAACTGAACGTAACTAGTTTAAATTTAGTAATGGGATAGGTAGATTATTTTCCCTTTGGTTCATCATCTAACTCTTACAGAACTATTTCTCCTATGTACGTATATTTTTCTGAGTATACTTACTTTATTTTTGTATTTTAGTTCAAAAGAAAACGCACGCAGTTAGCTTATCTTACAGTACTAGAGAGCGTAGACGAGAGGAAATAATCTTAGTATTTCATGAGACAGTATCCTGTCTTGCTTAGCTAGATATGTGCAATGATGCGGGGTTTTATTTTGTCTGTCTTTTCCTGTTCAAAACTATAAAACGAATAACAAAAGTATGGTGTTAGCTCATGCATTGAGTTTACACCATAATTCTGCTATTCGTTCGTTCTTAAATAGCTGAACTCCAATAAATAACAAATAAAAGTTAAAAAATGACAAAGTTTGTCCTCGAAACAATAGTATCTTTAATTTGCTTTTAATTAAATTCTGTGGTCTGTTTCTTTCTCACCATGGATGAAATATTAAGAGCATTCCAGTTGAAGCCTTTTCCTGAATTATTAAGAATACTGAAGTAACGAGAAATGTATGTCATGATAAACTGTAAACTATGATTAGAATCGTTCATACAGTAATTTTAAATTTCCAATTATAGAGAAAATGTTTCACTACAACGCAATCTGTAGTTTATACCATAAAATTTTCTGAATTGCATTTTTCTTCATTTTGTGTACGCCCCAAAGTAATTTAGAGCTAAGTATTTGTAAGTAGAAAAAAACTGTTTAAAAAAAAGTGATCCAATGTATATTGCCTTTTAAAAAAAGGTTTAGGTGGCAGACAAGCACACGTTCCACCTAATGGAATGTGATTACCGTGGCCTATGCACGTGTGCAACACCAGGGAAGCCACACACCTTGTAAGCACAGCGAGTTCCTGTGCCATCAAGCAGGACAAGCCTTTGGTCTTCCCACTAATAGCACAAAAACTCAAAAGCTTTTTCCGTATTTCGGTCCATTGTCAAAGTACGCTACACGCTATGCATAAACAATTATTAATAAGTTATTATTACAAAATGCATATCAATTTTCTAACTCACAACTCAAACTCATTTTATTCATTTAATTTAATTGCAGCAATTCGTTTAAACACTATTGTTGAATATACTTACTGAAATAACTTTTATTTTATTAAATAAATAGCATTATTGCATAAAATAAATTTATTTTTATACTGCGTCAGATACGGCATTAATAATTTTGTATATAATGTCCAGAAAAATAATTAAATCCTGCCTGCTTTATATTCCCGTCGCGTTAAGTGCTTTTTGTCCACAAATTGCAAAGATCCGGCTTACTCATATTATGGTATGCGCACTGGTCTCATTCGCCAGTCTAATTTATAATTTCTGCGATTAGACGGTGTTATTTTTTAATTTTGCGCTTTCGTATGATACCGTCCATACAGTGCGTATACGAAATGAGTTTGTAGCGCTTTATTAAATTTCGAATTGTATTCTTCAATGTTTATATCTTACTAGCTGTTGCCCGCGGTCCCGCCCGAGTGGATGTCGGTTATCGCTTAGTGTTGAGTCAACATAGTAGCTTTATGCGTGCAAAGTCTCAGCCCGATCGGCTTAAAATTGACAAAGTTTCATACAAACTTTCATCCCCTATTTTATCCCCTTGGCGGTCGAATTAATCAAAATCCTTTCTAAGCGGATGCCTACGTCATAACATCCACCTGCATGCCAAATTTCAGCCCGATGCGGCCAGTGGTTTGGGCTGTGCATTATGTCAATCAGTCAGTCACCTTTGAGTTATATATATTTAGATTGCGATGATGTACAATACCATTCATTATTTAACATTCTAGTGGAATGGAAAATATATGAAAATGGATATAATTGAAAACTACTACTATAATCAACTATTTAAGAATAAAATATTCCTTTTAAAATACAAAAAAGTCATATTCTGTTATATTTATGAGATGTCAATCTGAATTGATGTCTAAAGAATACAAATACATAGATACTAATAAATATGATCAATGGTACAATGTTGGTCTTTGGTTTGAAAAGATATCAAACAAATCATGTACACAAAACATATTATTTTTTATTGAGGTTATAATTTTATTGATAATCATGATTTAAGTCAATGTGATGTCAAATACGTTATAACGAAGTGTTATCCTTATTATGACCAGTATTTATGTTTATATTAAAACAGAAAATTCAACAATCAAACGGGTTCGAGTCGCGTTCCAGTTGTTAGTCCCGTCGTTCTGCAGGAATAATGACCAACCAGGCTACTTGAAGCACCCTGGATAGCATTGATGATTCTTTGTACATGTATATAAAAGAAAATCTACAATCAAAATATATTTAAAGTAACAGACATAAAACGTACAACCATCCTCGTGAGGAAAATGGTGATAAGAGCGTTTTGTATGCTCGATACCATGTCATGTCAATAAGGTCGAAAATTGCTTGCACTTTTCTTTTTTATCCCTAGCACCCCTAAGTAGTCTGTGCTTTCGAACAAATGACCGTATCGGGCCAATTTTATCGGATAAATTTGTAAACGGCATAAGGTGTCGGCTATCGACGTCCGACACCGATATCGGATAACAGTTGAATTTGAAAACGCTCTTACGGTTGGCTTGGCACTATGGGCAGGATTTTTCCTGTGTCTTTGCCTTCAGCTTACCATCAGGCGAGGTGAAGTCACATTAACGTGTCGTACATAAACAATAGTAATATGACTAACAAATGGCTATTGTATTTAGTCAGTGGCGTGAATAGTTGTACAAGTATGTCAATAGACCTCAAATAATAGACACATCAACTGCAAATAAGGATGGAGGAAAACAAAAATATCTCAATTGTCTCTCAAACTTTGATGTAGAGAATCAAAGGCTGTCACTAAATTGGTTTGCTGATGAGTCCTTTGGCTTACGTCTTTGTTAAAGCTTTCCGTCTGTTGACACACATTCACTTCTCAGTAATCATCTCACAAACTCAACTCTCAGTTTCTAAAGCTCGTGTCACAACTCACAAGTTACTATTTTAGCAAAAGCACTACTTAATAATATAAAAGACAAATTTAACACTAATATAAAAGAGTAGGAGAATACCATCGGGTAGAGGTTTTGAATGTAGTTAGGTTATATTGAAAAGCGGCCAAGTGCGAGTCGGACTCGCCTATGAAGGGTTCCGTAGCAGCAAGTAGGTAAATTGCGGATTACGATGTATGACGTATTAAAATAAAACTACTTACTAGATCACGTTCAAACCAATTTTCGATGGAAGTTTGCATGGTAATGTACATTATATATATTTTTTTAGTTACAGGGGGGGGGGGGGGACATAGTTTACCACTTTGGAAGTGTGCCTCGTGCAAACTCTTCAGTTTAGAAAAAAAAAATATTATAAACCTCAATATCATTTTTTTGATGAAAAAAAAAATGTTGAGTTTCTGTTTTAAGTATGGGGAACCCCCGAAATTTATTGTTTTTTTTTTTATATTTTTGTGAGACAATATTAATACGGTTCACAGAATACATCTACTTACCAAGTTTCAACAGTATAGTTCTTATATAGTTTCGGAAAAAAGTGGCTAAGACATACGGACGGATAGACAGAAATGACGAATCTATAAGGGTTCCATTTTTTGCCATTTGGCTACGGAACCCTAAAAATAGATGTTTATTCGTCTTTTCTTCATTTTCATACAATTTATTGAGCTGTAAAGCCACTTTGGAGGTTTTGAGAGCCTATTTAAGCTATGAACTCAGCCGAGTATTAATTACTAGACTATTTCTAAATTGCGTCGAAATTGCAAAATTGCATCGGTAGTTAAAAACATACAAATGCTATTCCCATACAAATACTCCAATCACTAATAAAAAATATGAATAACCTGAAACCAACCATTTACATATTCGAAAGAAAAAATCATGTGCTAAATCTGTCCTCTTTAGTAGACAACAAGATTTATAGATACAAATATGGCCAACGCTTTGACCAATCACAAACGTTAAATTGCGCACAAATCATATAAAAAGATGAAGGAAATTCTCATCGGCCATCTATCTTTTTCATTGGATAATATTGAAATAACAAACAGAGCATTTTCTGCGATTTTCCCCCGTTGCCATACATCAAGTATTTCTAAATTACTTTTCTCATATAGTACACACACTTTCGGAACAAATCTTTACCTCTCTTATATCATACCTTATACAACTTATGTGGACGTAGCCTTAAAGGAAATTGACCCGGGTCCTGGGAGCTCAGTGACAGTACGTGCCTTACATTCTGATGCCTCCAGAATAGATTCCGGAATATAATAGCCACGTCGAATAATTTGTACTGTGATTGACTTGAGTAATGGATTCACAGATCAAGAAAGTAGAAACTAATTATTCTATCTATATCTATTATGGAAATTAAAAAATATGACATTACGGCAGTTATGGAAAGCAGACACATACATAAAATATTTTAATTTCTATATCTAGAACACTTCTACACATCAGCTTATGAGAAAGCTCATATTTTAGTAAAGAAAAGAACATAAAAGAAAAATATAGTCAAAATAAAAATAAACAAAAGATAATAACGTTTTGATCGAACAATGTCCGAACTCCGAAAACGGTTTGGAGTTAATTGTTTGAAAAAATGCTATTAATATTATTTCATATAGGTATATTCCTCTTGGTTAGTGTGATAACCGGGTAGCACAGATATATATATATATATATATATATATATATATATATATATGGTAATTTGCAACTGCAAGAGTGAAATTTCGAGAATACTCGTATTTGATTGATCTCATGAGAACATAATAACAATGAAGTTAAAAGGACGAACTGGATGCGGAAGGCGAAGGATCGTACGAAATGGAGCACATTGGGAGAGGCCTATGAACAGCAGAGGACTACAATGGGCAATTGATTGATTGATTGAAGGAAAAGGCAATTTTTTTTTTCTATTGCATTTGACTACATAATCAAACTCTTTTCAAAATCTTTATGGGCATATTCTAGCTACGTCAACACGTTTAAAGTTTGCTAATTATTATTACTCATTTGGCTTTATAAAAGCCTGTGTATGCTAGAATAAAGGCTTTATATTAGGTTTTTTTATGAGCACTGTTGGACTTATGTGCACTGATACGATGATGTTTTATGTGTTTAACATTTTTTAAGTGTTTATTGAGGACACGGTGTGTACAGCGAGAAGAGTCATTGTTTTTTTGTGACGCTATAAAAATGTGTGTAACTTTAAAATAAATATTTGTAAATTTATATATGGAGTTCGTAGAATAATTATTGTTGTTATTCACTATCACAGTTATGTACAGTAGTAAAAAATGCTGGTCATCTATAAATACTATAATTTGAATTTAATACAATCACGCAATGAAAATCTAACAATAATAACATATTTTTTTATTATTCTGTAATATAATTGTAAACTATTAAATAAAATACATTTATGTAAAAATAAAAAAAAAATCATAACATTAAGTAATTATACAATATACTAAAAATAATTATTAAAAATATAAACCCGATCAAAACAAGCTTGATAGCAGGCGGTACACATATATTTTATCCGGTTTATGATTTACGGTAGGTACGGATTTATTTGTTTTGATCTTTACAACATCAGTCTAGTTTTGATTTTAATAATTAGTTTTATTTTATCCTATTTGGTTATGACATTTATTTATTTTAATAATTACCTTCTAATTTCCTTTATTTTGTTAACCTACTCGATAAGTTTGAGTGAAAATATATTTTTGACAACATAGATTTTGGCCCATAAAATCTGACATATAAATTTTGTTCACATTTTAAGTACCCAGGAACCATTAAGAGAAGAATACCTTCCATTGGATATATCAATCAATAAAATCCATATAGTGGCTCAGAAGATATGAGGTAATAAAGAATATTACAAACATAGATAACATACGTACCAGATACGCGCGAAAAACATAACCCTTATTGGCAGTCGGGTAAAAATATCATTAAAAACAAAAACGCTGTAGATATTAATAATCAAACACATAACAGCTTTATCAGTAGTAATCTATGAAATCTATCAAGCTCAAAAGCAATCACATCTTCACAATAGTGATGGTAATTCACGAAAAGAAAGTGAATGGACGTTCGGCATGTGAGAAAAAAAAAGCGGCACGGCCGTACCATCCTTTTTTCGACGAAGTTTAGGCTTTTTCAACCCCCTGTAACTTCGGTGTCGATAAAACCAGAAGACTGAATTTTCAGTAACCAAGCAGGCATTATATAAACACGGTACAGATATTTCAAATTTCTTTTAATTTGAACAAAAGAATTATAACAAGTCAAAGTTTGTTCACCGAGTGTCCGGCGTTTGAGACGCCGAGGCGGGAGCTTGTGGCGGCCCTGAGGGTGAGAGTACACACGCTCTCCACCCTGCTCGCGGCGATGGTCCGCTGCGCGGATGCGTGGGCGGCCAGCGCCTCCTTCTGCGAGCAGGTCATGCTCGCGAAGGAGACAGCAAAGCAGGCGCGGCGCGATGAGCGAGAAAGACTAGCTGACATCGCTGCACGCGCCCGAAGGCGGCTCTAGCGTCGGAGGGCGCAAACTGACCTCCGCCCCCCATGAGCGCGGGCCTGAGGGTGACGGGGGGAGCCGCCCGTCACCCTAGCAGAAGCAGGCCACGGCGGCGGCGCGCATCGTAGGACGATGCGCGCCTCCCCACACCGGGCTTGAGTCGGGGACCGCGTGGTCCGACCCGCCCGAGGAGGGCCAGACCGAGAGGGATGGCCCTGGGTCAGCCGGGGTGCGAGGGATATGTCGCATGTCAACCTCACATTCGGCCTAGCACTACGACCCAGAGACGGCGTGCGGTTTAGTCGGTTCGAGTCCGACATAACCTCCCCCTCCGGCTCCGGAGGGGTGGGTATCCGTGGGGATTTCCCGCAGGTAAAAAAAAAAGAAAAGTCAAAGTTTGTTAATTTTGTCACTTACTGACTGACCGATCATCAAAATTCTCAAGCACTTCTAGCAGAGATATAGTTACGAAGTTCTCAATAACCATCCCGTACATTAGTATTCGTTAGTTCTTTCAAGTAAAAACCAATTTCTACCTTGACTTTAGTGTAACCTTCTTGCATGTGTATGAATTTTCTTTTGTTACCACAAATACAGTAAGATACAGCTGGATTTGATACTCGAGCCTTTATCCAAAAGATTATACAGATCACAAGATTTATATTTTCACTGACTATTAAATTTGTCTTCCCGTACACTGTAAAGGTAACTTTGCACCTACTATCTTTGCACTTTGTACAAATTGTATGGGGATGATTCCAATGCAGGTCGGCACGTATTCTCATTCACAGAATGAGCTAAAGTTTTTACTGGGAGCTTGTAAATACACAATACACGTAATGAGAGGGTATGCGTTACGCAAATAAGATTGTCGAAAAATATGGGACACCCTGTATATTAGAATATTTATAGTTTTATTCAGTCATGTTCAATAATGTGTTTAGTGTATGTTTTTGTTTTGATAAGTTAATTTTTAAAAGTAAGAATTAGAAATGTCCTAAACAACTAGTAACAACTTCTGCAAAGAAAAGTTGCCTGCCTACTTTTGGAACTTACGAGTGTAACCATTTTTTGTTCCGGATTGTATGTCTGTATTAGAATTTTGTTATATTATCTGTGATCAAAGGTGACTTGTAATAAAGTAAGAATGGGAGTATTAAGTAGAATAAATTGCCCGAAATTGAATAATTACTTACTTATACAAGAAGTAGAAAGTACCGGAAAGGAAGAAAAATAATAATAATAAATTACGCAGAAGAATAATTCATTCATGTTGTTAGGTTAGATAATTACGTAACAACTAAGGTCAGGAGGTCCCTTAAGTAGGGACTGAATAAAGGAGTAGGTAGGTAAATATAGGAGGTAGACACGACGGTGTTTCCGTCCAATTGAGCAGTCCGACTGGGGAAGTACCTCCGCCCTACAGAAAGAATACCGCGACCATAATAAACTCGTGTTGTGTTCCCGGCGGTGAGTAGGGTAGCCAGGGCTCACTGGAGAGTATTTGTGCTGTCAGTAGGAAGACCTCCTACTTTATCTTCTACCCTGACGGCACATAAACTCTCTGTTCTAATAGGATCGGCAGCACGAGGATCACGCCCCTAGTGTTGCACACATCCATAGGCCACGGTCACCACTTTCCATCAGGTGGACCGTGTTCTTGTCTACCTCTTAAGTGGTATAAAAAAATAAAATGATTACTGACTTAGTATTACATATTTTACGGTAGAACAGCAAGATTTGTTATCTTTACCTATTATTATTTTTTATGAGATTTTGACTTTTGCGGAAACGACTATCAATTAGCAGCAAGTGAAACTGGTTTTTGGACTAAATATGCAGGCTAGCACCCCGTCTATTTTATGATTTTTACTGAAGTTTAAATAGCTTTAGAAGTCCACTGAACACCATAAATCACAACGATAACTATCTGTATGTATATGTTTCTGTAAAACATAGCTATTTACTATAAACGTTCATTTACATCGATACCTTATACACTATTTCAAATCACATTAAAGGTCTGTTTGATAGTGGCCCAAATTTATAGGTAACATTATCGGGACACTTCTCGTATTTACCACGATTCAGCCAACCAGTCCCCAGAGCATTTCGGGACAATTGCCGATCTGTAACGAAGATACCCGAAACACAAATGGACCATAACACTAGTATTTCCTTTGTCCTTTCTAAGCAGAAAAAAATATAAGGATTCAGCGAAACTGCATGGATTAGTAAAAGGATGATAGTATTGTTTTTCGGGAGAAGTTATGATTAATAGATATGATTAGATCGCTAAAAGATTGATTTAAATCGGTATTATAGATCAACTTAATCACTTTCGCTATATTTGGTGCGGGGATTTCGTTTCAAATACTGTTGAACTGAGGTAAAAGATTATGAAGAGCATATGATAATAAGATTGTATACCTAAATAAATCAGAGGATTACTAGGGCTTTCTACATGGCGTTATCTAGATCTAAGTGAACTTAAACTGAAGTGGTTTAACTAGCTTGTATTGTGGCTACTACAATGCGTATAATCATAGTTACTTAGATTTTCTCCCCATCCAGTGGTATAATTTGCGTATTGCAACTTGCTTAGTGATGCAGGTTGCAAAGCGCAGTTTATACTCTTTTTACAAGCTACAATAATCCCTAATTTTAGTATTATTATTTTTTCATCCTTCTGATCTGACGCAAAACATAATATACCTTTAGATAAATTTATCATTAACTTTACCTATATTCTATAAGTTTTCAAGTTTCGTCCAATATAACTTCGTAAAGAAAAGTATTTTTTCTGACTGCCTGTGCTTTCTTTTTCTTTCACAATATTTTTGTAGCGTTTTAGTGGTAAATTACTTTTGTCGACAATTGTTGTCTTTTTAAAATGAACGTTGTCTTTTTGTTCTCGAAAGGTCATGAAGGTTATAATCCTACTTCAGACCGCATAAATATTAAAACTTATGCAGAAATACTCATTGTACATTCCCTGTATAATAAAATATACTTGGAAGCAGAACTTATTGTAACTTTCTTTATAAGAAAACAGTTATCATTTTATATAAGTTTCGATCAGTATGATAAATTGAATGAAATTTTCAAATTGGGCTTCGCAACAATCGCAATCTTAAATTACAAACTGGCTCCAAATTCTACATGGATAAGCAGATGCTCGTAGATTTTCCGAAATACATATAATTACTTGCGAAGAAGCGAAGAAGCTTTCACCAGATGACGCCATGAGTTTCTTATGCAGCCCGCGGCTTCAGAACGAAAAACTTTTGTGTTCAGATGAGACCATAGTATAATGAGTTCAACTATTTTCGAACTGAAGATATGAGAAATAATATCGTGTTTCATAATAGTTGTAGCTGATTTTATAATTGGTTTTAAACATTTTAATTAAACCCTATTTGAGTTTATGAAGATGCGCTTAACTTTTTGTGTATTAGTAGCGTAGAAATATATAAAAAAAAAAATGTTGCTAAGGGCTACAATAAAAGCTTTCAGATGGTCAGATATTGACGCATGTGTTTTCATCAGTGGCTAAAACTAATGAATCATAAAGGTTTGCTGTAAACTTTAATGGAATTGTGTCAAACGGTCATAACTCATAAGTGTAATTTATCATGGTTATAAATAGACAGACAGTTTATCTTTGTGCACTTATCCTATAACTACACGTAGGTATATTTTTAAAGACCGGTTATTTTGGATAAACCAATAACATTTTGTAATAAACGAATTGTAACTACTATAAAACGTATATTCGCATCCATATATTTTTCTTTTAGTTCTATAATGGTAAATTCATGCTTCTGTTGCCTCTTACTTATGATATTTTTACGACTTATTTTTCAAAGAAAACTATGTATCCAATAGCGGAATTAGGTACAACTAGTGATTACTGAATAAAATCGAAGTAGTTTCGTCGAAAATACTGCTACATTAAGCTCGAATTTATTCAAAATGGCTTCATTACCACGCCACAAGGGGATTGTAAGCTTTCAAAACTATAGTATTATGGCCACAATCAGCGTGTGAACAAAACCTAAATCATACAACGTGGTCCATTTCGCAATTCCTAACAACAAAAAAAGGATGTATTACTATAAAAAACGCAATGGAACGAAAAATTCAGTTTGTAAATTTCTGTAGACTCGCTCTAGTGGTACCTTCCAAAGCGTTTGTTTCTTAACTGTTTATTTTTAAGCTATTATGTAAGATTTATAACCTGTAGTGCCATTATCTTCGCCGAAACAACGAACTTCGGTTGTGTTAAAGAGAGTAACAAAAGTACTGACCATTTGTTAACCGGGACCCTGGCCACTAATACTGCTGGAATGTTAACTTGGTATTTTGTATGGAAACATTATATAAAGGGTTAAGTTTGATTTCAGGACATTAAGAAGATACAATGACTACTGAACTATTCAATATATCTACTAGGGTCATTTAACGATTAATACACCCTATTAATGACTTTGTAGGTAACCTTTTTTATTTGTCTAATTGTGGACAGTAATAATTATACTTTCCTGTACTTATAACATGCTGTTATAGTTTAGGCCTTTATTATCAGTTTTCTATTTGAAGATAATATATGAGATAAATAAATCGGGTCCATATTGGCTCACAATTTTTTATAATTCTATTATTTTTCTTACTACCGATTTGTGTTCATAATCATCACTCTTCATATTTTTTTTATTCATACATTTTTATTACTATCATCGGAACTCATAACAGTTAGTGATTATATTTTTTTTATTTATACTGATACTACCAAGAACCAGTTTAAATCCATAATTATTTTTTCAGATCCTTTTAACATTCTATTATCACAATGGTTTAATTAATAATGTTGTTACTACGATCATACTGCCATTCATAACGTCGTTGTTCAGAATAGCCTACTTTATAACAAATAATTATCATATTGCGTTCAATGAATTCCTTGTGTCCGTCTGTTCGTCTGTTACACGTGTTTATGAATAACAGCTGGACACCGATTTAAAAAAATCTTTTTGCATAAATTCTGTCTACTTTCCTAACAAAAATTAGTTTCTGGCGCTTCCCGGCCGCTGCCGCGGCACGCTCGCTCGGCTCGCGCGTTGTTTTGGTCACAGTTCTAACCTAACCTAACCTACTTGTCTGGTAGCATCTCGTTTCTGGTAGCAATAATGACTAAGAAATTAATAAAAACAAATATTAGAATAATACACATTTATGAATATCATAGTTATTCATTCGAATGATTATGAGTTTCTATCATTAATATAAACAAATATATTAAAACAAATAATAGTAAAAACAAAGTGTATACCTTGTGATATTATGAATTTAAATGATTATGTATTTTAATATTTAGTTTTTTTTTATGAATGACGATCATTATAATTTTAAATGGTATGAGAAATATTTTCTTACCTCCGACGATAGGAGTTGAAACGTTATGTAAGACAATGAGCACCCGAATAAATCATACCTACAAAATATTTGTATAGACTGTTCCCACCCAATAACTACAAAATTCACTGCCATATCACCATCACCAACTGCCCACATATGGGATAAAAAAAGTTAAACAAAAACAGTACCTACAATAAAATTATGTTAATAGTTAAAAAAAGTAGACTATTCACACGCTAATTCAATCCATTCTTCATTTATATAACCAAAACAGTTTACCTATAGAACAGTTGTGTTTTCAATTGCAATTTTCCGCGGTTGCACGCAACGCTACAGAGAACTGTACATTTCAACATAGGATTAAATTCTCAACCTACTCTTTCCTAGGTACACTGTCTAATTACGAGACTGTCGCCCGCACTCGGCTTTTACCCTAAACTTTTGCTTTTGCACTAACACCCTACCGACCAACTATGATGCCGTACGGGGTAAATATACTTGAATTTCAGTCCAAAAGACTGCATCTCTCTCGCTCTTCTGACTAGAATTAGAAAAGGACAAATTTCACAACGTAATAATAAATACAAATACGTGAACAGTTTAGATTGAAAATGTTCCGCCGGTGCAGTGTTAGTGGACATGATTGGTTTGTTACGCAAATTGTTTTTGCTTATACGTTTCTATGTAATTGAGTAGTCTCTCGCACACCTGGTACTCTTTCTTATTATTTCTGAAAACGAAACGTTTGTCACGGTGATATTTTGTATAATAATTCGATGTCAGTTGGGCTTTCCACCGTCCCAAGCAGTCAGTGCCTGAGACAGTAGAAAGATAAACTGACTTTTCAACTGAAATTCAAATATCAATTGCGTTTACTAATTGAATGATAATTTTTTTTTGGACTAAAAATACTCTAAACTTTCCATTTATTGCTGGATTCTTTATATATATATATATATATATATATATATATATATATATATATATATATATATATATATATAATAATTGAATAAAGCAAAAGTAAATTCACAGATTCAGGTAGATTTTTTGTTTTTATGGTATGGAATTAACAATCGAAAGAAATAATAGGGGTTAAAGTATGAAATTGCCGTTTCATTGTAATAGGTACTTCGAATTGACATAGAACCTTCATGGTTTGAGATTTTTGAGTGAAACTTTTTCCACATGGTACCTATGTAGTTCTTCATTTAAAAATGTGCAACATTCGATTATCGACTTTCACTTGTTTTTTTTATTCAGCTTAGACAAGAAAGATGGATACTTCGAAAATTCGAGTGATTTTTGAATACGAGTTCCGACGCGGAACTAACGCGGCAGAAACAGCTCGCAATATCAATGTTGCGTTTGGAGAGGGGACTGCTAATGAACGCACCGTGCGATTTTGGTTTAAACGCTTTCGTGATGGAAACTTTGATTTGAAGAACGAACCACGAGGAAGGCCGTCCACACAGGTGCATAACAATGAATTGAAAGACATGGTGGAAGCCGATCCGAGCCAAACTACCCAGGAATTAGCTGCATGGTTTAACGTTACCTTACCAACAATAATGACTCATTTGCGTCAAATCAATAAAATAAAAAAATGTGAAAAATGGGTACCTCATGATTTGACTGATCTGCAGAAAGAAATGCGTGTTGAAACTTGTGTTGCCTTGTTGAATCGATACAGAAATGAAGGAATATTGGATCGAATTGTGACATGTGATGAAAAGTGGATTCTTTACGATAACCGTAAGCGAAAAATGCAATGGCTGACCCCAGGTGAAACGCCACAACAGTGTCCTAAAGCAAAGCTTACCAATAAAAAGGTAATGGTAACTGTTTGGTGGTCTCAGCATGGTGTTATTCACTATAGCTTTCTACGATCTGGTCAAGCAATAACGGCAGATGTCTACTGTGCCGAACTCCGAACAATGATAGCAAAACTAGCAGTGAAACAGCCCTGACTCATGAATCGATCTTCACCATTATTGCTCCATGATAACGCGAGACCTCATACAGCACGAGAAACCGTTTTAACTCTACAGGAACTGCAATTAGAAACTATCCGTCACCCTCCGTATTCGCCAGACCTTGCTCCAACAGACTACCATTTTTTTCGTGATTTGGACAATTTTCTATGTGATAAAAAGTTTTCTTCTCAGGAGGCAGTACAAAATGCTTTCACACAGTTTGTCGAATCTAGATCACCAGAGTTCTATCGCAAAGGCATAAATGACCTTCCTACTAGATGGCAGCAATGTATAGATAATAATGGTAATTATTTTGATTAAATAAATACGTTAAATTAAAAAAAAAACGAATTTCAATTTGTCAGTACAAATCGGCAATTGCATACTTTAACCCCTAATATTATATTAATTGTAGAAGTCAGTTTCCAAACTTACTAATACAAAAATAAATACGTTGTTTTTAATACTGCCTAAATCATTGAAATAGTAGTAGCTTTTTTTTTTACGTGCGGTAAATCCCCACGGATACCCCCTCCTTCGGAGCCGAAGGGGGAGGTTATGTCGGACTCGAACCGACTAAACCGCACGCCGTCTATGGGTCGATGTGCTAGGCCGAAAGTGAGGTTGTCTTTTGACATATCCCTCGCACCCCGGCTGACCTAGGGCCATTCCTCTCGGTCTGGCCCTCCCCGGTCCCCGACTCGCCCCCGGTATTGGGGACGCGCATCGTCCTACGATGCGCGCCGCCGCCGTGGCCTGCTTCTGCTAGGGTGACCATGGTTTGCGCCCTCCGACGCCCGAGCCGCCTTCGAACGCGGCCAGCGATGTCCGCGAGTCTTTCTCGCTCGCTGCGCCGCGCCCGCTCTGTTGTCTCCTTCACGAGCATGACCTGCTCGCAGAAGGAGGCGCTGGCTGCCCACGCATCCGCGCAGCGGACCATCGCCGCGAGCAGGGTGGAGAGCGTGAGCACTCTCACCCCCAGAAATAGTAGTAGCAGGTAATAATTTTTCCCTTAGGGAAAGGAAGCTCATTTGATGGGGGCCTATGGGGGCTCATTGAAGGTATACCTAGATTACTGGGTATATCTAGGTAGGTAGTGTAGAAATTCTTCATCGAAATCTGCTTAAGTATCTTGACAGAAAAGACGAATAATTAACATGAAAATTCGTACTTTAAAAAACTAATTTTTAAGTTTGTGCGAGTAAAAACGAACCATGTAATTCTTACTAAACATAAGTTGTAAAGAAACAACTTGTTAACATCGGAGTGGGTGCCGTGTATGCTGGCAACCAGCACTAATTAGCAAACTTACTATCTAGGTCACGCTGGACAAAGCGAATGAGTTTCCAGACAAACTTTTTGAGTTTTTACTCGAATAGTGACAGGAACTCGAGCAAGCGCAACCAAGTTTAACACGTTTTTGAGAAAATAAGTAAAATGAGTATATACGCGGTTTAAGGTTTACAATTTTTGCTTTGTTATCCGTTTTTCCTGAATGCAATAAGGTTGATAAGATTCACTCCTGGAATAATTGATTAAGGACTATGTTTGTGTGGAATTATTGAAAATTTCTTCGCAAGGCCTCTGTGACAAAACACTAATATGTATGTGTTATTTCATATAAGCTACGATGCGATTGTTACCGTTATTAGTAATTTATATGCAACATTTAAGCGTTATCTTCACCCACGTAAAATTTTGATCCCGTTTCCGTCACCGTCACACAAACACATTTGTTTAAACTGTAGGGAATTTATGTTTGCTAGATTTAACGCTACTTAATTGAGGAGTAAGACTGGCACGGCATGATAGTAAGGAGGTATGTTTTGAGTAAATAGGTCTTTCCACTAATCATCTGTTGAAGAAAATGAATTAGCAGGAGGCAAACTGAGTATTGTCATGGTACCAAGTCACGTTTTAAATAGAGGGTTTACTTTAATTGTTCATTTTTAACTTCTAGCTTCAGTAACATAACTTAAACTCACGCCTATATCCCGAAGGGGTAGGCAGAGGTGCTAGCACCCACATTTCGCCAGGAAATAAGTTACAATTATAGGAAATATTTTTACGTAATAGCCAAATAGCGTTATCCCATAGGTGTAAATAAAATCAAGAGTCAATGTCACTAACTACAAATAATTTAATGCCTCCAGCCGCAATGATCTGGGTGATGTCCACACACGCACCATCACAATATTATAATTTGAATGACCATCGCCTCTTGCAACGAGTATTATAACAACAGATATTTAACACTAATGTAAAATATGAAAGACGTCAACACAATTTTTAGAATCTGTTCAGATTCCAGTCAGCTTTCTACTTATTGAATTTTTAATGAAGACCTTTAGCCCAGAGGCTTTTAGTATTTGTTGGTTATAAACTTTTTTGGGTGAGATCCGATTTCATGAAATGATAAGTGTCTACCGACCATCATCACCTAATGTTTATAATGTAATTTCAGTTACTTAGTTTACTATATTATTACTAGCTTTTGCCCGCGGCTCCGCCCGCGCGGATGTCGGTTATCGAGACCAAAACATAGCCTATGTCCTTTCTCAAGGTCTAATCTACCCCTATACCAAATTTCATCAAAATCGGTTCAGTGGTATAGGTGTGAAAGCGTAACATACAGACAGACAGACAGACAGAGTTACTTTCGCATTTATAATATTAGTATGGATGTACGATTAAAATTATTATTGCTGTGTTTCTTTTTTGGTTCTGTGGCATGTATGTTTAAAAGTATATTTATCAGTACTAGTGGTACTATAGTTATATTATTGTAAGTACACCAAATGACACGTAATATTAGATATAAATTATTATTATTCAACAGGATTCAACTAGGTTCGGGAATTTCAGAAACTACCGCATTGCCAAGGGCTTTGACCAGTGCGTCGTCCTACCTGTTATGATTTACGATGCCGAAACGTGGACACTGACGTTAGGGCTAGTCCATAAACTTAAAGTCACACAGTGGGCAATGGATTCAATAAACACTACCTCTTGAGACCGACATGCTCGTGGTCAGAAAATCATGGAGATTTAGATCGTTTGGCCAAAGTAGGTACTTATATCGTTATATGCGGACATTGCGTGCGGTAACCCGTATTTCGATACTCGTCGTTGCTCGTGGGGAACTGTCCAAAATATGATATGTCTTTTAAACTCTGGCGTCCTATGATATATTATAAACAGAACGGGAATTAACGCGATCATGGTCATCATGGAGTACCTATACCATGATCGCGCTAATTCCCGTTCTTTTTATAATATGATATGTCTTGGTAAATATCTTTAACCTTTTTGTATTTACTTTTGTGTTTGTATTTATTTTTGTGGGTGGTAGAAATTTGATGACACAAATCTGTCACAAATTTCGACCGGGTTGGTACCACCGTGCACTATGCGAAAAACCCTCCATAGTAATCCAATCTCGGTTGGATTGCGTTCAGGGGTCAGCAAGTGCATAGCCGGGCAGGGGGGATTGTGGTCGCAGCACTAGCGGGACCGGTGGGTATTGGCGTAGTCTAGTGGGGGGTGGCGCGGGGCGACGCGCCGAACAGGGAGACCTGTAGAAACGGTGGTGCCGCTGGCCGCCCGCGGCATAGTACAGGGGCCCAACCGGGACTAACCACCCTGGGAGGCTGCCCCACCAGGTCGCGCATAATCCCGATATGGCTCGTCGTGCCGGTTGGTGACCGGAGGGAGCCCGGCGACCATACTCGGGGGGGTACGGGGGCCCTTCCGTTCGGCGTGTCGGCTCTCGCCGTTCCTCACATTCATAGACAAAACCAATCACCCGCGATTTGTCACGCGGTGCTGCGACGATAGTCCCCTTTTTTCACGCCTTCCCTTACCTCCTCCTTATGGCAGCGCAAAATAGAATACTGGGCTACACAGCGGCAAGACATTCTCCCACGGGCTCGCTATTTGAGGTGGAGTCCACGAACATCTGTGGGCTCCATACAAACCTCAACGCCGTCCACCAACACCTGGAGACGGCAAAACCAGCACTGCTATTTCTTACGGAGACACAAATACGCTGCCCTGACGACACGACCTACTTGCTCTACCCCGGCTATGTCCTCGAGGAGAATTTCCGTGCAAAAGCCGGGGTGTGCGTGTTTGTTAGGGCGGATGTTTGTTGTCACCGTTTGCGCTGCCTAGAGGACCCATCCTTCTCCACCCTTTGGGTACACATAGACCATGGTTCTACGAGTCAGATCTATGTGTGCCTCTACCGCTCCCATACAGGAGATGCCGAGACAACTCGACTCTTCGAATACCTGAGTCAGGCGGCAGATGATGCGCAGGAGCGGTTTCCGAACGCTGAGCTGGTGTTTTTGGGGGATTTTAACGCCCACCATGAGATCTGGTTGGGTTCCTCTAAAACAACCCATGCGGGAAGAGCCGCCCATGCATTTGCTCTGGCGCATGGCCTGACCCAACTGGTACACGAATTTACTAGAATACCAAAAAGGTCGGACCATGAGCCCTCTCTGCTGGACCTTCTGCTGACGAGTCGCCCGGACCAGTACAGTGTTTCGGTGAGTGCCGCTTTAGGCGGATCCGACCATAGTCTGGTCCGTTCCAAGGTGCCCATTAAAGCGCCACCACGACCCGTACAGGGGAAACGGCGTCTCTGGCACTACTCGTCAGCAGACTGGGATGGATTGCGTGACTATTTTGCATCCATCCCGTGGGTTGAACGCTGCTTTGAAGGCAAGAACCCATCTGAGGGCGCAACTGCTGTCGCCGGTGAGATCAGTCTGGGCATGGAATATTATATCCCCTACACTGATGTCGCCGGTGCCCGCAGAGCCCGCCCCTGGTTCGGGCGCGAGTGCGCGGAGGCTGTTAATCATAAACAGTCCGCGTACCGCGCTTGGGTGAGGGCGCGCGCTACGTGCGATCCTGACGTGGGCCATTTCAAGGCGGCGTACAATAGAGCCACAAAGGTCTGCAAGAGGGCTTATGTCAGAGCGGATGCCCAGCGCATAGCGCGGCTTGGTCAGGAACTAGTAGCGCATCCCACGGGCAGCCGTGGCTACTGGCGACTGGCCAAAGCCGTGCAAGCCAACTTCTGCCAGCCTTCGCTGCCGCCGCTGCGCAACCCCGATGGATCCCTGGCCCATGAGTCGCAAGAGAAAGCAAATTTGCTGGCTAATCTCTTTGCGGCCAACTCCCGAATCGATGATTGTGGCATGCAGCCACCGACACTACCGATCAGTGACCATGCAATGCCTGATATTCGTATCAGGCAACGCGATGTCCGTGCAGTGCTGCAGTCACTCGATGTACGGAAAGCCAGTGGTCCGGACGGTATTCCGGCAGTGGTTCTACAAAAATGTGCAGCGGAGTTGTCTCCAATGCTTGCGCGGCTGTACCAGCTGTCCTACAGCTCGGGTACAGTGCCTTCGGCTTGGAAGGAGGCGAATGTACAGCCGATCCCCAAGAAAGGGGATCGCTCAGACCCGACTAACTATCGACCCATAGCCATCACCTCAGTGCTGTGCAAGGTGTTCGAGCACATAATTAACAAACAGCTCATGCGTCACCTTGAAGATCACTCCCTAATTAATGACCGGCAATATGGCTTCAGGCCGAAACGGTCAACGGGTGATCTTCTGGCGTATGTTACCCATCTTTGGGGTGAGGCTATGGACAAGCACGGCGAGTCACTGGCAATTGGTCTTGACATCGCCAAAGCTTTCGATAGAGTCTGGCACAAATCGCTTCTTTCCAAGCTACCAGCCTTCGGTCTGCCCCCTAGACTATGCAACTGGGTTGCTAGCTTCTTGCAGGATCGCCGTATTCGCGTCCTTTGTGATGGACGCGCCTCGGAGTTCTTGCAGGTAAATGCTGGTGTGCCGCAGGGGTCCGTCCTGTCCCCTACTCTCTTTCTTCTGCATATCAATGACATGCTGTCTACCGGCAGCATTCATTGCTATGCAGATGATAGCACTTTGCACGGGAGTTATCATGGACGTCCTGCGGATAAGCAGTCGGATATCGCAGATAAAAGGCAGCTTCTTGTCACTGAGCTTGACCGGATCCTGAACAACATTTCCCAATGGGGCTCTGAGAACCTGGTCGAGTTCAATGCCAAGAAGACACAGGCATGTGCGTTCACAGCAAAGGTATCTTCTTTCCTTCCCCTTCCCACTCTTCAGAGCACTCCACTGCCACTGCAGGACAACCTGACTATCCTCGGTATGGATGTTCGCTGCAAACTTAATAACAAAAACTACATCGAGAGTATCATCAAAACAGCCTCGCGTAAACTCGGAGTCTTGAACAGAGTGAGACGGTTTTTCACGCCGGAGCAGCGGTGTCTTCTATACAAGACCCAAATTCGGTCCTGCGTGGAATACTGCTCGCATCTCTGGGATGGCTCCGCAAAGTACTTATTAGATGCTCTCGACAGGTTGCAGCGACGTGCGGTCCGCATTATTGGGAATCCCGAGGTCACAAGCACCCTTGAGCCTTTGCAGATGCGTAGAGATGTTGCATCCTTGGCAGTATTTTACCGTCTCTACCATGGTGAATGTTCTGATGAGCTCTTCCAACTGGTCCCGCCCTCTCCTTTCCTACATAGGACAACACGAGCAGGGCTTAGATGTCACCCGTATACGGTGCAGAATATTCCCTCAAGAACCAAGCGGTTTGGTGACTCCTTTCTTTGTCGCACCATTAAGACCTGGAACTCCTTGCCAGCTCACGTGTTTCCTTCTTCCTACAGTCCCGGGTCCTTTAAGCGGGGCGTGAAAAAGCATCTGATGAGGCCGTCAAGCTGAGTGCCACCATTGTTAACATGGTACGTGTTTGTAATGGTGACCCTCTTTTCTGAGACTTTGCCTTCAGCTTACCATCAGGCGAGGTGAAGTCAAATTGACGTGTCCTATATAAAAAAAAAAAAAAAAAAAAAAAAAAAAACTTAGCTTCATATCACTTCGGTGTACCATATACTACCTATACGAGATAAATTTTTTGAAGTGAAAACTTCTTTAGCGGCGTTGGATGGGTAAAAAGTGTTAAACTCGCGTGTGACCTTTGTCGCGTCAGGATCACTTGACCCTTGACCCGTAACTGACGACTGACGTCATACAACATTAGCCACAGAGTGTTTATTTTGCTAGGTATACTAAGAAGCTTCGTAGCTTAGCGGTAAGTGCTTCGACTGTAAGTCCTTATGGTTTCAGATAGTACCGGGTTCGAACCTGGGCATCTGGCACTTTTCGTGATTATTTTTTTCTTTTTGTAATTTATTACTTTTTGTAATTATTTTTTCTTTTTGTAATTATTTTTTCTTTTTGTAATTTATTACTTTTTGTAATTATTTTTTCTTTTTGTAATTTATTACTTTTTGTAATTTATTACTTTTTGTAATTATTTTTTCTTTTTGTAATTTATTAATTTCTTCTAACAGAAAATTATTGGTAGGTTCTATGATTGGGGCTATATTATAGGTATGGTTTGGTATGGTATGGTATGTTCTTTTAATCTTTTTCTCTGTAAGTTATAACGAAGAAAAAAGAAAATAAAAATTTTAATTTACGTCATAATATATATGGAAATTTTTGGTGATTATGTGTATAATTTTTGGTAAAATTATCACGCGCGAACGTGCTAAAAGATCTAAGAAAAAAAAAAAATAATGATCATATTTTGGTTGTTTTAATTTTAATAATCATAAATAAAATAAGGACAAGGATGTACAAAGGATGTACAAAGTGTTAGTAAGAAAGTCCACTATATAATATTGCTACGCCCGGCGCTTGGCCACTTCAATATATGGCCAAATTTCCATAGGAGTGAGCGAGACGGCACTGTAGAAAGAGACAGCATGCCTTGACGTCACTGTTCTAGAAGGAATGGAATGAATAGAACGAGACGTCAGGCTAGAAAGAGACAGCATGCCTTGACGTCACTGTTCTAGAAGGAATGGAACGAATAGAAAGAGACATAAGACCTAATAGAACCTCCCAGAAAGTTCCTGTCTTTTTCAGAACGTACCTGTCTTTTCTCGATCTTTCGCTACTCGGCCGCCCCTTATATAAAAGGCGAGCTAACAGCCGCTGCTCAAGTTAGTCTACGACTAGAATTCGAAGCGATCATTGCGATAAAGTGTGCGAAGCGATACAGTGCGATTATACAAGTGACTGTGTATTGTGTAAGGAAGAGTTATCGAATTTGTACGCGCTTTGCTGTAAGTTAAGTGCAGCTGAATAAAATCTGTCTTCAACGGTTGTCCTCGCATTTTCTATTTAAACCGACCCCCACGCTCGTAACAACTGGTGTCAGAAGTGGGATAGAAAATGCCGATAACGCCGAGAGACGACAGGGAGGGAGTTAAAACCCGAAGCCAGGCCGCGGAAGAGGCTGTGGGTACTCCGAGTACGTCGACGGGTGCTTCAAGATCATCATCGGAAATTAACCTGAGCGCGATTATGACCTTATTGAAGGAGCAAGCCCGTCACCAGGCAGAGCAGGCCCGACGCCAGGAAGAGCAGACTCTGCAATTGAAGGCACAGCTCCAGTGTCAACAGGAGGAGCAGGCCCGTCGCCAAGAAGAGCAGGCCCGTCGCCAAGAAGAGCAGGCCCGTCGCCAGGAAGAGCAGACTCTGCAACTAAAGGTTCAGCTCCGGGAACAACAAGAAGATCTATTTGCCTTCTTGAAAGAGTCTAAAGCAGAATGGCAAAGAGAAATTCATTCAGTGCAAGACAAGCTCGACTGTCACGACGTAAAAATAGAAAGCCACGAGGAGAAATTAGGAAGCATCGACGAGAAATTTGAGAGTTATGAGGAACGGCTGCAGTCTGTGGCTCAAAACGTAAAAAAATTGGAGACGAAAATGGCTTGTGGAACAGCTGGCTCTGTAACCATTCCATCTGCACAGACTGTCGGAAAGTTCAAAGTACCGCCATTTGACGGGACCTCCTCGTGGACTGCATACAAACTGCAGTTCGAGTCTGTGGCAAAGGCGAACGGTTGGGATAAGGAGCAAGCCAAAACAGCATTAACATTGGGGTTACGGGACCAAGCACTCAGTGTTTTAGAGGCGCTTGGAGGTGAAGTGACTTACGACCGCCTTCTTGAAGCGTTGGAATCACGTTACGGTGATAGTCACTTGGAACATGTCTATCGTGCCCAATTGAAGGACAGAAACCAGCGTCTAAATGAGTCTCTGCAGCAGTGGGCTTTGGAAATAGAAAAGCTCGTAAGAAAAGCATACCAAGGAGCTTCTTCGTCATTTCTTGACAGCATTTTGGTGCAAGCTTTTATTGACGGGATCAGAGACTTGGAGGTGAGAGCTGCCGTCCGTCTGGGTCACCATGCAACCCTTAAAGATGCTGTTGCTCACGCCCTTGAAGTGGAAGCTGTACGACATGACCCTCGACCACATAGACTGCGTGAGATCTCAACAAATGAGCAACGTGTGTACCGTCGGGAATTCACACCCAGGTGTTATTTCTGCAAAGAGCAAGGACATATTCGGTCTAGCTGCCCGAAACGGACTCAACAAGGCAATGGCCAAGAACAAACGGCGCGACATCTAGATGCGCCGGAGCAACAGGGAAACGAGTAAACGCCAGGACTGCGGGACGGGTGCTGGCTGGTAGTGTAAAAGTCCCAATTCTGATCTCTCAAGCTAATGATGGAAATAGTTTGGTCATCAAGGGAGGTATTGATGGATCACCGTGCCACCTCACCATTGATACTGGAGCAAGTCGGACCGTGATTAACTCTCGGCTGGTGAAAAATGTACCTAGAGATCGTCTACATCAACTTAAGCATCTCCATCTGCAGACAGCTACCGGCCAGCGCATTCCCGTCCGAGGAGAGCAAGAAGTGGCGTTGGAAGTCGGTGATAAAATCTATTGGCATAAAGTCATCGTTGCTGATATCCTAGATGACTGCATCATTGGATTGGATTTTATGAGAAAATATCGCTGTAAAATCGACGTGGATTGTGGCGTTCTGAAACTTGGGTTCGACGAAATTCCCATGAAAGGTGGCGCATGTGGAAAAGTGTACTGTGCAAAACGAACTATACTCCAGCCTAAATCACAGACCCTAGTGCCAATAAGACTACCTCAATATGGCATCAATTATTCTCATCGCTGTGCATTGGTGGAAAAAGTAGACGGCAGTAGTCCCTGGATACCAGCTCGTACTGTGGTAACAACACCAACCACAGCCGTTATAAGAATTTTAAATATGAGCGACAACGAGTGCGTCTTAAACAAAGGGACACTGCTTGGCACTTGTGAGGAGATCTCGTGGATACGTAGTTGCCAGGGTTCGACCAAAAGCGATGCCACAAGTGACAGAGAATCTACAGTGCTGAAACTACTGGAAGATTGTCGCAATGACCTCAGTAAGGTACAGATGCTGAAGGCGCGGAACATGCTGCTACGTTATAAAAACGTCTTTTCTATGCATGGTGGTGACATTGGCAGAACTGGAGTAGTACAGCATAAAATCGATACTGGTGAGGTAACGCCAATCCGTCAACGACCACGACGTGTACCGATTGCTCGAGAAAAAGAGGTGGAGGAAATGATTGAAGAGATGAAGAAGGACCGTATCATTGAACCCTCGGTCAGTCCATGGTGTTCTCCAGTAGTCCTTGTAAAGAAAAAGGATGGAACCACCAGATTCTGCGTCGATTATCGCCGACTGAATGATGTTACGAAAAAGGATAGTTATCCGTTGCCAAGGATAGATGACACTTTGGACACCTTAAGTGGCATGCAGTGGTTCTCAACATTGGACCTCAAGAGTGGGTATTGGCAAGTTGAAATCAGTCAACGAGATAAGGAGAAAACTGCATTTTCTACTGGAAAAGGTCTCTGGCAGTTCGACGTCATGCCATTTGGATTATGTAATGCTCCGGCCACTTTTGAGAGATTGATGGAACAAATACTTGCTGGACTGCTGGGAGAAGCCTGTCTGGTATATTTGGATGATATAATCATCACTGGAAAAGACTTCGACGATCACCTCAGCAAACTAGAGCAAGTTTTGACTAAACTACAGGGTGCCAACTTAAAACTCAGTCCAAAGAAGTGTTCACTTTTTAAACGACAAGTGAATTATTTGGGGCATGTTATTTCGAAGGATGGGATACAAACAGACCCTGAGAAGATAAGTGCCGTGAAAGATTGGCCGACACCAAAAGATAAGACCGACGTTCGTGCCTTTTTAGGTCTGTGTTCATACTACCGGCGGTTCGTGAAAAGCTTCTCCGATATTGCGAAGCCTTTGCATCGGTTAACGGAAGAAAAACGGAAATTTAGCTGGGATGAACAATGTGAAGCCGCATTCAAAGACCTTAAGCGAAGACTCTGTGAAACACCAATCTTGGGTTATCCAGATGCAGAAAATGAGTTCGTCGTCGACACAGATGCCAGCAATACTGGGATAGGAGGAGTCCTGTCCCAGAGAAAAGGAGACAAGGAGGTCGTGATTGCTTACTTTAGTAAGTCTTTGTCTAAACCAGAGAGAAATTACTGTGTTACACGAAGAGAATTACTGGCCGTGGTTAAGACATTGCAGCATTTCAGTAAGTTTCTGCTGGGCCGCAAGTTTCATCTGAGGACTGATCATGCTGCTTTAAAATGGTTGCTACAATTTAAAAATCCAGAAGGACAAGTGGCAAGATGGA
This sequence comes from Eilema caniola, assembly GCA_949126895.1. NCBI lineage: Eukaryota > Metazoa > Arthropoda > Insecta > Lepidoptera > Erebidae > Eilema > Eilema caniola. The sequence continues at coordinate 7,858,930 of OX421476.1, forward strand.
TTGAACAGCTCCAGGAATACGACTTCGTCATCGAACATCGGAGTGGGAAAGCGCATGGAAATGCAGATGCGCTCTCTCGAAGACCTTGTCCGGTGGAATGTAATCATTGTGTCAGGCAAGAAGCTAAAGACAGTGTAGCGATTAGAATAATAAGGACTGATACTGTCAGCAATGAGTGGAGTAGCGAAGCCATGCAGCAAGCACAGCAAGAGGATCGAGACATCAAGCCTATTCTCGAATGGATAAGGGCAGGAACACTTAAGCCGAAATGGAGTGATGTCTCCCAAATGAGTGCAGCTACGAAGAGCTACTGGGCACAATGGGAAAGCCTCGTGATACACAATGGAGTCCTGTGTAGAAAATGGGAGTCTGCAAACGGGAAAGACTCACATCTGCAGTTGGTTGTCCCAAAGATTAAAATTAATGAGGTTTTGAGATCATTTCATGACGGAACTTCAGGCGGCCATCTTGGTGTGAAGAAGACGTTGATGAAGATTCGTCAACGATTCTATTGGATCCATTGCCGTGAGGATGTTGAAGATTGGTGTAGGAAATGTACATGCTGCGCATCGGTAAAAGGGCCTCATACAAGGAGCAGGGGAGCATTGAAGCTATACAATGTTGGAGCACCTTGGGAAAGGATTGCATTAGATGTTGCAGGGCCATTTCCTGCATCGGAGTCTGGAAACAAATACATCCTAGTAGTAATGGACTACTTTACTAAATGGCCAGAGGCTTTTGCCATACCTAACCAGGAAGCAACTACAGTCGCGGAAAGACTAGTCACGGAAGTGTTTTGCCGATATGGAGTTCCTCTGGAAATACACAGTGACCAGGGAAGGAATTTTGAATCACAGGTATTTCAAGAAACCTGTAGGATAATGGGTATTCATAAAACCAGGACTACCCCATATCATCCGCAGTCTGACGGAATGGTTGAAAGATTTAACCAAACCTTGGAAAGGCATTTGGCTAAGGTTGTTGAGAGCCACCAGAAGGACTGGGATAGTCATATTCCTTTGTTCTTGTTGTCTTATAGAACAGCGATACATGAAAACACAACGGTGACGCCTGCGTGTGCAAACTTTGGCAGAGAACTGAGACTACCGGCTGATCTACTGACTGGACGTCCTCCAGATTCACCGCAAGAAATCACGGAATATGCTAGTGCATTGCGCGATAGACTAAATGACGTTCACACCCACGTCCGTGAATCTGGGCTCCAGGCAAGCGAAAGAATGAAAACCCGATACGACCGCAACTCTCATCAAGCCGGGTTCGACGAAGGCTCGTTCGTATGGCTACACAATCCGATGCGTCGCAAAGGCAAATCTCCGAAGTTGTCTCCAACCTGGGAAGGGCCGTATAAAGTTGTCACCAGGATCAATGACGTTACATACCGGATACAACGCAACCAGCGAAGCCCCTTGAAGGTTGTACATGTTGACCGACTGGCGAGATACTACGGATCTAATAATGCTCGGGACGAGCATGTCTAAGAAGGGGGTAGTGCTACGCCCGGCGCTTGGCCACTTCAATATATGGCCAAATTTCCATAGGAGTGAGCGAGACGGCACTGTAGAAAGAGACAGCATGCCTTGACGTCACTGTTCTAGAAGGAATGGAATGAATAGAACGAGACGTCAGGCTAGAAAGAGACAGCATGCCTTGACGTCACTGTTCTAGAAGGAATGGAACGAATAGAAAGAGACATAAGACCTAATAGAACCTCCCAGAAAGTTCCTGTCTTTTTCAGAACGTACCTGTCTTTTCTCGATCTTTCGCTACTCGGCCGCCCCTTATATAAAAGGCGAGCTAACAGCCGCTGCTCAAGTTAGTCTACGACTAGAATTCGAAGCGATCATTGCGATAAAGTGTGCGAAGCGATACAGTGCGATTATACAAGTGACTGTGTATTGTGTAAGGAAGAGTTATCGAATTTGTACGCGCTTTGCTGTAAGTTAAGTGCAGCTGAATAAAATCTGTCTTCAACGGTTGTCCTCGCATTTTCTATTTAAACCGACCCCCACGCTCGTAACAATATTTTGATTGTTTTGAAAAAAATATCTTTACAAAACCATCTAGTGTAGAGAATAAATAAGTAACCTTGTCTTACATGTATAATAGTTGTAATAATAACTCAATCCATTTTATGAAAATTTCATCACAATAATCTCGCCCGAGTTCAATATCAATTTTAAAAATGATAGTTTATTTATTAAATGGTATCATCGTCATCATCATCATCATCAGGCTATATGGCGCTGTGGCGCTCATTGGGGAAGGGCTATGTCCAGCAGTGGACTAATATAGCCTTAAATGGTATATTTAGCTGAAATTGAAAATTAAAATAATAAAAAATGGGCCATCTGTCGGTATTAGGCCAAATCATTTAGGGGATCTAAATGATTTTGCTATAATCCAAAAGATGGCCTTATTTTAAAAAGTTATTTGCCCTATTAAGTATCGATTATTCTAGACTTAGAATAATAACGCCTAGAGCCATTTCAATCAAGCCGGCTTACCTATTATCAGGGTTACCAGTGTTATCACATAATTAGGTAAAATATTGAAAACAAATTCATTGGTATTAATAAGTTTCAAAATACTCCATGGATATAATTGATTCGTATACTTTTACTTACTGCTTTTAGATACGTACCAAAAGCTGTATTTTGAATAAAAATCTATAATTATTTATTTTTTTATTCATAGCTATAGAACATAAATATATTCGAAGCAAACTGAAATAATAATTCTACATGAACACAATTTATTAAACTAACTTTTAAACTCTCGCGTTCCATGATATATAATTTACAAAACGGGAATTAACGCGATCATGGTATAGGTACTTACATACCTTTGATTGCCTGACGTTTCGACCAGGTTACACCGGCTGTGTTCACAGGCTGACTGGCTCAGCAGTGGACGAGTTCTTCATCTACCCGCACATTTTCAATATTTTCTTGTCGCCATGTACCGTCACATACCACACTTACAGTGTCCCTATTACGTAAGCAAACTATCCGGTGTCTATCCGACTGCGTAGAAAAGCGAGGTTGCATGTTTTTCATCACTGGATTCCATGTTGCAGATAATTTAAAACCATCTTCCCGATTGAAATTTTTATGTTTTTTGATTTCAATCGCTTCACGTACAGCTCTTGAATAAAAGTGACGTTCCTTGGAGAGGACTTGCGTATGGTGAAATTCAATCCAGTGATTGGTTCCTGCTTCTAGCAGGTGCTCTGCCAGCGCCGATTTGCTCGTCTGGCGATTCTTTACAGCTGCGATGTGTTCTTTGACCCGTTCCCGGAGTGCAACCCGTCTTTTTTTTGTTGTGGCCAGTGCAGCACCTATTTTCTTTTCTCATCAAATTATAATCACTTAACAAGCTTGAATGCCTAACTTTTCCCAGTATTCAGTACCATAATTATTGTGTTATAGAGTATAGTTTGTTTTCATATGGCGACTGTGTAACTAACAGGGTAACTTTTGAATAAAATTTTTAAGCAATCAATCAATCAATCAATCAATTAGCCCTCTGCAGTCCACTGCTGGACATAGACCACTCACAATGTGCGCCATTTCGTACGATCCTCCGCCTTCCGCATCCAGTCCGTCCCAATCACCAATAATAGTAGGTTATCATATTTCAATATCCTATGCATGTATGTTAAAATGATACAGTGTTATTTCTTTCTACACAACATACTGCCGAGAGCCTAATCTATATCATATCATTTATTCAGCTTTAAAAAACATAATGTAGCCAAACTCCTTTTTATATGCTACAACTGGGAGAGGCTTTTATTCAGCAGTGGACTGCATTGGGTTAATAATTGATTTACTTATTATTTGAAATGGGTGTATACTATACAATTGGTGGCCGTATTAAGTATGATGAAGTTTTTAATAACATAACGGGGTAGACTACGTACATTCAGCATCAGTGTCTCTACCATGAGTTTACATGGTCAATTCACGCTACCGTCGCCGTAAATCATTTGTATGAAATTTTGTACAGCGCCCCTGGCGGTCACGGAAAGAATTAAACTTTGTACCATGAGTACTGTTGGGGACGACAGAAACAGGATAGATGGCCAAGAGGTATATGGTGGCCTAATATTTTGTACCGCTGGCGCTTCTGTCGTGCGGCGAGTGGACTGTATGTAGATCTTGATGCTGGCGGGTGGACGAAGGTGCCGATGGGAGCGTGGATTGAGAAATGCTTGCGGCTTGATGATCTGCAGAAGGGTACTTCAATTTCCAGGGTCTTTCCAGTGAAACAGCGATTTCTTTCTTCTTGTTAATTAGAGGTTTTTTCTCTAAGGCTGCTGGTTCCGCACTGAATTCGGGAGGAAAAATGACCTGCTTATATAGGGTACTCTGACCAATCAGAGCCCTTTGGATTCTACCTACAAACTGCTTTAGCCAATCAGCGGCTTTGTTTACATTGCCTATTTTATTTTTCCTCACGGATTCTATATTTTACAATTTTATCTTATAGATAATACCTTATATTTACTTAATAACATAAATTTAACAATAAAAACATTAGTTTAGACCTTAAAAACTACAAAAATAGCTAACGGCTCTCGTTACGGTAAAGTTCTACAGTAGCTAAGCTTCGTGGCGCGTTCTGCGTAGGTGGCGCCGCCAAGCGGAAATGATTGGAGACTCATTTGGGAATTTTTATTCACTTAAATCTAATTACAAAACTTATTACATAACCTTATGAACTATTTACAAATTATTGTAGTATTGGTGTCGTCGCTAATATTCTCCCCCACGGTGCGTGGCACTGCATCCTCGGGCAGCGACGATGTGGCAGGTACCAGCGTGATGACTCGACGTGTCGGCCGTCGGAGTACTCCACCCGAAGTCCGCACGTCCAATATCCTAGTTCTTCCGTCTGGTCCTGGATACACCCTGATGACCTCGCCTCGGGGCCACGAATTTCTCGGCAGCGTCGCGTCGACTATGAGCACGATGTCGCCTATCTTCGGATCGTTAGTTTCCTTACCCTCTATCTTTCTAGGCATCAAGAGGGGTAAGTACTCTTTGATCCATCTCTTCCAGAAGTGGTCCGCTAGCCTTTGCGTAGTTTTCCAGCTGGGTCTTCCTATCAACTCGGTGTCGTTGAACTCGCCGGGTGCTGACATGCCGCATGACCTACCCAACAAGAAGTGGTTGGGGGTCAAACTTTCCTCTTCAGTGGGGTCCATGCTGACGGGGGTGAGGGGTCTTGAATTGACGGTGTGCTCCACCTCGGTTAGGAGCGTGTGAAGCACTTCTTCTGGCGGTGACTTCTCTTCGAGGACCACTGCTAACGCTGTTTTGACTGATCTTACGAGTCTCTTCCAGGCACCTCCCATGTTCGGACAACCAGGAGGGATGAACTTCCAGGTGATCCCTCTCTCTTGTGCGGCTTGCTGCAGCTCTTTGTTCGCCCCGACGAAGTTCGTACCGTTGTCGCTGAAGATTGTCTTCGGGGTTCCTCTTCTTGCTGCCATCCGTCGGAGTGCCATAATCATAGAGCTAGTGCTTAGAGATGGCACTAACTCCAGATGTACAGCTCTGGTGGTGAGGCAAGTGAACAGTGCCCCCCAACGCTTCTCTCTTCTTCTCCCCACGGTGACGTGCATTGGCCCGAAGTAATCCACAGCGGCGTTGGTGAACGGGAACTGGTGATGCTGAAGACGTTCTCTTGGTAAGTCTCCCGCTGGTGGTATCCCCGGCGTACCTTTCCTTGTCTTGCACCACTGACAGCCGTGAGATATAGCTTTCAGTGTTGTTCTTAAGCCGAGGACCCAATACTTCTGACGGATTTCGTTCATGACCGTCGCGTTGTTTGCATGTAGGAACTTCTTGTGGTAATGCTCGATGAGGAGGCGTGTGATTTTGTGCCTTCCATCTAGCACAACAGGATTCATTTTTCTTTCGCCTTCATCTTGAAACTTGTTCGTTCTACTTCTTAATTTGATGATGTCGTCTTCACCCATGTAGACGTCAATCTTCTTTAGTCGACTTGCATTTTCTAATGGTTTCTTATCCTTCAATTTTCTTAAGTCAGCCGAGAAGCTGTCGGCCTGACTTATCTTCAATAATAACTTTTCAGCCTTCTTCAAGTGTTCTTCGTGTAGAGGTACGTATAGCCGCTTGTCTGCGCTGGCGGAGATTTGTAGCTTACCGGGCTGGGTCTTCTTTTGTGGCTTCCAGGGCTCGTCCTTCTCTCGGGCGGCGACGGTGGTTGCCTTGCGGGTTCTCAGGCGGCTGACGAAGGCGATGACTCTCGCAGTAGTGCGCAGCAATCGCTCCCAGCTTGAGAAACGTTCCAGGTCCAGTAGAGTCTTGTCTGTTGCTTTCGTTGCCATCGCTTTCAGTTGATTCTTTTCTTCTAGCAGCGCACCTCCTTGCTTGAAGTCTCGATGTGGCCACTCTTCTTCTGGCTGGCGGAGAAATGACGGCCCCTGGAACCACCTGGCGTTGCTGTCGAACTCGGCTGGGACACCCCTTGTGGCGTCATCTGCCGGGTTTTGCTTGGTAGGCACCCATCTCCATTCTTCAGGTTTCGTTTTCTCTTCTATTTCTGCCAGTCGGTTTGCCACGAACGTCTTGAATTTTCTAGGTTCTGAGTTGATCCATTGTAGTACAGTGCTGGAGTCGGTCCAGTATACTGTCTTTGATGCTTCGAGCTCCATCTCTTCTTTGATCGACGCCGCCATCCTACTACCAAGCAAGGCCGCTTGTAATTCAAGCCTTGGGATAGACACTGGCTTCGTGGGCGCGACTCTGGCTCTGCCGGCGATCATAGAGACGTGGACTCGTCCACTGGGCTCGGTTGTCCTCCAATAGACGACTGCTGCATAGGCTTCTTCGCTTGCATCGGTAAATGTATGCAGCTGTCCGCTTCGACTGCACGGTGAGATGCACCTCGGGATCTTCAAACTTGATAATGTTGATACATCTTCTAGGTATCTTCGCCAGGCTGCTTCTTGTTTTTCACTTATAGCTTCGTCCCAGTCCGTCTTAGTACGCCAGATTTCTTGAATCAATTTCTTCCCTTGTATTAATACTGGCGCGGCGAATCCCAACGGGTCGAATGTAGACATAACGGCGCTCGTGACTTCTCTCTTGGTCGAAGTCCGTCGCCCATTCAGCAGCTCTTCTGGCGTGTTGCGTAGCCCAATGTTGAAGGCTAATGCGTCTTCTTTAACCAGCCATCTTAGACCGAGAGTCTTCTCTTCTTTCGCGAGTGGCAGTGAATCTTCTTTATTTGCTTCTTCTATGTCAGGCAACGCAGTCGCGTAGTTACTGGCCCAGCCCTTGAGATGAAAACTTGCTCTTGCATGGATTTCTTTAATTTGCTCGGCTATCTTCTTTGCTTCTTGGGTCGACTCGAAGCTCTGGAGATAGTCGTCCATGTAATGGTTTCGGCTGATGGCTTTCACTGCTTCGGGTCGAGTCTCTTTGAAGTCTTCTGCGTTCTTGTTCATGACGTATATCGCCGTCGCCGGTGATGACGCTGCTCCAAAGATGACTGACGTCATACGATATTCTTCTGGCTTGCCTGTCCTCTTCTCACCTCGCCACAGGAACCGTAGGCTGTCCCGATCCTCTTCTCTAATCTTGATACGAAGAAACATGTCTTGAATGTCAGCCATGATTGCCACTGGACCTTCTCTGAAGCGCAGCAACACCCCAAACAATGACTGCAGTAGGTCTGGGCCTGGTAGCAGCACGTCGTTGAGGCTCTTTCCGTCGTACTTGGCGGCTGCATCGAAGACTATTCTTGGTTTCTTCTTGATCGGGTGTATCACGGCGAAGTGAGGTAGGTAGAAGGTTCTACCTTCACGGACGACGTTTGAAATCTTCTCTGCATAACCTTTTTCAATGAGGTTCTTGATCTGCTTCTCGTAGGACTGCTTGACCTTGCTGTCTCGATCTAACTTCTTTTCTACGTTCACCAAGCGTCGTAGAGCTTGATTGTAGTTGTTAGGTAGGGACTCATCTTCGCTCCTCCACAGTAGGCCTGTCTCGAACTGACCGCTGGGAAGTTGTTTCGTTGTCTTCTCGAGGATTTCCAGGGCTCTTCTGTCGCTGTCGTTCGTTGGCAGCTTGTTCTGAATTCCAAGTGATTCTAGTTGGAAATGCTCTCGGATGACGTCTTCCATGGCTTCATCTGCTGTCTTGGCTCTGCCGTAGTGGATGAAGTGTACCGCAGCGCTGGAACCCGTTTCACACCCATGTAGCACCCACCCTAGACTAGTGAGTGAGGCTACGGGCTCGGATGGTTTTCCTTTCTTCAATCTTCTTGTGACGATAAGGCCCCAGTTATCTTGACCTATCAACATCTTCGGTTTCTCGGTTGTGTAGAGAAGTTGATCTTCAATCTCCTTTAAATGCTGGCAGCGGGTAATAGTGTCCTTCTTTATTCTTTGTTCTGACAGGTTGAGATCGTCGATGGTTCTTGCAGTGATATTCTTCTTGTCTCTTCTGAAGGCACCTTTAATCTTCAGTTGTATCTTCTGGGAATCCTTGATGATCTTTGTACCGACTGTTTCAATAGTTAGCGTTTCTGTCTTGCCCTCAGCTCCGATCGTCTCTGCCACCGCCTGGTCTAGAAGCGTGATGGTTGAGCCTTCATCCAGCAGCGCCAGCACCCGAGCTTGCCCTTTCGGCCCGTAGATGTCGACTGGCACGATCTTCAGGTATGCTTTTTCTCCACTGATGGTGTTGTGGATGGAGGCGACCTTCCCTTCTGATGAGCTTCCTTCTTCTTTCTTCTCAAATGGTTTCGGCGGCTTGTCGGAGTGTAAGATAGTGTGATGCCATCTTCCACATTTCTTGCAGTTTGGAGCTCTACAGTTGGTTCTCGAATGCTGGAACCGTAGACACTTGAAGCACGTTCTAGCTTTCTTCACTATTTCCCATTTTTCATCAATGTTTGCTTCTTTCAGCTTCTTGCATTCTATCAGGAAATGCTCTTCTTGACATATGGGACAACTCTTCTTGAACTTCTCTCGTTCAGTTTCATGTGAAGACTCTCCTTGAGTCGTATGCACGGGTCTTCTTGTACCCCTCTTCTGGTCTGAAGGCTCTTCAATTGGGGCAAAGTCACCGCACATGTCTGCTTCTACTTCTAAAAATTCTTCAATGAGTAGTAGCTCTTGTAAGTCTTCCTCCCTTCGGCTTCTATGGTAGGCGAACCATCTGAATTTCATAGCTGGAGGCATCTTCTCAATGATAGCTTTCAATGTTTCAGGAGAGCTGAGATACTGCGGCTTCTTCAAGGCTTTGATTGTTTGAACGGCGTTCTTGACTTTGCTTGCAAACGTACAGATGTCGCTTGGGTTTTCAGCGACTTTAGGTAGGCTCTTGATCTTCTCTAATTCCGCCAGTGCTAGTGCCCCAGGTCTTCCAAATCTTGATTCCAGCGCCTTGAGTACTTCGTAGGGATCTTCAGCGGTGAACAGTAGGCTCTGGACAGCTTCCTTTGCTCTTCCCTGGATCGCTCTTCTGAAGCGTGCCATGTTCTGTATGTTGGAAAACGAGGCAGCCGTGTCTTCGAAGGTCCTCTTGAACGCCAACCATTCTTCACAGGAACCGTTGAAGTGAGGAAGTTCAACCATCTTTGATGACATTGTTTCATGCGACTTCTGAGAAATCTCTTTAATAGCTTGAGCTAACTCCTGGATGTCGCTCTTCTTTTCTTCACGTTCAGAAGACTTTCTTTCTTCGGTGGGCCCGACCCCCGTCTCGACGACCCATTTTTCAACTTGGGTTATTTCGTACGACTCTTCTCCAGCATCTTCTTCTGATTCTGCGGCGATGAGTTCCAGCTTAGCCCGAGCTACCTTGGATCGCGCCTCGGCTAGCTCGAGCTCCCGTAGTGCCAACACCATCTTCGCTTGCACTTCTGCTCTCTTCCTATGCGACGAGCGGGACGGTGTGTCCGTGTTGCGGGTCGACTTCTTAGGGTGAGGCCGCTGCAGACTGTCTTCATACTTCGATGTCGGTGCGCTTGCTTCGTCCCGACGTGAAGTGACACTTCGCTGACTGTCTTGCAACGTTGTATGGCTGGCTGTGATGGTACTCTGCTCCTCAGAATCTTCATATTCCTCTTCAATGATGCTGGGCGGAGGCGCCGTGCGAGTCGGCTCCCCTTGCGCAGACTCCAATCTTGACACATCGAATGATTGTAGTCTTGCTTGCTTCTGAATCAGCGGAACTGGCTTTTTTCTGCTTACTGTACTTGCGGACCCCGTAGTACCCGTGGTCGATGAACCGGTGCTCGTCGTGGCGGTGCTCGCTTCACTCGGCGTATTCATGCTCCAGTCCGACGAGGTGGTTTCTTCTGAAGTCTTCGATTGTTCTGATCCTGCTCTTGTGGTTGGCATCTTCTATTCTTCAAATCTGACCCAATCCGGCTATCGATGGACCAAAAAATGTTGGGGACGACAGAAACAGGATAGAATGGCCAAGAGGTATATGGCGGCCTAATGACTTTTATCCGCTGGTGCTTCTGTCGTGCGGCGAGTGGACTGTATGTGGATCTTGATGCTGGCGGGTGGACGAAGGTGCCGATGGGAGCGTGGATTGAGAAATGCTTGCGGCTTGATGATCTGCAGAAGGGTACTTCAATTTCCAGGGTCTTTCCAGTGAAACAGCGATTTCTTTCTTCTTGTTAATTAGAGGTTTTTTCTCTAAGGCTGCTGGTTCCGCACTGAATTCGGGAGGAAAAATGACCTGCTTATATAGGGTACTCTGACCAATCAGAGCCCTTTGGATTCTACCTACAAACTGCTTTAGCCAATCAGCGGCTTTGTTTACATTGCCTATTTTATTTTTCCTCACGGATTCTATATTTTACAATTTTATCTTATAGATAATACCTTATATTTACTTAATAACATAAATTTAACAATAAAAACATTAGTTTAGACCTTAAAAACTACAAAAATAGCTAACGGCTCTCGTTACGGTAAAGTTCTACAGTAGCTAAGCTTCGTGGCGCGTTCTGCGTAGGTGGCGCCGCCAAGCGGAAATGATTGGAGACTCATTTGGGAATTTTTATTCACTTAAATCTAATTACAAAACTTATTACATAACCTTATGAACTATTTACAAATTATTGTAGTATTGGTGTCGTCGCTAATAAGTACTATAGATTTCGCTAGTTACAAAACGCGTAGAAATCTATTCGATTGTTCGTAGCGTTTTTCAGCTTTTGCCTACAAAACGGCACCATGAGTCACTAATTTGACAGACGCTAGCGAGGCTTTCTATTGCGATTGTTTCTCCGTAACTCACTAGCATTTTGAAGTGTGAAAACGTTTGTTGATATCATAATTGTGTTTATTTTTCGGTGTTGAATTGGATAATAATGTCTGGAAGAGCTTATTTAGCATGGAATATGTTAGTGGTTGCTGAATATGAAGACCAAAGACGTGAACAATGCCAATTTCAAAATAATATGCGAGTTCATTTTGGATACCAATTAGAAAATATAAGTGATAGGAAATTTACTAAACTATACAGACTCTCTAAAGAAGCTTTTGAAGATTTGTGCTCATTATTAAGTGTAACGGGCTTAAAGTCAGAGTAGTCAGATTTACATTACAAACAAAGGTGAGTTGGTGTGGTTGATAGCTGAAAATAAACGGCATTGATGAATATCGCACTTCTCAGTACCTCCCCAATATTCAAATAGATTGTGGTTATCTACTTGCAGGTTTTGTGTCCTTTGTTATTTTTTGCCAATATATAAAACTTGATTTAGAGATTCAAAACTCCCGCTAACGAACGGTTCAATGACACAAATAAACTCAACTGACTCTGGCAGTCTGTGACAAGTGTGTGTGACACAGGGATATTCACAGTGAGTTTTAGCATCACTTTAGAACTATACTTTGAGCATTTGATTCTTTCTCTTTCTTCGAGTAATGATAGAAAGAAATAAAACATACGAGTGAAGTCAGCTAGTTAGCTACAAAGTGCCAACATAAGAATGTCAAGGACGCTGTTGGACGATAATTGCAATCGAGCTCACGCTAGCGTCTCCGTGAGACCTCTTAAAACTCATGGTACAAGCATTATCGAAATCTATCTGAACCACGTTATGACGCTAGCGAGCTTGACGCTAGCGCGTAAGTTTAAGATGTAAACTCATGGTAGACACACAGTTCAAGCAGTAAAGAACACTGCCCGTGAAGATTAATCCGATGCTGACCGTGATGACTGTACAGAACAAAACTGATCAGACGGTCAGTACCTAAACATTGAAAACCAGAGCACAACAGATATACAAGAATAGTGCGACTGTTCCCAGTTAATAAAGAACATTATATTGTGGCAATTGTGTTAAGAGAAGGGTGCTTATTTTTTTGTGTTTATACTGTGCTATATCTGGCAATATATTTAATAGAAGTCTTTTAGCATATAGCATCATAATCTGTAATTTGCTTACATACATGTATATTAACTTGAGTGCTAAATACCTATCCTATAAGTAAAAACTGAAAAACATGCGATAAATATGAGTGTATTCCTAAACAATGTCAATTACAACCTTTCACAATGGCGTTGAACACTTGAATTCCGCCACTTAACCACTTAGTCACTTAACCAACGGCGATATCAAATGACTAACGTCAAATAAGCTACTCAAGTATCAATCAAGTAAGTGCCACATATGGCATTGACCTCACTTCGATAGGTATGTGAGTTATCCATTATATTTAGTAAACAGCACTATTATTATAATAAAATGTCATAAAATTGACTTAAAGACCTTTAAGACACCCTGACGTTTTATAAAAGGTCTTTACCTATGTTGTTGCCGTTCTGCAGTACTGGCAGCAACACGGCACAAGCAGTATGCAACGACGACTTTTACGGAGCTAACACTAAAAACTGTTATTGGTTTGCTCGCTACCGTTTTGGAATTTCGACCTGAAAAATGAATCTAGCGGTCGTCCGAAGACTTTGGTCGACAATGATGAATTAAAGGCGATTGTGGAAGCCGATGATACACAATCTAAGGCTTATTTAGCAGCAGCTTCCGACGTTAGCGTCAAAACAATATTGGTCCATTTGCGTCAAATTGACAAGGTAAAAAAGCTTGACAAATTGGTGCCCCACGAACTCAATGATCGCCAGCGTGAAATACGCGTCGAGACATGCCTTGCATAGCTCGGCAGACACACAAATGAAGGAATTTTGAAACGCATTGATACTTGCGATGAAAAATGCATTCTGTTTGAAAACCGCAAGTGCTCAGCAAGTTGGTTGGATCCTGGTTCAGCACCTAAACAATGCCCTAAACGAAAACTTTACGCTAGAAAAGTGATGGTCACTGTTTGGTGGTCTAGCACCGGTGTAATTTATCACAGCTTCTTACCAAACGGGGTAAGCATTACTGCAGATGTGTACTGTGAAGAACTGAACACAATGATGGAGGAGCTGGCACATCTCCAACCAGCATTGGTCAATCGCTCGTCTCCGCTGCGCCTGCATGACAATGCGCGACCTCTTACTGCACAGAAGACGGTCTCCAAGTTGCAAGAACTGGGGCTGGAAGCTCTCCGTCATCCGCCATACTCAAAAGACCTTGCGCCTACAGGCTACTACTTTTTCGAGAATTTGGAAAACTTCTTGGCGGGAATGAAATTCAATACCCAAGAGGCAGTACAAAATGCCTTTTAAGAATTTGTTGCCTCCCGTCCAGCAGATTTTTTTAAGAAGGGCATCAATAATCTGCCGCTGCGTTGGCAAAGATGCATTGATTGCATGCGTAATTACTTCGATTAATACAAATACTGCACTTTATGCTCCAATTAAAGACAGTCCGATGACGGAAATTGAAGACTTTTATAGCCACATAGAATCTCTTATACATTAAACCAATAAACATTAGCTGAACCTATTGATTGGCGATTTTAACGCAAAAGTAGGATCATTGGTCGTACCAGGAGTGACCGGGCTGTACGGTCTCGGATCTAGGAATGACCGAGGAGATATGCTAGTAGGGTTTTGCCAGGATAAGGAATTAACAATTACAAATACACTTTTTAAGCTTCATCCACGCCGTTTATATACCTGGACATCACCAAAACACAAACCCAGCCATATAATACGGAACCAAATAGACTACATCATTGTTAATCAAAGGTTCAGGAATTCTATTAAAAGTGCAGTCACATACGCAGGAGCAGATATTAAATCAGATCATAACCCCGTAGTTGTAACTATGCAATGTAAATTTAAGCGGATACAAGTTGGAAAGAAACTATCAATAGACATTGGAAAGATGAAAGAACATACAACTAGAGCAGCAGTTTCAAATTCAATCAACCATTGGGCGGAAAAGGAGTTAAAAAGACACCGTCACTTCGGGAAGCGTGGTCGAGTTTAAAACAGAAAGTCGGCGATATCTGTCAATCCTTGCTCGCGCCAAATCGGCCTGTTAAAAAAGAGCAGTGGATGACAGACGAAATTCTAGATCTAATGGAAGAACGCAGAACCTATAGGACTACAAACCCAAACAAATATGCAGAGTTGGATACGCTCATAAATAGGAAAATCAGATCGACCAGGGACCTCTTCTACAGGGGCAAGTGTGATCGCATGGAACATCTTTTGCATAAACATGACAGTTTCAACCTGCATAAAGAAGTTAAGGAGCTAGCGGGTCTGAACAGAAAACCGCACTTAAACACATTGTGCGACGACTATGACAATATTCTTCTCGACCTGGATAGTAGGAAACGTGTATGGAGCGACTACATAGTGCAAATGTTTGCAGATACTTCTAGAAGTATGAGTAGTATTGCCACGGATGATACTGGACCCCCTATTTTATCTTCTGAAGTGAAGCATGCATTGAGATCTGCCAAGACTGGTAAAGCATTGGGTCCGGATGCCGTGCCGGTCGAAGTTTTGAAGCTTTTGGAGGACGGCTATGTGGATGCACTAACGCGCCTTTTTAACCAAATATATGATTCAGGAATTCTACCCGATGACTGGCTCAGATCTACGTTCATAACTTTACCGAAAAAGGCAAAAGCCAAAAAGTGTTCCGAGTATCGTACGATCAGTCTGATGAGCCACGTACTCAAAGTATTCCTAGCTGTCATCCATAACAGGATACGTGCACAATGTGATGATCAATTGGGAGAGAGTCAGTTTGGTTTCCGGTCAGGTATGGGGACTCGTGAGGCACTGTTTGCCCTTAATGTATTCGTACAAAAATGTCGAGAAATGCAGACTGATATTATTCTGTGCTTTATCGATTACGAAAAGGCGTTTGATCGCGTTAAACACGATACTCTATTGCAGCGCTTGATCGACGTTGGTTTAGATGGCAAAGACATCAGAATCATAAAAAACTTGTACTGGAATCAAAGGACTACAGTGCGAATCGGAGACTCAGAAACAGCCCTCTTAGAAGTACGCCGTGGAGTCAGACAAGGTTGCATTTTGTCCCCCCTGTTATTCAATCTGTACTCAGAGGCAATAATATCGGAAGCGCTAGAGGGATTTGAGGTTGGTGTCAAAGTAAACGGCAAAGTCGTGAATAATTTAAGATATGCCGATGACACGAGACCTACAGATGTTATTAGACAGGGTTCATGAGTGCAGTTTGGAAGCAGGATTAAGTATGAACGTGTTCAAAACTAAATTTATAGTTGTTTCGGGGAATTACGGAAACTTAAACCCCACATTCACTGTCGCGGGTTCTGATATAGAGCGGGTGCGAAAGTATAAGTACCTAGGTGCTTGGGTTAATGAAGAATGGGATAACGAGCAAGAAATTCGTACCCGGATTGGAAGTGCCCAAGCCACCTTGAAAAGAATGGGAAAAGTTTTATGCAGCCGTCAATTATCCCTAGGGCTCAGAGTGAGAATACTGCAGTGTTATGTGTGGCCAGTGGTAATGTACGGAAGTGAAGCCTGGACTCTTAAAGCCAATACCTTAGGTTTGCTGGAAGCTTTCGAGATGTGGTGCTACCGCAGAATGCTGCGCATTAGCTGGACACAGAAAGTTTCCAACGTACGGGTACTCCAACGTGTCGGCAAAAGCCGAGAGTTACTGCAGACCATCAAGAGAAGGAAAGTCGCCTACCTGAGCCATGTTTTGCGACACGAAAGGTACGAGCTCCTCCAACTAATAATGATGGGCAAAATCGCAGGCAAGAGACGCGTTGGACGCAGAAAGAAGTCGTGGCTGCGGAACATCCGAGAGTGGACAAATATTGCCAGCGTAGAGCAACTTTTTCGCTTGGCACAGGATCGGGAGAAGTTCGCTGAGCTGACGGCCAACCTCCAGTAGTGGAGAGGCACCGGAAGAAGAAGAATACAAATAAAAAATTACATAAAAAAAAAATGTTTTCATTTTTTTCATACATAACGGTAATTTCATAGGTAAAGACCTAATATGTCTCGTGTGAGGTTTATATAAAGAATAAAGGAGCTTTTTTGGCGTATGTTTAGGAGCCAACTACGTTTTTATTTGTAGACGTTTTTCAAAACTATACTGTGTTATTGCTTGGTTTTTGGCTACATTTTGAACATTTTTTGTTATTATCACTTTAAAATTATTATATGAAAATCGTTCCCAAAGCGAAGAGGTCACTTGAAAGAAAAATTAGAACTACATCTAAACGGAAAGGACTTCTTACGCCGTTTTTTAACTAAAGGAAAGATAAAGATTTGAAGTATAAACTGTACATTTTTCTGTTTAATGTAATAACTTTTGAAGTCACAGACCACCATTCTGTAAGTTTCTCGAGAGCTTGGCTTAGCGGGTACCTATGGGGAGGGATGGGGAGGTCGTGCTTCATGTTTTTGCGGCATTGACAACTGCTCGAATCAAGACTAATGCATAATTGAACAGATAAGACACTTCTTTGAGACGCTGAAAATAAATTAGGTAAAGGAAGCTAAAGCTTTAAACTCTCAAGAAATACATGACAATATGTTCATTATTTTATTCGCACACTTTATTTGTTACTAACTGTTGCACGTGGCTCCGCCCGCGTAGGTTTCTGATCCCGTTCCCACTACTGATTCTTTCTGATAGTGTAATGATATATAGCCTATGACACTTACAAATAACATGGGTTTCTATTGTTAAAGTAATTTTCGGAATTGGTTTTGTTGATAAATATACATTAGTGTACATAAAATACATACATATATTTACTCATGCCTGTAAAATCCCAGAGGGGTAGGCCAAGGTGTATTTACACCCACATTTAAGCTAAGGTTTTCTGTCTGCGTAAAGCGGGCACTTAGTTATGAGCTGTATGTTTACTGTAAGATGGAGAACTGCCCTCCCCCTTAGTCGCCTTCTACGACACCCAGAGGAAGAGAAGGGGTGGATCTATTTTATTCCACCAGGAACTAACACGGCAAAATATGGTATATATGGTATATATTTATTTTATGTATTTTATGATGAAGAGGTGTATAATATTATTTCTTTAAAATTATGCAAAGTACACCATCATTACATAGTAGGTACACCACAAATTCGTTTCCCGCTGTCTAGCTTTCTTTAAAACTACGCGACGGATATTGAAGCGGTCTTCTTTAATAGATAGAGTGATTCAAGGGATAAGTTTATATACACTTTACATGCATAATATAGTGAAGAAACACTGATTAGATGCTTACACTGCAAACGCTGGCACTATGAAAATGTGTAATGTGTGTGAATTGTTATGCCTATAGTAAACTTGTACCTTTCATATACTATGCAATAAATGACCTAACCTGGAAACATTTATACATGAATACAAATATTTGCACTGAGCGGGAACCAAACCCACAACCCCTAAATTAGCAACAAACGTTCTAGCGCTACGCCACAGAGGTCGGGTTTGCACCTAATCACATCTAATAATATCAATAATGTATTCATCTAAAAACAGCTTTCCAATAACTACCTATATAACGAAATTGAAACCATTTTTTCTAAAACTTGAAATAGCTACAGCAACCTTCCCTCAGAAATAAACAATTTTGGTTGGTACGCAATCGTAGATTTTTTTTGACTTATACAGTAGTACATATTCCCCCATTATATTACTTTGTTATTATCGCAAAGTAATTAGACAAAGCGTACACAAAAAAAAACTAATTTTTTGTCGTTTCGGTTTGTTTCTTCGCGATGGACACAAAAACTAAAAATAGATTTTGATGTGGTGGTAGCAACAGACATCGGTGCGAGAGGAGCCGCCAGCTTAGGCAAGTACGTCAATGTCAAAAGATTACCTCATGAACTCATCGTTGTGTCCACTCTGTACCTTTATTTCCTACATAATTTCTCATATTTTTATGTTATATTCACTTTAGTGACGTGTGTGCGGGGTGGTGCGGAGCTGCGTTTCTTACGTTCGTAGACTCCACCCATTCGCTCTAAGGCATCGTCTCATATAAGCACCTTAATGACATTTTTTTAGTTACGTGTCTCTTCGTGTTAATAGATGACGCTGATCACGAATATAAGAAGTAACCTCGATAATATGTCATGTCAATAAGGTCGAAAATTGTTTGCACTTTTTTTCACACCTAGCAGCCCTAACTAGCCTGTGCTTTTGAGCATATGGCCGTGTCGAGTCGATTTTATCGGATATATGTGAATACAATGCTGTCGGCTATCGGAAGTCGGCTATCAGCATCCGACACCGATATTGTATATCGGATGAATGTAAAAACGCTTTTAGACTCATCTAGCTATTTAATACAGTCAACGTTATATAACCTATATAGCTTTGTATTAACATTTTATGTAGCTACGACCTAAAATAATGTCCTTGCAATAATGTCGATATAATGACCACTATATAAATATTACAATAATAATGCTTACAGAAAAACAGTGTAACACGCTACGCGTACATCAAAACACTTTCCGGGATCATGAATAAGTAAATGCATAATACCTTTCCACATTACCAATCCAAAGTTGATAATAAGACCAAGCTCGTGCATAATGTAACAAAATCTAATACGAAATGCATGTCTTACACGGAACATTACAAATGTATTAGAATATAGTCCCCATATTATGGTGCCGATCCAATGGTTTCGCTAACAGAGTTGTTTCTAATCTGTTAACCAGAACACGATTTTCTCATCAGAACTATAGATAAACCTCGGGATAGAATAATCTGGTTGTGGCGGAAGCTTATAGTTCGTTAATGTTATATTGGTTTGTTTCTTTTGGTGCTTACTGGTTAATTCCTACTCTACTAATGGATTTTATGTACCAAAAATCAAAAGGTAGTGGTCTAGGGAATGGGTTTATTCGTTCCAGTGCCTAATTATGAAATTTTAAGTTTATATTAGTCTATTTTATGCAGTTTTATATCCCGATCCATTCACAGTATCTCCCTGCTGTGGGTTTTCTAAATGACTACAATGTGGGGCATTACTATGGTTCTTGCAGATTAGGCAACATATCACAGCACGAGTATGACGTCTCTGGTATTGTACACGTCCATAGGCCACGGTAATCACCTAATGATATAAAAAGCGTAACTTTATAGATTGTCACCATCTTTTAACATACCATATTTCCAGAGAAATGTTTCAATAGTGATCAATGTTCTTCTTATAGCTCTCTCTACACATGGTCAAACAATTTCCTTTCATTTTGTCATAGCATTATGAACAACTGCAGCACAAAGAATATTATTCACTAGTTTATAGACTCTGTTAAAACTTTCGTGTGATCTTTTTGGAGACCGCCATACTGTCCTTTGTCGAGAATACGATTTGAGATTCAGTGAGAGGGAATTTTATTCAAACCGTATAGTCCTTTAGTCGCAGTAGTCCGGTTGCTAGTCTAGTTGATCGGACTACTGCAACTGTTTAGTTGCAGGTAGACAAATGTTCTTGTTTTGACAGAATAGATTGAAGTATGTCAGATACGAGGAATACTTTTCAGCTAGGATATTTTTGGACATTTAGGCACAAATAACTCGGATGAATATTTGTTGCCTTGCCAATAATTCACTCATTCATAGCCTTAGAAAACCAAGAAAGCTGCATAATACTAGAGTTATTGTTATGTTATTGTTAGATTCATAAAGTTAATTGTCTCTTAATATCTCCATAGGCTCATTCGAAACAATAGCATCTTGGAACTGAAGATACTGGCTCTTATCGGAATAGGTAACGATAACTTTCCATAGCTTAAATACCCAGAAAATTTGACGAGTTTTAGCTTTGAATGAAACTCTATATTTATAAACCCTTTATAATTCTTATCTTAAAGTACGATCCGCTTTTGAAATATTTCGTACAATCTCATAATCAGTTCTGTCGTTCTAACAACCTGTGTGCCATGGCCGTATTCTGTTCTACTGTAGATTATGGGCCGCGGGTACAGTGCCCAGTGCACGTAGGTATATGATTACTGGTAGTGGTATGGGATCATATTTATAGAGTCAACAAAACATAGGTACCTATAACCTGACTTATCATAAAAAGTAAGAAAATCAATCTAGCTTACCTCCTAAAAGTAGGGCACACTACAAGTTTTGCACTTCTGTCTAATCGAAACTATTTTAATTTCACATGTAATATTTTTTTAAACGTTGCAACCTTCATGGTAATATTTAAACAAATGGCTGGATTTCATTTGTCAGTTATTTTATATCACACATCAAAGTTCTATGTACGCAAGATTTTAAATATGTCTAGATAGACTGTGAAAGCGTCGAAAGCGGCCAAAAAAGTAGGGTCCAACTATTGGGCCCAAAACGATTTTCTTGCTTTCAGAGTCTGACGCACTGTCAGTGGGCACGGACAATAATTTGTGATTTTGAAAATGAAAATTTGTTTGGTAAAAGTGTGCAGAAATTATAAAGTACGTACTAAATCAATAAAAAAGTTACCTATCATCGGTAAGTGCCATTGTATCGTACCAATTTTAGCAAAATAAGCCATAAGCTTCTTTCTAAAATAAATTAATATTGTCGTCGCCATTTTGTACTTAACGGGGTATTGCTAGTTACTCAAGTCAAAACTCCCATAAAAAAACATGGCCTAGCGGGTGTATTATGTAATATAATTATAATTATCTTTATTTTTGGCACCATTAATTTTATTTACTTTCACCATATTGATCACAGGATTCACAGGTCCCGCTCCGTGTAAATATTTGTACGAATGTATGAATATTTGAATATGTATATTTGCATTGGTCGAGGCGTTTCTATGCATAATACTATGTATGTAGCTAGCTGTTGCCCACGACTCCGGCCGCGTGGAATTCTGATCCTGTTCCCGCAATCCATGGGGACCTATTTCTGGTGGTATTAAAAGTAGCCTAAATCCTATGCCAGACCATAATCTGTCTAAACGTGGGTACAAAATTTCATCTCAATCGGGTAGGATAATTGCTTCATAAATCAGTTGCAGAATTTGACCCGAACATACATACAAACAGCCAAGTTGAATAAAATTTATTAAAAAAGTTATGCGTCATATCACTAAAATAATCAAAAAACTGGTATCAATTTATACACGCACACTAAAAAGCAAACTGACATGACGCGAGTGTAAGACGACGCTGTCACTATTACGGAAAATTCGTCCCATTTCTTTTTGTTCTTTTGCAGCGCAATGCTCTATCTAGACATATTAGTAATTTAAGGTACGCAGCGAAAATGGAAGTCGAAAAGATTTTAGAGCGATGATTTTTTATGATTTTAAAAGTTCTATCTCTTCCCAAAACTGTGCCGCTCGTCTTCAAAATGCTTTTGGGAGAGAAGCACCTTTTTTGAGCACCGTGAGGCGATGGTTTTCTGAATTTGAGAGAGGTCGGGTTTCTTTACATGACGAATTTCGTGAAGGGCGTTCAACTGCTGTCAAAGATAATAATGTGGCTACTGTTAAGCGGCTAAGTGAAGAAAACCCGCGGATTACCTATGATATAAACTCTGAAATTTTATCGTTGGATCCTTCATAAACTGACAGCAGAGCAGAAGCGGGATGGTGTTCACAGATGCCACTGAAGTACATTCTAATGCTGTTTATGACATTGTCACAGGAGAC
Organism: Eilema caniola; assembly: GCA_949126895.1. Taxonomy (NCBI): domain Eukaryota; kingdom Metazoa; phylum Arthropoda; class Insecta; order Lepidoptera; family Erebidae; genus Eilema; species Eilema caniola. Next base: position 7,881,006 of record OX421476.1, read on the forward strand.
GAAACTTGGATTTATTGTTTTGAACCCGAATAAAAACGGCAGTCTTGTGAATAGGTGTTTGAAAATGACAACAGGCCAACAGAAGTAAGGCAGGCGAGAAACGTTGCGAAGATATGATGGCGTTTTTTTTCTTAGCTACGGGTCCAGTTTGCACAATTCCACTTGAAGATCAAAAGTGTGTTAATGCCGAGTGGTATTCTACCATTTGTTTACCCAAGATGTTAGAAAAAGTTCGCGAAAGACGACCAAAAGGCCACGTTATCCTACATCACGGCAAAGCTTCTTCTAAAATGTCTTCGTTTTAAATGTAAAGGAGAGTATTTTGAAAAGCAATAAACATAATATTTTGGTTATAGGCTTAGAGTTATAACATGTTGTTTTTTTAAGTTACGCAAAACTTACGTGTGACCTACGTAGTAACGTTGACTAAAATTTACCAGAGGCTGATGAACTTTGTTTTATGTAGATATCTATTACACTAAACCTGATGTCATGCAAAAGTAGAGAATTTAATGTAAAAATGTCTAATAAATGTCAGTGGTTATATTGGCTGATTTGAACTTATCATCATCCTCCCTATGTTAATTTCAGTCGTATCTGAGACTTACTTGAACTAGTAACGTTAAATTAGAATTATAAACAATTTAATTCTGGAATTCTTACACATGGGAATACATTAAGTAAAAATATCGAAAAGTAAGGAACCTAATATAAGTTTTTACTTTCCCTTACTTCACAAAGATTAGACGAGGGTAAAAAGTTATCAGCTCTTTAGGTGCTCCAGTTTAAAAGTTATAAGAAACGGTACCTTGAGGGAACTATTATTCTTACAGTACGTCGGCGCTTTCGCCATTAAAATCCCTAAGGTTAAAGTTTTAAAATAAAGAGTATCCAACAAAGTATCCAGCTATGTAACAAGCCTAATATTTAATGTCAATATCAAATAGAAAGAAGTCAAGTTCGATGCGGAAGCCGGAGGATCGGACGAAATGGCGTACAATGTGAGAGACGTATATCCAGGAGTGGACTGCTGTGGGCTAATTGATTAACTGATCGATTCAAGTTCAATGTGGCCTTCCGCACTAAGAATTCCATACAAAACTGGATTTAGAGACAATACTGGGTAGCTAAGTAGACTACAATAGGCATTTAAATGTAATTGAAATTACATGGATTGATTGAAATATTTTTTTTTTGGTATTTTTATTCATTTAGTTGTAAATGTAATATTGTTGCCGGAAAAGGGAAGGTTTATAGCACAAGAAAAGAGAAGAGCTCTTAACTTATGCAATAAAGCTCTATATTTTACCAAATTCAGTTTTGATTGCCTTGACATGGATGTTCGATTTTTTCACAGACTCAAGGGATTGCACACAGTAATTGATGCAATTTGATTTTAATACCTCGACCGTTTCTAAGAAAAAGGGTTTTGACAGAAGTGATTCCCCTATAAGGATTCCATTTTTTCTCACATTAAGTTTACGTAATAAATTACTTCATTCTTTTTGTAGTAAAAATCAAATATCATCAAATAATAATACTCATTCAAGAAACTTAGTAACACGAAATGTCAATAGTTTTGATTAAAGTGATTTCTATATCATCCACATACGACGATAGCTCCGTGAACGGAAAGGAACTGCTAAAACTTATGAATAAAATATCACTTGTTTGGTTAGACACAAAGGGAGCAAACCAGTTGAGCTCGTATCAGCACTTTGACAGATAAATATGAACGTTGATAATAATTATTTATTGTCGATTTCCAGACAAAAACTGAATTTAGATGATTGAAATGGCTGATTATTTATTCATGTATTGTATTCTGTGTACACTATATCATTGATTTCATGTTTATTGATTTTATATGGATGGGTTGAGTGGTTGATGTTTATTTTTTGTGCATCTCCGTAATAAAACTGTAAAACAATTGTAAAAACAAGTGTAAAATAGTTAAATAATAGGGGTTAAAGTATGAAATTGCCTTTTCATTGTAATAGGTACTTCGAATTGACATAGAACCTTCATGGTTTGAGATTTTTGAGTGAAACTTTTTCCACATGGTACCTATGTAGTTCTTCATTTAAAAATGTGCAACATTCGATTATCGACTTTCAGTTGTTTTTTTTATTCAGCTTAGACAAGAAAGATGGATACTTCGAAAATTCGAGTGATTTTTTAATACGAGTTCCGACGCGGAAATAACGCGGCAGAAACAGCTCGCAATATCAATGTTGCGTTTGGAGAGGGGACTGCTAATGAACACACCGTGCGATTTTGGTTTAAACGTTTTCGTGATGGAAATTTTGATTTGAAGAACGAACCACGAGGAAGGCCGTCCACATAGGTGAATAACAATGAATTGAAAGACATGGTGGAAGCCGATCCGAGCCAAACTACCCAGGAATTAGCTGCATGGTTTAACGTTACCTTACCAACAATATTGACTCATTTGCGTCAAATCAATAAAATAAAAAAATGTGAAAAATGGGTACCTCATGATTTGACTGATCTGCAGAAAGAAATGCGTGTTGAAACTTGTGTTGCCTTGTTGAATCGATACAGAAATGAAGGAATATTGGATCGAATTGTGACATGTGATGAAAAGTGGATTCTTTACGATAACCGTAGGCGAAAAATGCAATGGCTGACCCCAGGTGAAACGCCACAACAGTGTCCTAAAGCAAAGCTTACCAATAAAAAGGTAATGGTAACTGTTTGGTGGTCTCAGCATGGTGTTATTCACTATAGCTTTCTACGATCTGGTCAAGCAATAACGGCAGATGTCTACTGTGTCGAACTCCGAACAATGATAGTAAAACTAGCAGTGAAACAGCCCCGACTCATGAATCGATCTTCACCATTATTGCTCCATGATAACGCGAGACCTCATACAGCACGAGAAACCGTTTTAACTCTACAGGAACTGCAATTAGAAACTATCCGTCACCCTCCGTATTCGCCAGACCTTGCTCCAACAGACTACCATTTTTTTCGTGATTTGGACAATTTTCTATGTGATAAAAAGTTTTCTTCTCAGGAGGCAGTACAAAATTGCTTTCACACAGTTTGTATAATCTAGATCACCAGAGTTCTATCGCAAAGGCATAAATGACCTTCCTACTAGATGGCAGCAATGTATAGATAATAATGGTAATTATTTTGATTAAATAAATACGTTAAATTAAAAAAAAAACGAATTTCAATTTGTCAGTACAAATCGGCAATTTCATACTTTAACCCCTAATATTAGCCAAATTTTCTCCATAAACAAGCCAAAGAGTGTTATTGAACTCTTCCATTAAGTCTAATTGAACGCAATGTGCCTAAGTTTCAGACATAGTACAGCCTTTATAAATATATTCTTATTCCGAAATTTTCATCTCTTTGATAAAAGTATGATTTATATCTGTGGGAATAAAAACTATTACTCCAATATTCCCCTCTAAAAGCCTCATTATATTATTTAATAATATCTACAACAAGCTATCCTATAACGTATACTTTACATGCGCAATTACTACATTCAAAATTTATCGTGCCATAACGATATAATGACGGAAACGTTGGCGCTGTGCAAGACGTACATATTAAAATTAACATTTGGGCATCGATGAAGAGATGCTTTGGATAAATTAACCTTTGCATATGTAAAAATTTTGAAGAGATGTATTCTGAAATGGTACAACATAAGGTTTTGTTCTAAGTTTAAGGAGGTCAAATAGACCAAAAATTTGTAACACTAAAATAAATGTACAACGGTCTCAATGCAAGCCTAGAAACCAGTGTATTTATTACAGATTTTAAATAGAACTCTAACTTTGATAAGTAGATAGGATTATCTTAAACTAGTGTAGCCGGCCGTGAAAGCCTAAACACTCATATTAAAGGTGCCTTCAATTTCTTTTAATTCATGAAAATCTAATAATAGGACTACTATTTTCAACTGCTTTTTATTCAAATTGCAAGTAATTACTTTTTACTAGGTAAACGCGATTGTTTGTAGAAAAAAAATATTATTCGCCGCAAGGTGTGATGGTGTTCACACGCTAATCAAACAATGCCCGAAAGTAAATTAAGAGACTCCTCCTTTAGAATTCCGTTAAAAATGAAAAGCTAACCTACCAAGGAGCCTAAGAGGTAACCCTGTTTTGTTACTATAATTACCTTGTATTCAACCCGTGTAGAAGGGATCAGAAATTGAGATAGATGCGTGACGTAGGTGTAAAATTAACGTCCAAATAATTTTTAGGTAATTTATCAAAGCCTTGGTGATTAGAAACATCTAATTGCGGGTAATGAGGGTTGGCGTGATTAAATCACGCGTTGATTTTGCGTCCTATTATTTTAGTCCATGCTGTTGACTTGTCTGTTTATCTCTTTATTCCGAGAAAGAAAAGTTAATGTGTGTTTCTTTGATAATTGTACCAGATAAATATTTGTGTGAACACAATTTTGTGATAACAAGGTACTACAGATAAGCACAGCCTAACTAGCTTAAATTATGAGTTCTAGAATAGTTCTAATTGATGTCGATCAAAACAGTCCAAAGCTTATATCTGGATACTGATTGGAAATTCTTAGATCTTTAGTTAAACTACGGTGATATGGCACGCGACGCGATCGATTTTTATAGAAGTGATAAATTAAATACATATTATATTTACAAGATTATTCCACGTGAATTTTTCAAAATCTCACTAACGATGTTATAACCCATACAGATAATATTTAGCAAGGCAATCAATTGCATGGATAAACATTATCTCACAGAGTTTGTGTTCCGTTCCCTGGAGGGTTCATTCCATATCGCTAATAGCGGATGTACTTAACCACTGAATATGTTTAATGTACACATGACAAAGGAAGTACGTGCATCTTACACAAATTATAATATACATAAATTTGTTTGAAATAGTTTATAAAATCACTTAAATTGGTTTATTTAAGGGTTAGTGAGAAAATCAACAGAACTGTGTGCTCATATTATTCAATTTTGTGTCGTCAACAAAGTGTGGAAAAGTGTGTAGTAGATTCCACCAAGTGCCATCAATCTAGAAAATTAATAGTGATTGAATAATTGTGATTAAGCATAGTTTGAAAGTAAAATATCTTTCAATATACTAATTGCATAGTCCATGAGCCAATAAAGATCTGTTAACCCAATAATGTTAATATAACTAGTAAAGTGCTTCAGAGATGAAAATAATGTACTCCAGATATCGTCAGACTGCAATGATATGGGTGGGTTAAGCAGCAATAGCCTCCTGTTAATCTGAAAATTTAACCACCAAATAGTTGACATGATTATTTTATTCAGAACGTTACTTCATAACATAACTCGAGAAGAAGACTGACACAGGGCAGGACAAACGGACGAGCAAAATACGTAAGTAATTATATTTGTAAATTGTTAAGTTTCAACAAAGTTTATATAACTTTTAGATCGCTTAGAAAATGTAGGAACAAGCTAGACATTATAATCTAATCATTAAAATATTGATATACGAGCATGTAAATACACATCAATTAAAATGACTCCTTTGTGTCTTTTCGACAACCACTTACACCCAGGTAAGTTCAAATACGGATATTACAAGATACGTTGAATAAAAAGATAAACCTCTACCTAACCTAACACATTCATGATTAGGCCATAACATACTCGTAAAGAAACGAAAACATGCCAGATGCACGGTTATGATTATAGCGAGTAAAAAATGGCGTATAGGGAGGCGATAAAGACAAAAGATGGCTTGAAATAACAATCCTTTTTATTGGTAAAGCAGAAATGTTTGGTAATGAAAAAGTTTTTTCTTTGGTGATTTGATGGGGAAGTTCAATTGTATGCGCGATGTCGTCTGGTGTTTTTCAGATTTGTTATTGTGTGGATCAAACAGCGAGTTATTGAGTATTTATAATCGGGTTTTGTTCATGTATAATGAAGACATTTATATATTATGGTTATGTGTTATCGAAAGTAACAATCTGTGCGTGTTTAATAAGATTGTTTGAGAAAAAAATCTTCCTGTTCCTGTTCCATATTTATATATTTACCCCTCTGTCGCTGAGATTAGGTAATAACTGATACACAGACAAAGATTAGGTAATAAACTAATACACAGACTACCTATAGGTGGAGATACGGTTGAGAACTCTGGTGCTGCTAGATTTACTTTCAGATTTATTAAAAAATACAACATTAATAATTTGTATTATCTACTACCTACTTGGAAGAATGTGTTCCACACAAAGTAAGGTCAGTATTCCATGCGTTACCAGTGAACTGTCGTATCATTTTGAACAGCCCAATAACCTCAAGAAATTCTCTACTACGTTTATATGGAACGTAAAAAGCAATCCCTCAATCACAAGTTTTGAAAGATTTATGTTATCACTCTCTAGCGTTTGAGGAAGATTGAACAGTGTGAAAGAGACAGAGATATGTTTGTTTAGGACCGTTTAAAACGGTAATGGTAATTCAATAAAATCTACGTCATGCGGTAATATGCAGCCTCTCAAGCGTTATTAAAGTTAACATGCGTTTATTTTTACTACGCAAGAGTACCTTCCTACTTTAACCAGTTAGAAAAATAACTTATTTCTGCATGCTTATAAAAAATAACCACGAAGGCTTGATGCGGGAGCGGAGCGAAGCGTAGCACCCGCATTAGCCTTCTAACCTAACCTAACCAAGTCGGATTGCGCAGCTATCACAATAAACTTATCACTAATTTTCTATGAATACACCTTTGTCTACCCCCTCGGGGATTTACAGGTGTAAGTATATGTATGTATGTATGTAATTTTCTATCTTATTTCAAGGTATTGCCCCATTTTACGTTATTAAATGATGTAATTAACGAGATGGCTGAATATCATTCAGGCCGTTAACTACCTAGGCAGTTAATTGGACGGCTGATTAAGCTAGTCGGCGGCGATATAAATACATCTCTGAGTCCCAGCATAAATTCTAAGTGCATCTTTTTTACTACACAAGAGTACCTTCCTATATTAACCAAGTAGGAAGGGACTCAGATTTTGATGCATTATATACATTTAATATATTCACGTACATTTCTGAATCCCAGCATAAATTCTGAGTGCATCTAAAGCTTACAATTTTAAAATGATCACAATAACGTTAATGAGCTCTGCCTTAGTTGCATGAAAAGGATTATTGTTTGACAAATCTGCTGATGTGTTTATTTTCATACTAAAATAATATATCACTTCCACAGTTATATAAAGCCTCGGGACTTGAAACTTTGTCTTACATGTCTACTCCAATGACTTGAAATTCTAACCCACGTTCAACATACTATCTCAACATTGCATTACTGAGTCACATACTTACCAACAGTAGTTAGTGAGGTTTAAACTGAGATTAACAGTTCCTCGGATTGTGTGTACAAACTGCGTTGCAGTTCACGAGTTTCATTTACAACTTTACGTGCATGTGGCGCCTGCTTTGAATGATATAATTGAGCTAATATGTACGTACGTGTGTACGTAGTGTAGGACGCCCAACGACCAGGTGGAAGGACGACCTCATCAAGGTAGCCGGGTAGCGCTGAATGCGGGCTGCTTTAGATCAGTCGTTCTGCCCCTCTAGATAAGTGGCAATACGCTTGCCAGCGTTTGATGGAATAGAATGACGAATGTATTGCATTTGACGTTTGTGACAGTCGTTAACGCATGTCATAAGCGTCAAATGCCATACATTCGTCATTCTATTCCATCAAACGCTGGCAAGCGTATTGCCACTTGTCTAGAGGGGCTGGAAGTCTATAGAAGAGGCCTATATTCAGCAGTGGACTATGTGTGGCTGATATGATGATGATGATGATAAATGTCAATAGAGAAAACGTTTTTAAATATAATTAGTGAAACAGAATTTCAGTAGTGTTTTAAAAATATTTACTTTTGCTAATTTTATTTAACAAAAAAGTTTACATGATTCTTAAATCGAAATACTCGCCAAGCTATTACACTTGTTGGCGAGAAGTGCTCTATATATGTTTGTTACAATCATCCTATAAAATATACAGACACAGCAAAATTTATAAGTATTTATTTTAATTCGATTAAAATAGGAAAAATTGAATCTTTGCCTTACAGGAGCAATGCTTTGACCACTAAGCTACCAATCAATCCAAAGTTCTCTTTTATATCTGTCTTTGAGACGACAGTGGAGCGTCCACCGATATTCTTACGAATTAAATTTTATTGTATTATAAAAAATCAATGTTTAAAAATGATTGAAAAATCATTCTTTGTTTCTAATAGTTCGTAAGAATTTCTTTATTTATAGATTTAGCGCGCTGATTATAGGGGGTATACCTACACATGCATGAATTTAGTTTTCTTAAGATTCAATATTATTCCATTGTCATGTGCCCACTGTGTGATGTCTTCGAAGTCCATTTGTATGTTCCTTTGAGCTTCAATCAGGTCTTTCGAAGCACACAGTAGTCATATGTCATCAGCATACATGTACACCCCCCACACCTACTTACTACATTAGCTACGCTGTTCACGTGCATAACAAATGTAACCTACAGGCCTAAACACCGACCCGGTCGGCACGCCCAGACCAACAAGAGCCTACTCCCCTGACACACAAACCACTGTTGTAGGAATCTTCCGATTAGCGAGATGGTTCTGGAACCAACTCTTTGTGGGGCCAATGATTCCACATACATCTTTCGAATGTAACAGAATATCGTGATCTAACGTATCGAAGGCTTTTTATAATCAATAAATAGAATAATAAGTTGCTGTTTTGAGTTGAGACTCTCATTGACCTGGTCCCAAACCGGGTAAGCGCCGTCACTGTGCTACGTCCTCCATTAAATCCATGTTGAGTGTCAGACAGTATACCATGACCCTCTATTAACCTCCTTATTTGACCAATAATCACCTTTTCAACAACTTTATCTAAAACCGACAATATCGCGATAGGTTTATAATTTTTATCCTCTTTACTTATGAATTGGCCGTATTATACCCTTCTTCAAGTCATCAGGATAAACAGATTTACTAATACACATTTTAATAAAATTGGCTAAAATTGAACTCAATGGTCTACGTAAATATTTAATCTCTTTCACTCTTATTCTGTCTATACCCGGTGCCTTTTTGTAAGATAATTGCGTAATGGTCTTTTCTATGTCTAATGGACTAACTTTCTTATAACCTGAAACTAACCAAACTTGGACTTGCTTAACCATTTCTGTTTTAAAAAAAAGACGGGTTGCACTCCGGGAGTGCCGGCAGAAGTGAAAACTTTTTCTTTCTTTCTTTCTTCGTTATATTCAGAGAAATAGATAAAAAGAACACACCTTATCATACCATACCTATAATATAGCGCCAATCATAGAACCTATCACTAATTTTAAAAGAAATTAATGAATTGCAAAAATAAAAAATAATCACAAAAAGTAATAAATTACAAAAATAAAAAATAATCACAAAACGTGTCAGAAGCCCAGGTTCGAACCCGGTACTAACTGACACCATAACTACCGCCACTAACCACTAGGCTACGAAGCTTCTTAACGCACTTAACAAAATAAACAATCTGTAGCTGTTGTAATGTTGTATGACGTCAGTCGTCGGTTACGGTTCAAAGGTCAAGTAATCCTGATGCGAGTTTAACACTTTTTACCCATCCAACGCCGCTAAAGAAGTTTTCACTTCAAAAATTTTATTACAATAATGTTTGATGACCCCAATAAATGTATTGGAAAACTTAGTACATATAATAGTACCTTGTTTATCTAAATACCTTAATATTATTTCACCCAACTCAACTTACATTTAGACCGACCTAAATACAAATTAATATTCATTCATTCTAAAATTATCATTACATTTTTGGATTTCTGTCTGCCTGTATTTATTGTTTGCTGCAATTACTAATTTATTATCTTGATTCCTAAACCTAGTGAACTCTAATCTCTTATTCATATTGTTAGAAGTTCTGTTGTTGAGATATTTTAATTAAGTAATCTCTTCTCTGTAGCATTTTATATAATTCCTTATCTATCCATGGCTGCTTTATACGTTTATTACATAAAGGAAGCAGATGTACAATCTTTATATATAGTGTTGAATACTGTCACTAATGTTTTCATCTCTCCACCATCAGCTTATGTTACCTGCCCAACCACCACTGCGCTGCTAGGCAAATGCTCATTTGGTTTATGATTTAGAAACGAAATAGTTCTACATCGATTTTATTGAAAGTTTTGACACGATACACAATGCGTTTTTAGAGTGCTGCTTTAATAACTAGACACGAGAGACTAAAAACACTCGTGTCCAGTTGGGGAAACTAGATGGTTCTAAGCTATTTTTATTTTCACTTCGGTTTATAAATGCACCCACTTGGGCCTTCGATGACCCTCGGCCACTAATGGCCCGAGCCAGCCGTGCGTTCGAGTACTACATATCCATCCCAGTTGGTTTTGGCGGGGGGATCGGGGATGGGTAACCGTGTCGATTTCCGCACGTAAACAAATAGTGTTCACACGGAAATCGAAACTCGAGTCGCTAGTATATTGTTATATTGTTTTACACGGATGTTTTGTACACGGTAATTATTATTGCATGTTTGCTCGATTTTCGTCACACGAAATTAATTGTTCAGTACATTCATGACAGTGGGAAATACATTGAATCTCGCGGCTGCGTTTTACAGGAGCAGTAAAATGTAACTGCGTTTATTTAAATTAATTGAGTCAACACAGTGTCAATGTTCAACACCTGGTTCTGACAGCAAACAGTCTGCCCATAATATCCACAAGGAATTTAGTGTTTATTTGGTGCAAAGAAAAGGTGTAGTAAGTATCTACACTATGCGAATTTTGTAACCGAGCATTTAGGTACGTTTGTCATATTATATTATTATCTGATATTGGAATCAGGCATTTACTGATTTTCAACTTTAGTGATTTTCAAATATTTTATTGCTTACATTGATCTTGATAATATGAGAAAATTGCAATCAGATCAAAATCAACGTAGCAAAATCTGTCGAGAATACAACCGTAAATTTCAATTGAAAAATGATTAAATTGAAAAAGTCTACAGTTATGATAAGTCTCGCCTTGGAAATTTGAATTTATGTTATACAGGGTTCAGATAGCTCTGTTTCGGGTTCAAATCTAAATAATTCAACAAATCGCAAATATTGTAAAAATCCGAAAACAGGTTTGAACTAGCTTGTAAGATTTATTATATAGTTCTAGTATTTAGTATATAGGTTATATTAACTTTTGATTCTTGTTGGTTTCATTAATTATTTTCCAAGTTCCTTAGTTTATAATATTTTTAATTTCAACAATCCGACTATTCGATTTATAAACCCTAAAGTATTTGTAGTAACGTCTAGTATAATGTTAGTTTTAATCTCAAATTAACCATAAGATTCATCTAAAGTAAGGTCTAAAATAACTAAGATACTCCCACAAGACAAGTGCAATGATAAAATTGTTTAACATTTCAAATGAGATTGTACAAAAAGCGAGCAATATAATTCGGTTTTTAACCCTTAACTGCAGTGTGACGTGACAGGAAGCCACATCGCGACGTCCAGTGCAGTATTTTATGGTCAACAGCAGAACAGCTTTATTGTTCGTGGAAACCGACTGGACTGAATGGTAAGATTTTCCGTTTAATATCTGGCAATAGTCGTGACATCTACAAAAAAGACTCTAGTTTGACCATTGTACTCGTACATACTGATACAATATATTATGTCATGGAAATAATCCTACACTATAATAGACAATGTTACAATGTAAAAAATAAAAAGCCTTTCAACGTTTTTAGCTAATGAAAGAAAAAATATTCTTATCATTTCCGCGGGCTCTATAATATTACGTGAAACAGAAGGGTAAAAAATTATCCATGCTTCTAACATAATTGAAAGTTAGACGTATTTGTTTTGTAATACCCAATAAATTACTTGTAAACAAAACATTTTAACAGCTTGCGAATAGTCTCCCGCTTGGTTTGGTACGCAAACGAAATATAAGTTACATGCACTCAAAAATAGATTTGCGGGTTTTCGCTCAATAAAACATTCATAGTCCATGAGCACCCGTCGACTTTATGGACCTTAATATATTTTTTATTTTATCTTCGTTCCATTCATCTTTTTCGAGTAAAGTTTGCTATTTTAGTGGATCGGGTTTTTGAAGATCAGCTTCACAGCTTACCTGTTGTTCATCATATATTATTATGCAGCTATTAAATTAAGTACGACTTGATATTGCAACTATGTCAACTCAGCATACACCACTAAAACCGCTTATTAAGCAAACAATACTGCTAATTCTGTTTTGTCATAACTAAACTTAAATAAGCTAAAATCTCTAAAATGTTAGGTTAGGTCTATCAAATATCGTTTCGTATTTTGAGTATACGCAACTAACCCAAAATTAGTTTAATACGACCGAAATTCGCTAAGTAACTTAACTTAGTCATTTTTTAGTTAAACTGTATTCTGTTATACGTTTTAAATGTCAAAGATTCACTATAATAAGAAATGTCTAAAAACTAAATTATTGATAGGTGTAGTTCTATGTGATACTCGGTCCAGAATCTATACAAAGTGCACCCTAGGCACTCGAACCAACTAAGCTTTCTAACTAAACTAAATTCGAACCACATGGTGATTCGTCGCGTCAGCCTATGTGGGTGGTTGAATAATCACTCTTGCGTGACACAAAGGCTTAAAAGCCGCAAGAGCTTTTACATGTGCTCTTTTGTGGAGCGCAGGGGCCGTCATCCAACCCCCTTTGTCCCGCTGTCGGAGAATCTTCCTTCTGGACGGGAGCATTGTAGCTAGAACAGTTGTTGTACTTTTGAGGGCTCCAACTATTCGCAACGACTACCATAAATGTTCGTACGGCAACTGGAACCGACGGCTTAACGTGCTCTCCGAAGCACGAGCATACCAATGCAAATACCCATATTCATGCATACTAATATTTGCACTGACCGGGAATCGAACCCGCCCCTCCTGCGTGACGGTTGCGATCTCTACCGCTAAATCACAAAGGCTGTAATTTTATATCATCCATTGAGTATTATGTTATTGAGAAATATGAGCTGCATTTTGTTTTAAGAGGGTTTACCGATGAATCATCAGAATTTTTGAAAACCGGAGATGATTTCACATCTCCGAAGGACATCCCTAATGAGAATGTGATGTCAAATCGTAGTGTCAATTTGACTTGTACAGATTCAAAGATTAGTTTATTTACATAGGCCCCCTAAAATCATACCACACGTCCTGAATCTCGTGGAGGGCGGACACACGGAAACAAATTTACTGGCGTGGCTAACGTGGCTCTGGTACACTCGACATTGGTGTTTCGCCATTAATAATTTTATTATACATTTATTTGACATTGGCGAATTTGCTGCAGAGGCCATTTTGAAGAAGTTGAAGTTATTTACATGGATAAAAAAGACATGAACCGCGGGATGCCAGGTACGTGAACCGAGTAAAACTGTATTTACTTAGGTTTGATTTAAAAAAAACACAGTTTGTTTACTATTAAATCAATATTCTGCATTAATTGACATTTACCGGCTTTCTAACGACCTACAAATACAGTATTTAAAAATTTCATGAAAAGACCCTTTATCATTCATTTTTAATTTTTGAGGAGCAGCAACACTGTCATCTCTAACTTTTAGCGATGTCATATTCGAATTTAGTGCTGTCTTAGTGAACACTAACTTTTGTTAATGTGTAATTGCTACTTAGACTTAACAGCAGAATAATGGCTTTATGTTTTTCACTTACCTAAAATAAGATATGTAAAAAAAATAAGTTTAGAGATGACAATAACAGAATTAGCATCACTGTAGCATAAGAATCAAGGGATCGATAGCCACAAGCTATTTAAACCCTTACCTCTACGATCTACGACCCACAGACAATGTGCAAACTGCCTCTGCCTCCTTATCCGTGAGGATTTTGTGTGCGATAGTAAAAAATTTACCAATGTATAATGGGTAACAGTAATGTACAAGCAAGTATCACTGATTTTTCAGTCAGATAAATCAGGATTAAGTCTGCATAATTATAGTCTATAATCATCGAGTTTATCAAATAATTATATTTCATTTGCTTTTCAATTTATCTCTTATCTGCACCCTCGAACTCGAAGTTCAAAACCAATCTTACATCTATCTTGTTCCCAAAACCGCGCGAGGTGACGTTTTCACTTTGTCCAATCATAAATGATACATTAATCATTGTCTGCTATCGCGCTGTTGACAAGTCTTTTAAAGTCTTCCAAAGAACACGCCTACTATCTGTCTTCAATTTTCTGTTCAATTATATACGTCGGTTTGGTGATTGATATGCTTTGTAAAGTTTTCGCTGTCATAAATTATGACTTAACATTCAGAAATATTTAACTCAGTAACAAAATATTCGAGAAGTTTTATACAGAACCATTACATTATATATGTCATAGGTAATGTGTATAATCCGATTAATTTCATACATTGCCTAGGTATCGTATTAAATGCCCGAAGCGCATCAGGCAATGTATATATTATGTTATATATGTTACCGGAAATGTATGTAATCCGTCATTGTATACAATCCGACTTGGATAGGTTAGGTTAGAAGGCCAATGCGGGAGCGGAGCGTAGCGAGGCTCCCGCATTAGGCCTTCGTGGTTATTTTTTTATGACCATGCAGAATAAAACAACTACGCAAAGAACACGTAGGTACTTAGGCATACCTACCAATAGAATACATGTCTTATCAGCACTGTCTGCTGGTGGAAGTTGAAATTAGGATTAGTTCTCAAAAGATTAGTATCTATCTAACTTATCATAGAGTAAAAAAATAGATTACATAGATCGACCGGCATATTATACAATGCCTAGGTATTCTATACATTTCCTAGGCAAAGTGTAAAATAGTTTAAACATTGAATATCATTTCATACATTACCTGAACGACCCCGACATTATATTCATTTCCTAGGTATTGTAGGTATAGAATGCCTGCTTTATACACATTGCCTATAACATATATATTATTTTTTTCAAACTCTTTTGAACACGTTCATGCAGGTAAGTTAATGGTTTTCCTACAAGTGTGATTTGAAACAAAAGTTTCGGTATTCAATTATATAATCCACTAAATTGTTTACAAAACTTATAACATTATAGACAAATAACATTTAAAAACAAAGTGTGCAAAATGAATCTGGCAGAGATATGTAAAAAAGAATTCATGAAATTAAGCAGTTACTTTGACTACTTAAAATTCATTTGTACCCGAAAAGAAGTTGAGTTGAATTTGTTGGAAGCCGAAGGAAAAGAAATACAAGTTCTGGCCGGGAATCGAGAACTTGAACGTTTATAACAAATTTAATAAGACGGCTCTTAAAGAGGATTTCTTTAAATATTTCAGTCAAATATGCAAATGACTGAAAGGAAGTTATAATCTTTCGTTGAATAATGAAATTTTAATTAATTCCCCGCTCAATAAGGGTGGAAAAATGTGGTTCAGGGTATAACATTTTGCTACATTTATAAATTGATATTTGAACATCGGTACTTTCACAGTTTTTCATCGATATAGGTACCGCAAGTGCCTATTATTTCTTACGTAATTATACGATTGTAATTAAGTTGCATTGTTTTTATATTTACCAACTGGTTACGTCACATGGTATGTTGCATATGCACCGGTATTGGTATTTAAAATGATCATAGTGTCAATTTAAATTTTTATTTATTACTTTTTAACATTTGTCTTTTTTAATATCATAATCAATCAACTTTAAATTGTTTCTGTTCATTAAAAAATCTTTACTTTTGGTTATATATTTTGCGCACCTGGAAGTATTTTCTGACCTGAGTTCCATCAAGCAAACTATTTTTGACTATAACTAAATACATAAAATAATACAAATTATAGTATAGGTATAATAAAAACATATCAGCATCGCATTTCACCCTCCAATATGAAAAGGTCATAGCATGATTAACACCCAAACCCTCTCAGAGTATACCTCGATCTCCATACAAATTGCTACTTTACTATTCAGTAGGTAACTCTTATTTGTCGTTAATAACAAAGGGACTAGCGGAGATTATCCAAAGAAGCGGTAAGATAACCAGAATTATTAAAATTAACAGCTGTTTCTTCGCTACTTATTACGGGCTCAAGATTGGCAAAGATGTTTCTGGTGCGAAGCTGTGTTTCGAAGTACTTTGTGCGCGGTGGAAAAGCGTTAAGTTTGGTCGGTAATTATTATATTGTGGCATGCAAAATTAAAGATATTTTTATTTGCTATCTACTACCCGCGGCTTTGGCCCGTGTAGTTGTCACTTATTGCGACTTTTGGGTATATCTCCGGTTCTACTTCACCGATTGTCTGACCTGTCTTATTTTAGGTCTAACCAAGCCCTTTTAAATAAAAAATATAAAACAGTATCAAAATTAGTTCAGTAATTTTTGTGTACAGAATCGTTAATATATATACTATAAATATATACTCAATTTATTAGTTTTTTGTATTTAATATTCTTTGTACTTAGGTGGCAGACAAGTACATGGCCCGCCTGTAGGATAGTGGTAACAGTGGTCTATGGACGTGTGCAACACTAGGAGTTAGACTTGGGCTGCCGACCGCGCAAGAACAGTGAGAACAAGACAAATCAAGACAAGCCTTTGGTCTTTCCACTGACAGCACAAAAACTCTCCAGTTAGCTCTGACTATCCTACTCACCCTCGGGAACACAACACGATGTGATGTCATTATAGCCGCGGTATTCGATAGGGTGGAGGCACTTCCCCAGTTGGAATGCTCAGTTCGCACGGATATACCGTCGTGTCGTAAATAGTAAAATATTTAGTTAATAAAGGAATAGATAACTAAAACCACAAACGCTATGTAGAAAATTGTTTCGTTAACAATTAGATTTAACCACTTCCGGAAACTTTGAATGCTTAATTAGCGTAAAATTGTATTTAACTATGGCAAACTAGATTTCATATTCCAGAATATCCGCAGTCTAATTCCAAGCTTTGAAAACTAAAAACCGAGTGTAGTAAGTCTTTTGGACAAACCCTGTATTGTAGTAGGTATACCAATAAAGCGTTCGATGATAATATATTATTAGTGATCGATAAAAATGAATATAAGACTATGTATACTGTAGTACTAATATTTACATGTATCAAATTATGAAAAGGAGGTTTTTTTACGTAATTTGTTTTGGTGGGCATTTACAAAAGCGACAAGCAGTTTGAATCACCAACTTGAAGTCTGGGTACTTTTAGCAGGGCGTGAAAAAACATCTGTCAAGGCTGTCAAGGTAGAGACCGATAATCGGGCCATTATTCTTTGGACTGTATCGTAACTTACCACCAGGCGGGGTGCAATCAATTTGAAGATCTAAATATGACAAAAAAACCTGCGCCTTTTTTCACTATTAGTTTAAATTTATTTTTTGATTTTTTGTCAGTAAAAGGATAATTTATTGACCGAGTGAACGAAGCGACCGTCAGTCTCCGTTTCGACAAGCTGGCTGATTTTGGTTTTGTCCGTATCCATATCGGTTTGTCAGTTCCGGTCTAGAGGGCTTATTTCTTAACCAACATATAGTAAAGGGTGCTCGCAAGATCTACAGTTCACAGAACTACTAGTTCAATATTGGCTTAATGACCCACCCTGTTTCTGATAACTTTACCTACTTGATGCGGTCTTTATATACGCTAATAGAGAGATGAAGTTATGTTGACGTGGTGCTTAGCTACAAAATATCATAAACTATGATAATTGAAGTGAATAATACAGTTCGTCTCGATTTTTTTTAAGCCTGACGTTTAACTACACATATTTCTTTTACAAGAATAAACTCACATGACATAACACATTGTATCCCGCAATAGCTTTTTCTACAAATACCTATGTTGTACGTCGAACCCATTCAATTATGCACGAGATCAAACCGGTTCCTAATAGGCTGCGGTCTGTGGTCTCGTTAAATCTTCATTAATAGCTCGAGGTACCGGTTGTCGCCAAAGATCGTTCCGTTGTACATTTGCAGACAGTTGTAGTTAGTGTATTTATTTAGAATTCATTATTGCTCGAACGCAATTAAATTACCAATTTCTTCTAGTTTAAATATAACGTACATGGTAAAAGATACATGTAGGTTTTTACGTCAATGTTTCTATTGTGCGTTGTGTGTATGAAATACTTTATTACTGAGAAATAGTGACTATCTCTATAATTTTAAAATTAATTTCATATATGTGTGTATGGAACGTCTGATAAATATCTATCATACTTATACTCCAATAATGGAGGAAATTAAAATAGGTATAATATTTATACATAATTGATAAATCGACCTATATGTACTCGTAAAAAAAATGTCATACAAAACAATTTCGCTCAATTTTTACCTAAAAGGGTTGAGGGCAATAAGAGTAGCAACATGATAGATTACGTTATTTTTAAGCTCAAAGCTTTAGAAACAATTTAGAATAATGTATGTATATACATACATTACAGCGATCCGATCCTGGCTCATTTCGTGTAACTGACTGTCAAGTCGTGCGCAACGAATTGATTTGAATCTTTGAAATTCAGATCTTGTTGAAAATACATTGTGGACGTTACTTGTTCCAACATAAATATGATTTGAGTGAACAGTTGTTGAGAAATTGTATTTATACTTTAAGAATACATTTCTGATCTGGGTCAAGTCAATAGTACACCGAAGAAAATTTGTAAATTTATTTATCTACTCTGATACTATAATACAAAGATTATAAAAGTGAAATCAAAACTCTTATGACAAACATTACGCACAGGCCAAAAAAAAAGTCTTATTACGATACAGCTCTTGTATGGACACCTATATCATTAAATAACTTTTTAATCATAACGATACACCTATACAACCAATATCTGGACTGAACCTCTACTTTAAAAAAAGAATCCGCCGATTCGGAAGAAAAAGAAAGAAACACGCATGCGCAATCGATGTTTGCGCCTTGGCGCCAACATTTTACATTTAAATTTTAACAAAGTTTGCTTTTGTTTGTAAAATAAATTAGTTTATGTATCATAGTATGAGAGTAGATAAAGTAGTGTATGACACTGTACATAAGTTGGTCTTATAACACTCATGTGATACTATAAAAAAACTCGCCTACGACTCGTTTTTTTTAAAACACACTCGTGTTATAAGAACCCTTATTATGCAACAGTATCATAAACTACTATTACTACATTCTTATTTTAATGGCGGACTGCAGTTCAAGATAATATGGTACTCCGTTTTTAGTATAACCAAACTCTTGTAACTTGTATACACTTACATGGCCTAGCCTACAACATTTTGAACGCGCCACTCGCTAGCAGCTTGATAGTAATAGGATCGCGCCCTGTTAAATGGGACCAGAAATCAAATTTGGCGAAATGTGGGTATTAATATATCTCTGCCTACCCCTTTGGGGATTTACAGGCGTGAGCATACGGGGTTAATAATAAGGGCGTTCCTTAGAACCACGTATGTAGTATTCCTCATATAGGTAACTATTATATTTATAAATTAACTACTTGTATAAAATCGGTTTAATTACGCTCTTTTTACATTCATCCCTTAATCATTTTCCCAAGAACATTGTGTTAATATTGCTTTGTAAATTTAATGGAATCACGGGTCACAGTTACAAGGACCACTTAAGTGTCATTAACAATACTCTACAAGCGCATAACTGCAGTGTTCAACACATATTGGACGTCAATGCAATCATTATGTGACATTAAATATCTAAGCCACTCTATTTCCTGATTGTGTTTACTGTTACTACTCTCTGTCACTGCATCAATATGTCATTCACTCCTGTATCATGCTACTTGAATAGTAATTGAATTGAATGTGATCTAGTATATATACACCATCGAAACATAATATATTTATGTACACTACATTTCTATCTGTACACTCACAGTGGGCAAAAGATGCGTTCGTAAAGTTTATATGTTTCTAAGTTAAAGACAATCAATCAATTTTACGTTTGCTAATTCGCCACAGTCCACTGCTTGACATGGGCCTCTCCCAATGTACGCCATTTCGTCCGATGCTCCGCCTTTCGCATCCAGTTTGTACTAGCCACCTTTTTCAGGCCGTCAGTCTATCTGGCCTTAGCCAGATAGACTGACGGCCGGACGGAAGGTTGGACACCCCTTAGGGTGTCCTACCTTCCGTTGGCCTTCTCGTGGTATCCAGTCTAGGACTCGTCGGCTCCAAGGGCCATCAGTCCTTCGACAGACGTGGCCAGCCCATTACCACTTCAGCTTGCTTATTCTGCGAGCTGTGTCGGTAACTTTGGTTCTTTGTCGGATGATCTCGATTCGAATTCTATCCTTCAGAGAAACTTTAAGCATGACTCGCTCCATAGCCCGCTGCGTGACTTTTAGTTTATGGACTAGCCCTATCCTCACTGTCCACGTCTCAGCACCATAAGGCATAACAGGTATTATGCACTGATCAAAGACTGTTGTTTTCAGGCATTGCAGTAGGGGAGAAGAGAAGACTCGGCGTGGTTTGCGAAATGCTGCCCAGCCGAGTTGGATCCATCTGGCTAGTTCTTTCTCGAAGTTGTTTTTACCTAGCTGTATAAGCCTATAGCCTACATATTTTTGGACAAATTACTTACATGCTCGTTGAAATTACCGAGCAGTATGGAATGGACCAGGATACAGGAACTCATCGAGCTTACCCGCGAGGCGATTTGTGACAACTCTCGACAACACCCTGTAGATATAGCTCAGGAGTGACATGGGCCTATAATTCTTCAGTAAGTTCTTGTTACCTTTTTTGAAGTTCCCACTCCATGCCGTAGGTGTTAGACCTTTTTGGATGACGGCATTAAGGATTGGAACCCCGCCTGCTTTCAGGAGGTCAGTAGTAACTCCGTCAGCAGCAGGGGAACTGTTGTTCTTCAGTTACCCGAGAGCCGCCTCTATTTCGTGCCGCTAGATGTCGGGTATCTCCTCGATGTAATGGCGCTTGAGTGGGACTCTGTGGTCTTCATCGCTCTGTTCCGATGGTTTATTTATCCGTGATGCATATAGCTATGGTAACTAAAGTTTATAAAATTAAATACATACCTTTAAATTTTCAACGTTGCGGTAGACTGACATCGATTGCGGTTACGGGTAGTCAGATGTAATATAAAAGTAAATCCCGGTAATTCTCTAAGCATGTACATGCACACTGGTAAAATACTTACACCCCAGAACTGATAATATGGACTCATTTGTTTGTTTCAAAAGCTTTCACGTAAGTAACAATATTGACTATTATTCAAATTCTCATTCAGATGGCATCAAATGAATAAAAGAACACTGTACTATCATATTACTATAATAGTAATACAATTACAATCAAATCAATGGTCAAAGAACTCTGACTAGCAATTATAAATACTTACAAAGACCATTTAATAATCAATTATACTGTTTGTATACAATTTAATTGCTGTTTGCCTAAAACACTAACAATAGAAGCTGTCCGATCTCGAGCCAAACAATTATATTATTAACGAACCCAACAATTTGGGCACCTCAAGATTCTGTTCTTCTCAAATCTTTCACAATCTCAATCCATCCCGCAATAATAATTACCAAAGAAGTAAAGTTTTCCTTTTTTTAGGAATTTAATAAACATTTTTTTTTATGCAGTTTACTTTTATTTATCTATTTATTTAGTGTTACATGACTGAGATTTTTTCTCTATAGTCTATAGTTCTATTCTATAAAGTTTTCTTTTTATATATTAAGACACGTCAATAAGATTTCATAGTAAAGTGTTAGGAAATAAGGTCACCATTACATGAACCATCAGGTCTCCATTGACGATCTCATCAGATGCTTTTTATAATAATGATATCGTGTCACATACATTAATCGTAATCTAAAGCCTAAAAGCATAATAAACAGTAGTTAATGGTATATATTTTTTGCATCTTATGAAATTTATCAGGTAACCTAACAAATGCCAAATTACTAAATGAAAAAAAAAAATGTAAGCTTTTGTAATCTTGTGTTTACAAATGAAAGAACTTCGTACTTCTTAATGTAAAATCTTATTTTTGCTTGTTTCACTTACCTTGTTAAGTGTTTGCTTATTTTCAAAGCGTTTCGTTGTAAAATAAGTTTTGTTACTTTGCAAAGTGGTTGAATGTTATTGCATGTGATTTGGCGACCTGAAACACCGCTCAGGCTGCTGTGTCTTGAAACTTGTTTATAGGTACGTAAGCACTAGAAAGTCTAATTGAAACATGTTGTAAGAAACTCTTGATTATAATAATTTCATAATTCTTCGTGTATTTTTGAAAGACTTTTACGGACGGACTTTGTAATTTCTGGATGCTTTCATGCCTCATAAATATATGTTTTGAAAAAAAGGTACAATTTTTTAAAATTGATTCCTGAACCACAGCAGTAGGAAAAATTTTAAAATGCGTATATAAAACCGATATCATACTACAAGGGTAAACTACCAAATTATACTTCACTTTTGCAAGGAAAAACCAACGTTTAATTTTAAATTTCAAAATGGAAAGATATTGAAATAATATTTTGTATTAGTACTCAAATTTAATATTAAAATTTTCAATCTCACAATGAGTATAATACTTAAGCGGTCCCGAAGTTTCGCGGAACTGATTTCACTTAAATAGCCACCGAAAACCTATTTTGAATTGTCCGTTGTACCGAAACTTGGAGCCGTTTTAAAGTTTGATGCAGTCGTGCCGCATTAAACGGCAATGCTCTAATTGTTTTGCGAGAATTTTCAGTACACAACGCCTAAAGTTTATGTTGACAATGCTGTTACGTAATGAGTCTACTTACTAGGCGAGAGTAAAAACTGTGTTAAGTAATCTAGTGTATTTATATCGTAGCCAACTTGCTTAATCAGCGGTTCAATTTGCTGCGGAGCCGTTTTACTAAACGGCGCCATTCAACTAATAGTCTGAATTATATTTAATCATTTGATTTAACAGTTAGGCAAATTTTAATTACTCCCGTCGGTTTCACTCCCGCATTAGCCTTCTAACCTAGCCTATCCAAGTTGCGTTGCATTACTTTTCTCAATAAACCCATCACTAACTTTCTGTCCTATTTCTGGGATAGTGTATTAGCTAGCCAGTTTAATGTCACTCAGGCCCTTTATTGATTGGCACCGTTTAGTTAACAAGCTAGGCAGTTAATTTAACGGCTGATTAATCTAGTTGGCTTTACTTTACAGTTACAGTTTACTATAGTGTAGTTGTAATTTAGGATTTACAGTGCCCAAGTAAACCTCACCGACCAACAGGTTCTGGAAAGTTACTGCTGTCTGACAATGCTATGTGGAAACCTGTCCCAGGTTTCCAGGTTGAGAAATCAGACCGCAGTAGATGTTAAGAAAAGCCAAATAAATGATGCGAAGTTAGATAAAGAGTACTACAGCGATCTCCAGGTTTCAAAGTGCAAGCTATAAATTTGAATCGGACCGAGATTGGCGCTTGAATATTGATGAAGACCATATTTACGAATTTCTACTAATTTTAACGACCATTAGTACGGATTAACATATTTACGTTATTGTTTAAAAAAAAAAACCTATTAAGGACAATATTTAATGTAAAGATTGCAAGTGCTACTAGACGACATGTTGTTAGCCAATTGCATTGCATGTTATACTATACTTTTCACGTTAATTACTATAGTAACTATTTTGTATGCAAAATAGCAGGTTTAATTAAGCAAGTGGAACAATAATCAAGCATAATATTAAGCTAACGGGTATTCATTTAGATAAAACAATGCGACACAGGCGACATTCAAGGCTTAATGTTACTAAGATGTGTAAATGACTGCAAGTCAGCTCCCTTGATAAGTGGCACATCGATTGTAGATTGGAATAGGATAATTTATGTATGGAATTGACACATATTTGGACGTTTATAGTAGTCGTAAATATATAACATCCCGTTTATACAAACACTGCAAAGGGTGGACGAAAAAATGGTATTATATTCTCTTGATCCTCCAAATTAAGAATAAAATATGCAAAAGTTTTCTTTCCGTAAGTAGATAATGAGGCTGTACTTTGTTCAAAAGTAAAAAAATGCCCTGTTGGTAAAAAACTTAATGCTTATCACGGAACCGAAATACATAATTGACAATATTTTATTAACACTCATCTGCCTTCCCTTTAGGATTATACAGGCTTGAATATGTTTACGGCGTATCCAAGCCAAATAAAGCACGCATTGGTCGGAAGTGAATAAAACATTTATATCGATATCCGTAGTCCGTAAGCCGAAATATTTGCTGATAAATAAATAATAAAGTCCATTGGAAACATTAAGTTAATATGCGGTCGAGTAATGTTATAGTAGATAATGTCCCACCATTATAAGTATTTTAAGAGCAAAATTTGTACGGTATTTCTTGAAATAATATGACATATTTATAATTCACTCTTGTGAGTATCACGGTTATCTCGATTCGAATATATTATAATATATATATATATATATATATATATATATATATATATATATATATATATATATATATATATATATATATATATATATATATATATATTATCAGCAGGGTCGATAGTGTTCGAGATCTAGGAATCATACAAGCCAGTGAGCTAAGTTACGGCCGGCACAAAGATCACAGAGCCAGTAAAGCGTCAAAAGCTCTGGGTTTTATAATGCGAACAGCTGCCGATTTCCGTACCATCAAACCGGTGAAAGTTATGTATTGTTCCTTTGTTCGCAGTGACTTGGAACATGGCTCCCAAGTTTGGAACCCTGAATACGAAGACTCTAAGTATTGAGGGTATTCAGAGGAAGTTCCTCCGTTACTTGGACTATAAGACACATCAATATTCACGCGATCACAGTCATCGTTGCAGACGATACCACTTCCCTCCGCTTGAACGTAGGTGCTGTATAAGTGACATATGTTTTCTAACAATTGGTACAATTGACTCAACCGAGCTACTATCAAAATAGGATTGCGTACAAACCAACTTGGGTTTAGACGGTAACCGTTGCTCAATGTACCATTTGCGACCACCAATTACAGGCGCAACTCCTTTGCGCTGAGGAGCGCACGCAGCTTCAATGAACTTCCCGATTCATTGCAATATGAACTTTTCAGCACCAAGGCCAGCAGAGTGAAGCCGCTTTTAGCAAAACCTTTCTTTGTTGATGATGCGGGTGGCGCCACTCAAACAGTTAGGTAAATGTAATGTTTGTCAATCTCTTACCTTAAGATTTGTATATAAGACAATCTACGATTCTAAGCTCACGATAGCGTAAACACCTTGGAAGTAGTGCACATACACATACCTACCGTATTCGTTGTCATCCTATATTATTATTTAGCTATGCAGGCTTGGTGTTAGTAATATTGATACACATTGTTGTTAGTAAAATATGTTATTAGTCTGTTTCTTCAGAGTAAGTAAATAAATAAAAATAAAATGACGTTAAAACATTTTCTTTCTTTCTTCGTTATATACATAGAAAAAGATAAAAATAACATACCATACCATACCATACCTATAATATAGCGCCAATCATAGAACCTATCTCTAATTTTCTACTAATTTTCTGTCAGAAGAAATTAATAAATAACAAAAAGAAAAAATAATCACAAAAAGTTAAAAATTACAAAAAGTCGAAGCGCTTACCGCTAAGCTACGAAGCTTCTTAGCGTACCTAGCAAAATAAACACTCTGTAGCTAGGAATGTTGTATTACGTCATGTCGTCCTACAAAGTCGTCGGTTACGGGTCAAAGGTCACGTGATCCTGACGCGAGTTTAACACTTTTTACCCATCTAATGCCGCTAAAGAAGTTTTCACTTCAATAATTTTTTTTAAATACATAAACAAATATATATTTTTTACAGGTTTTTAAAGGTGAGAATTTTCAAACTGGAAGCTGTAAAAAAATATTTACCCCAATCAAGTTTTCCATGTTACATGTGACTCACTTAACGTAACAGATAAACTCAATAGTACTAAAATCAATCGTCAAAAAATACTGGTGGTAGAAATTTTATGACACAAATTTCGGCCGGGTGGGTACCACCGTGCATGATTGAGATAAACCCTCCATAGTAATCCAATCTCGGTTGAATTGCGTTCAGGGGTCAGCAATGGCATAGCGCAGGGGGGAATGTGATCGCAGCAATAGTGGGACTAGTGGGTGACACTGCGACGACAATCCTCTTTGATGAGGCTCTCAAGCTGAGTACCACCATTGTTAAAATGGTACGTGTATGTAATGGTAACCCCTTTTTTTTGGAGACTTTACCTTCAGCTTACCATCACGCGTTCATGTTCATCCAATGTCTATGTATAAAAAAACGGTTACAGACGTAGATGAATACGTATAGACCAACTATTACTCGCAGATCCGCTTAAATCAACAAATCAATCTACACTACTGTTACAAAAACTAAAGATTTGTATGTTTGTAGAATATACTGCTTCCGGGCTGTTTGGCCGTGGTCGATGTGAAACTTGCGTTCCAGACGTTTCGTTGATCACTGCGGTCGACATCTTCAGTGGCGCAGGGCCGGGGCCCCACACACACACCACACGGGGTAGTTTCACATCGACCGCGGCCAAACAGCCCGGAAGCAGTATATTCTACATGCAACGCCGGCCGTGAAAGCCTGAAGACTTATATTTGTATGTTTGTTATGAATAAACTCAAAAACTACTATGCCGATTTAAATAATTGACACACACACACCCTGGGTTCTTAAGGGTAAACTTTAACGCAAGCAGGAACTCACTTATGATTACTAGTATATGATACGTATGGTATCAGTACAATATTATACGAAAATGAACCTTAAAAACATCACTCATAACCGATACCTTACTGCTTACCCTCTGATGACGCTTGTTTTCCACTATAATGATATAAAACCGAATTGTCCTTTATTCTCTAGGGCACGCCGTGATTGCAGCGGTAAGGCCCATCATGGGGGAGGGGCTAGAGAGGCCACACGGTAGCCTCTCGTACCGTCAGACGCAGATTATCAGCAGAGCGGGCGCGGCGCGATGAGCGAGAAAAGCTCGCTGACATCGCTGCACGCGCCCGAAGGCGGCTCGGGTGTCGGAGGGTGCAAACTGACCTCCGCCTCCCATGAGCGCGGGCCTGAGGGTGATGGGTGGAGCCGCCCGTCACCCTAGCAGAAGCAGGCCACGGCGGCGGCGCGCATCGTAGGACGATGCGCGCCTCCTCACACCGGGGTTGAGTCGGGGACCGCGTGGTCCCCCCCTTCCCGAGGATATGTCGCATGACAACCTCACCTTCGGCCTAGCACTACGACCCAGAGACGGCGTGCGGTTTAGTCGGTTGGAGTCCGACATAACCTACCCCTCCGGCTACGGAGGGGTGGGTATCCGTGGGGATTTCCCGCACGTAAAAAAAAAGCCCTTTATTCTCTGTGAAGAGCAAAAAAGTATCGTTATGTGAAAATATATATTTTGCTCTGTTCTTAGAAACGTACAAAGGATGCAAGAACCCGAATTTAATAGCGTAATAGGCTTGTAATGAATGTTACTTATTATGATTGGGTTTACGTCCCTTAGTGAGACGAGTTATTACAAGGTTTTCCCAAGTGACTACAATTTGGAATTCTTTAAGAAGGTTTCTGCAGGGTCGGCAGCGCGACTGCAAGGCCTCTAGTGTTGCAAACCACCATAGGCCATGGTAGCCATTTATTTATTTTAATTAAATAACTACCATTATAACTCGTACAAATATGATACATTGTTCATAAGTTAGGTAGCCACTCTCCATCAAGTGGGCCACGTGCTTGTCTCCCACCTGGTATAAAAATTAATATTTATTTATTAATATTTCTTTATTCTTTAAGCTTCATGAGGGAGCTGAACATTGTACAGAAAAAATAAATCGAAATGATAACTGAAGATTAGTGGTTAAGGAGTTAGCCTTAGAGCGTTTTCACACTCATCCGATATCCGATATCGGTGTCGGATGCCGATAGTCGTCATCCGATAGCCGACACCTTGTGCTGTTTTCACATTTATCCGATAAAATCGGCCCGATACGGCCATTTGCTCGAAAGCACAGACTAGTTAGGGGTGCTAGCTAAAAAGAAAGAAAAAAGTGTAAATTTTCGACCTTATTGACATGACATGGTATCATTTTTTTTTTCTTATATTCATGATTAGCGTCATCAATTAAAGCGAAGAGACATGTAACTTAGAAAATGTCATTAAGGTCGAAAATTGTTTGCAGTCGCTGTTTTAGTTTCTTTGTGATCCGATATCGGGCCAAAACAGTGGTGTTGGCTCCGATAACCGATATCGGGCCGGACAATGTGAAAGAGAGATACATATCTCATACATTTAACTTCCTCCGATATCGGATGTTGGATATAAGATATCGGATGAGTGTGAAAACGCTCTTACGATCAATGTTCCAGATTCAAATCATGGCAGTTAAACTTCTGGCGTGAAGACACTACTAATACAAGACATTTAGCTTAGCTGCAGGGGTTAGCGAAATATTGGTAACTTCAGTTAGTAATAGGTATTAAAAAAATGGAAACTTGACATGTTTTGTGTTTCATAGAACTAATATAAAAGGTACAAACATTAATGTTTCGAGATACATAATTAATCTAGAATGCGAATAAACATACTAAGATTTTTTTTGTAAATAAATATATAATATACATAGAAACACTCATACCAATGCAAATATACATATTCATGCATACAAATATTTACACTGAGTGGGGATCGAACCCACGACTCCTGCGTATTGGCCGCGTTCACTACCGCCACGCCACAAAGGCTAACAAAAATAAAGTAATGTAATATTATTAGAAAAAAAAAACCTATGTTAACCATTTGCTTGATTGAGATTTTGATTACCGCTGAAATGGAAGTGACAATGACCTTGAGAAACTCAATCAGAAATAAAGTTACGTAACATTATTAGAAGAAAAAAAACTTATGTTCACCGTTTGTTGAATTGAGATTTTGATTACCGCTGAAATGGTAGTGATAATGACCTTGAACGACATCCTTGGTACCGAAAGGATTGCTCTTGTATTCTACGCCATCGTAAATGTAAGTAATAAATAAATAAAGCTAGTGAGAGTGCCAAAGGCTTTTCTATTCCTTTCCTTATTTTCCTTCGTAAAAAGCCTCCCTCATTCGTTTTGCAGGTGAGCGTCCATTTCGTATTGTAAGCGTTTATAGACTACAGTAACGTCTTATTTAAGACTGTGTGCTTGGTGTCCATCTTAGCATTCAAAAAACATCAAAATATTAAATTATGTTATAGTTAATATTTAATCATTAGTATTACAATACGTGGACGTTGTAAATATATGTTCCGGTTAGCATAAAACACATCTTATTTTCTTGGTAACAATTAAGTACAATAATAATATTAACTATTATTCTTAAAGCTATTGATTGTAGAATCTCTGCTACGAGCAATAATCCAAACTCTTCAAGGATTGAATCGCGCTCGCGTAGTCCCGTAGCAATTCGTAGGCAGTTCAACCGCGGCTTCGTAGAGCGTCGGACGCCTGTAACGTTGCTACGAACCACCTTGAATCAGTCGGCCGAGTCGAGAGCGTACGAGTCGCACCGACTTAGTGTTTTGTGACTAAACCTGTGACGTGTTTGTGTTCGATTCAAATTCGTGTTATGGTTTTCCGATAATTGTTCTATTAACAGGTAAATAGTTCTCATTTTGTAGTGTTAATTGTTACATTTCTTGTACTTACTAGGTTTTATTTGAGAGGAACGTAAAATGTTGAGCACCGGTAACTAATGGTCTGTAGAGATAAGAAAGCTCAGTGTAAGTACTGTTATTAGGCGGTTTAAAGACTCAGTCATTGATAGCTCTGGTAATGGTTAACTTTTTTCATAACCCTTGTTATTTTTTTTTTTAAAGGAATCCTATCTATGCATTTATTCAGCTGTGCAAACATTTATAAATGTTTTACGTCGAAACTCGAATTCTCGGAATTAATTTAACAAATTGAATAGCGCATGTGAAATCTGACTAACTTTTTTTTTGCTTAACTGGCATATTCGTTTGCCTTTTACTCATAATTCATTCGTATTTACATTTGAATTGTGAGGGTATCTACATTTTAGACTTAACATTTATTTAGAAACGTGTTAATTTGTAATTTGAAAATTTTCAAAAGTTTTTCATTTGGTCATTTTTTATACCACTACAGTATACTTCTACAGCCTTCACTTTTGAGGGTAAGCGGTTACCGGTGCCCGCAATATAATGAGGTAGTCGCGGGTTGCAGAACTATCCACCTTCCAACCGTGATGCTACTAAGAACATGATTTGCGTGATATATTACTGCGGTTTTTGTAAGGTGTTGTCCCAATTGGGTAGTTATGAATTCAAACTTTTATTTTAACAATGCCTTGTTTTCTAGTTAATATATTATATTCAAAAATACTATATGTATGTCAAAAATTTAAAGTGAAATTTTTGAGCATGGGTTATGAAAATTCTAAATTCGTAATATATTAATAACAAAACGATATTTTTGCTTCTGAACTGTTATAGAACCGATTTCAATACAGATAAGCTATATATATAATTTGTGATTTTTAACTCATTTGTGAAGTATTTTTTGAGTTACGCATACATTATTTATTTTTCATACTTAAAGAGGTAAGCTGCGGTATATTAAAGGTGACTATATTTTCAGTACAGTGTTTTGGAGAGCGATCTTTTAGACCTATATGGCGATCCTTTAGACCTTTAGACCTTTATACCTCAGAATTTCTGTCACTCTATTTTCGCGTCGAGAATTCAGTCTGTATTTCCCTCCTGATTCTGAAAATGAATCGAGAGTTATACTCGAAAGAAATAAGTAAAGTTTTAAAACACTCTATTTGTTTGAATCACTGTAGACATTTATAATTATTCGAGAAATCAACATAAAATTATTATCTTAGCGTTGTTTCTAGTTGCGTCCGAAACTTTCAGCTCGGGATCCGGAGTTACCTTATTTCTTCTCCTTATTTTGGTTTGGCTTATTTATCATTCTTTATGAGACAAATACTTGCGCCAGAGTCTCGTTTGTCAATCAGCACTTGTACTATTAGTTAAAATACGAGGCACAGTCCTTTGATTTACACTTACTCGAGATATCTCTATTTACTATTGTTTTAAGACACGAGATCATATCAATTTATGTTATTTTGATAGCATATTCGTATTTCGATGACCTTATGCTAATAACCTATACGTTGAAATGTAATCATAACATTTCTAAGTTAGTATAACATTTATACACAACCAATAGTGTTTATAGGAAATAGGACGCGCCGGTATTTCTGTGCAGTTGAGCAGTCCGGGGAAGCACCTCCGCCCTACAGAATACCGCAGCGATAAGAACCTCGTGTTGAGTTTCCGGCGGTGAGTAGGGTAGATAAAGCTCATTGGAGAGTTTTTGAGCTGTCAGTGGGAAGACCAAAGGCTATTCCTGCTTTGTCTTCTACACTGACGGCACAGAAACTCTGTTTCTACAGGGTCGGCAGCACGAGTGTGACCCCCTGGTATAGCACACGTCCATAGGCAACGGTAACTACTTTCCATCAGGTGGACTGTGGTCTTGTCTGCCTCTTCAGTAGTATAAAAAAAGAGTGTATTCTTATTATTCTTTCGCGTTAGTGCAAAACTATTTCTTTTTATAGGTACCTTTATTTGCAAGCATTATTAGTAGCTTATTTTATGTTACTACTAGCTTTTGCTTGCCCACAGTTCATAAACCCGCATGAGCTGCGGGCATTGGAATTATTGTAAAAGATAAAAAGAACACATGTATTATGACGTGATACATATTATGTCAGACACTTAAGTGGTACTTTCTTTGTTATTTTCAAATATCCAAACCCTTTTATTGGCCCTTCTTTCTCTGCAAATAATCATTAACTCAATGATCTAACCAACCTGCGTCAGACTCTCAGACATTTACCCTATATATTTGGATTGTCATTTATCCTACGTATCGCCCTAAACTCTAAGATGTTCCCATTTTTGGAGTTTCATTACAACATAATCTAAACCCACATAAATTTCACAGTGATCTTATTTCTACTGCGTTGATTCTATTTTCGTTTTCTGCCAGGCCGATAACCCTTTCTGTAGAACCAACTCCATAAAACTTATTTACTCCAGGAAATGTAATTCAGTTTTTCTCTCTTGTGTTTTACAGTAGTTTTTGTTTCTCTTACTTTGTAATATAGGAATATATAAGGGGATTTTCATTTTTATAAAACTCGCTTAAACTTATTCTCGTCCCTTTGAGAAAGGTGTCTCGGCGCGATGTTTAGCGAATACCTACATTTATAAAAGTTCAATGACATATGAGGAAGCTAGGAATTATGTAAGGACAGAAGCAGATGGTAGATTATAGTCTCTGCCTACGCCCGAGGGCAAAGGGCAAGAGTATGTGTATATATGGCAAGAGTATGTGTATGTACCTATGTATATATTGTTATTGATCTAGGCCTACTCCAACTAAGCTAACTATTAAGCGAGATACATTTTCTGTCAAAAATATCAATAAAACTTCATGATACTAACTTATATTCATCACATTAAATACGAGAGTTTCAAGCACTTCATCATTCACCACCAAGTTGAAAAAAAAAAACAGTCGTTCAATTTCAATTTACAGTTCAGGATCTTGTTGGATACCTTTTAAACTCTTTTTGCCCCGCCCTCAATAATATAACGAGCTAATCAGTGGAATTCAATCCGGCTAAGAATATTACATTTCAGTGAATCGAATAAAACGCTAACTGAACAGTAGTTTGAACTAGTTAGTTCATCAAATCAAATCCAGTAAACTCGACTCAGGAGAATATTCCATTTTTAAATTGAAACATTGTTACACTGGAGTTCGAATTACGCTGATCGAATGGAATATATGAAAAATAGAAAAAGATTTATTCAGAATTTTGTTATTCTTTCAGTATATTTTATCTTCTCATGCTATTAAACGTATCATTTTTAATTTATTTTTCGGGATCAAAGTACATAAAAGCTCTCTTTATGAAGAACCACTCGCGATCATGAAAGACTAACTTTCAAGATGATCCGTCAGACGGTGTTTGAGTTTATTAAATCTTATACTAAGCACCAAAATATATACAAGTATAGTATATAAAAACAACATTAACTTTTCACTTTGTGATACTTCTTCCTTACGTATTCAAGATGTTTGGTCTAAATTATTAATGGGCCAAGGTGCACCATATAATATTTACCTCAACTTACTGAGATGAACATCTTAACATTGTATAAGAGACACATGCTAAATTCTGTACTTTTGCCTTTGTCAATTATGTATTACTTGCACATTATTACACACAAACATCCGTTATTGAAAAGACTTGTAAATTAAATATTAATGAGTAGTGTCTGGAACTACGACATTGTAACCTCTTGAGGTGGGCGTAAGTAGCCACGACACAGTTCATGGCTAATAATAAACGAGAAATAATGATTAATTTAATACTGACATACTGGTTATACGGTAGATTGGTAGCGCTTGGTGGAATTTACTACACATATTGAATAATGCACTTGTGCTTTTCCACAGAGTTTATTTTTATTTTTGAACCTGACCGGTTTCATCTCACGGCATTCTCAAAGGTTTACATTACAATGGTTTTAATCTATTGTATTGGGTAGTTTTAAAAAATATACACCGAGTTCAACTTGTCATCCCAACTTTTGGGAAAAATAATATTTAAAGTACCTTCAAAGTATTTTTGTTTTATAAAATAATTAATACATTATAAAACTTTAATTGAATTAGGCCCGTATTGTAAAAAGCCACTCAGCTGAACCTCGGTTTATCTGGGAAAATATTGTATACACATTTACAATTTGACAGGTTGTCGGGCAGATTTTTATACGCTTTTTTCTCAAATAAATCGCGATCCAGCCGAATGACATTCTAAAATATGGACCTTAGGCCCGTATTCTAGAATGCCAATTAGCTGAATCTCGATTTGGCTGGGAAAAGATTGTATACACATTGACAATTGGGTACTTTCCTGTAGTTAAAATAAATTATTTAGCTGGACTTATTAAATTAATAATGGTAAAAGAGTGAAAACAGTTGCGTCGGTTCTTATTTTTTCGTTCTTATTTATTTTTAATCATCCATCCAACGTTTAATAGTATATGATTTGACTATTAAATATTATGACGTCACAAATATAGTTTTCATACAATTTTCCTTATAAATTACCGTTTTGACGTTTAGAAAAAAGTAACTAATTTGACTGGTCAGTCAAATACCCAATTTAACAGGTTGTCTTGCAGATTGTCTATACAATTTTTCCTCGGATAAATCACGATTCAGCTGAGTGACATTCTAGAATATGGGCCTTATTTAAAATTTCAAATGATAAAAGGTCAATAAAAATATATTTAAATTAAACTAACTGTCAAATTAATGTTGTCAAATGG
This sequence comes from Eilema caniola, assembly GCA_949126895.1. Classification (NCBI taxonomy): domain Eukaryota; kingdom Metazoa; phylum Arthropoda; class Insecta; order Lepidoptera; family Erebidae; genus Eilema; species Eilema caniola. The sequence goes on from OX421476.1 coordinate 7,915,620, forward strand.
AGACTGACAGAAACAACGTAATAAACCAACAGTTGGGTCTGAGCAGTTCACCTCTGTTACAATGAATAATGTCATCTACATATCTACTTATTTATTTCATATTACAGTCGAATGATTTTAATATGCCACATTTGAAGCCATCAAAGTTAGACAGCGTAATGTTGTAACGGAGAAACAAAATATTTCAAAGTTAGAACTGCACAATTCCTTAACTTTTTATAGTTCAAAATTCATTTGTCAATTCTTGTGCCAAAAAACTGAATGTCATTACTAGGTTACGTCAGTGAATCCTTTTTCTTTATAAACTAGGGATGTTACTCAATATCGTGAGTACAAAAACTTAATATTTAAAAGAACGTAGTATTTGTTACACAAATGCCAATACATTATAAGATTGATGAGTCGTTAAATTAAATTAAATGCAATGATTACTTACGAACGAATATTTAATCGTAAATAATAACGGCAATTTGTGATTATAATAAAATGTATTATTATTTTAATAAACTAAAATATGCCATGTAGTTTCCCGTGAGTATCGTAGAAGGTGACTCAGGGATAAGGCTGTTCTCCATCTGATAGTAAAAATAGAGCCCATGACTAAGTGCCTTCTTGACGGCACTAGGCTCGCCCCCCTATTACGTGGGACCGAAAATCATAGTTGGCAAAATGTGGGTGTTAAGGCGTCAGTATATATATGTTTGTAAAGTATTATCTTAAAAAACTCATGGGCTTTCTCTGGCAATACTAAAATCTGTCAATATAGGGGTGGATCCAGCATTTTGACAAGGGGGAGGGGGTTGTCAAATTATTGATCTGTTCAAATTAAACCAAAAATCCCATTCCATCCCATCCCATCGGCAGTGGGCAGCCGTGGTCTCTGGTTACTGGAAAAGCCACCGACACTACCCAACAGTAACCAAGCAGTGCCTGATATACTTAAGAAGCAACACGATGTCTGTGCAATACTGTAATCAATCGATGTCCGGAAAGCCAGTGGTTTTGATGGTATTCTAGCAGTAGTTATACAAAAATGTGCGATGGAGTTGCCTCCAATGCTTATGCGACTGTACCGTCTCTCCTACATCTCAGGTACTGTGTCACCAGCTTGAAAAGAGTGAATTTACAGCCGACCTCCAAGAAGGGTGTTGTCTCAGACCCAGCCAACTATCGACCCATAGCCGTCACCTCAGCGCTGTGTAAGGCATTCGAGCACATCATTAACATACAGCTCATGCGTTACCTAAAGGACCACTCCTTAATTAATGACTGGCAATATGGCTTCAGGCCAAAACGGTATTCTGGCGTATGTGTTATATCTGGGGTGACGCTATAGGCAAGCATGGCAAGTCACTGGCAAGTAACCTTGACATCGCCAAATCTTGCGATATAGTCTGGCACAAATCACTTCTTTCCAAGCCAAGTCTGCCTTCTAAATTGTCTAGACAATTGAATTAAGTTGCTAGCTTCCTGCTGGAGCACCGTATTCGATTCCTTTTTGATGGACGACCGTCGAAATTCTTGCAGGTAAATGCTGACTTGCCGCAGGGGTCCGGCTTATCACCTACTCTCTTTCTTCTGCACATCAACGACATATCAATGACATATCTCTGGGTCATCACACCTTCAGTTTGATAAAAACGATTGATAAGCTTCAGCTTCCGCCAGAATTGCACCTTCGGTCTGAGACTAATAAAATAAATTTAAGAAGTTCCGAATTTTTTTTTGCTAAAATGCGGTTTTCGCGATTTTCGTCAAAACGGTAAGTTTTATCATAACATAGTTAAAGGTCTATAATTGTAGTCTATGGATTCTTTTTCAGAGTTGTTTGAAATTCTTATCGATTTGTCCAATTTATTTGGATTTTAATCATGTCACCTCATTATGAAGCTAATTAATGTCATTTGTGGCTTTTAAAAATGATTGAACTGTACATCATTTTACATTTAACGCGTATCGATAAAACAATTTAGTAATAAAGTAAATCCGTTTAATAAAACAGATTTTCGCTGAAAAAATTTAGCTGATGTAATGAGAATATCGATTAAAAGTTTTAAACCATTTCAGCTAAAGTATTTTAGCTTATGGGTTTCTGCAATAACAAAAGTTAATCTCACATTGACACGCAACAGGAACGTAACAATTAGCAATTGGCAAGCTAGTATTGTTTGATCTGAATGATTCGTTAAGCGAAGTCAGTAAAACTTTTCCTAGAATTCACGTAATCATATGCATTGAAGCACTTACGTTATAAAACATGAAGAGCAAACCAATATTGAGTTCTAGGAATTAATTTATAGTGGGAATACTTGGAGTTAATTTTTTAAAAAGCTTCAGACATGAAACACAGCGTACCTTCCAGTCAAGAATTATTTGATAATTTTTCAACATTAATAGGCACCTTAAAATGTGTAATAAGTTGCAATAAAACGATTTGTCAATAAAATAAAATAGTGGTGTGGTTTTGGTACATGCAAGACCTAATTATCTAAAATTATATGCAGTAGTAGGTAGTTCAAAAGGCAAACAGTTCACCCGTTGTTACAGTACTAATGTTTCATGGTTTCCATTTGCCTTCATAATGTTACACAAATCGTATTAGTTTTTATTAATTCCTATTGCACATCGTACAGTCGATAAAATCGATAGTATCCCAACTTTAATATAAAATTGTATGTAAAGGTGGGATACTATCGACTTTATCGACTGTACATTGACTACATTTTTGAAGTGGCTTTCTGGTTCAGATACTATGGTGCAATATAATGTATATTGACCACAAAATTAAAATAAAAACCCGTCCGTTTTTCATTGCTGCATCGAAAGTAATATGGATTGGGCTTCTTCTTCTTATCGTTATTAGCCCGAAACCTGGACCTATTATCTTAAGAGTATTATTAGTATTTAGAGTCAGAAGCGTCGGTAGCTTAGTGATTAAGGAGTCGGCCTTACGATCGAGAGGTCCCGGGTTCGAATCCTGGCCATTACACTACCGACGTGAACCCACCCCAGCAATTTAGCTTAGTTGGAGGGGTTAGAGGGAATATTAGTATTTTCGATAATTTCAGTTGCTAATATTCTTAAGAAAAAAGGAGTACTAATCTAGCTGTGACTGGCTTGGTGCAATCTGATCGAAATGTCAGGGAAACAAAATGTATGGAACCTTGAAGTATTAATGAATAATAATTTATTACTAAAGCGCAGTTTTAGTAGCTTTGATACTTTAAAAACCTCATCGATGGCTGGTACATTACTGCTACAAATACAAATATATTACAAAAAATATTTCGATAGTTTCATATGAAATGTGACAATGATAACAACAAGATGGATAATATAAACCTTATTAAATTGTAACACCTTTGTACCTAGAATATTCTTGAAAATAAATTTTATTTGGATTTGAAAATTTGAATTTAAAACTAAACTGCGTCTATAAAATGCAGATAGCGAATTATTTTTGTGTTTTACACGACAATAATTTTTTTATAACACGGCTCTAATAAAACACTTGGGAACTAACAAAAGGCACAATATATGATTGTAATATGAGGTTCGTACGCTCGTAAAAAAAAAACCATTGTCTCTTATTCAGCACTATCATTGTTTAATCCAATGAATGAGTTCTTTTGAAGAGTCGCTGGTACTGAATATTTTTAAAAACCTCATGTTTTATTCAATTTTATTGAAGGCCATTTTTATTGAAGATAGCATTAAGATAGTTAAAAACAGCGCTTTCAACGGAACTATTCGTTGGCCATTAGTTATAAAACATTCTTTAAGTTGGGGACCCTCCGTGGTAGTGAATCCCCGCTCAATGCAAATATTTATATGCATGAATATGGGTATTTGCATTGGTCTGATCGTACCGCGGAGAGCACATTAAGCCGTCGGTCCCAGTTGCCATACAAACATCTATGGTAGTCGTTACGGGTAGTTGGAGCCCTTAAAAGTCCAACAACTGGTCTAACTGCAATGCTTTGATATCGCCCTTGTGTTGTGGAGGTCAGATGGCAGTTGCTTCACAGAAAATATCAAGTTTTAGCTAAATTGGCAGTTGGACTGGTAAAAGCGAACCCCAAACTCCAAGTTGATAGATTCGGATGCGACTGGGATTAACGCTAGGATGAATAAGAATTCTTTGAGCTGGGAAAAAAATGTGGCAATACACCGATTGCGACCACTCACATGCAACACTTTTGTACACAAGTATCTACATAATTATACTGACCAAAATTTTCACTTCTGTTGGCGCTCCCAGAGTGCCTCCGGTTTTTTACTAAAATCTTACAAGTTCCCACTACTTACTTATTTTACCCACTACTTGCACTACTTTATGAACTCGTTCCTTAGAAGCATAAATATCAGTTAAAAAGTGTATGAAATATACCTACAGATAAATCACTTTTTCTACAGAAATTAATAGTTAAGAAACTAAATTCACAAAGCAGTGAATACGTAATTGTATAATAGGCGGCCTTATCACAATTAGCATATTAACCTAATAAAGCATAGTACTAACGGAGTCATGCTGTGGCTTGTTAAGTGAGTTGTGTTTTGAAATATTATAAATCACGAGCGTATAGGTACATCAGGATATCAGAGGTAATCACTTCCATCATAAAATGAAAGGGACAAGTGGTCAAGAATATTATATTTAACGAAGGTTGAGGATTGGACTCGAGCTCCGAGAGTTGTTCAAACATATCGGACGAGCTACAAAAACGTATCAGTGTCATTAAAATATATTGTTATGCGAAACCTATAGAACAAAATACAGAAACTTGCTCTTGGCTGCACCGACTCTGTAGTGAGGCTTTACTGGCTGTCCAGCATTTTTTTAATATTTATTTATTTATATTATACATGTAAAACTTGCAGCTAGCATAATGGGATGAAGAAGCAGTTTTTAGTTATCTGAGAGACAATAAAAAAAATGACCCATAGGAAGTCTACTAAAATTATTAAAGTGAAATTTGTGAACATGTTTGAATATTTGTTATTCAATCACGCTCTAACGGCTTAACGAAATTGGTACAGAGATAGATTATAGTTTGGAATATCAAATATACTGTTTTATCCCCGGGAATTTCCATGGGTTTTGGAAACGGGATCAAAATTCCAAGCGGGCAGAGCCGCGGGCATCGGCGCTAGGTATTCACCACACTTCTGCTCAAGTACCTGACCACTGACTAAACCTACTGTTAGTGTAGTCAAAATGTGAAATAATAGCCTTAAAGAACACCGAAATATCCTACCCAATAAAGTATGACTGGAATATGAATAACAAAGAAACTTTAACAATTGCTTCAGAGAATCTGTTCATAAATCAACATTTATGAACAGAGCTTCTGAAGTTATTTTTATGGTTGAAAAATTCACTCTCTAAAGCTTATTTTACTTTGATTAACAGCCACCTAGGGTATCATTTGAGCTTATAGAAAAATGTTTATCTGAAATTCACGTTTTTTTTTTGCTTTATAAATTATGTACGATGAGGTTGTACTTTGAATTTTAAGCAAATTCGCGTGGTGCTTGAATCGCAAAATAGGATAAAAAATTAAATCTGCATTATATTCGTAAAACTTAGAAACAAGTATATAATCCTAGGCCTCGCTAACTGATCAAACCAGGCGGACCATATTTTGTAATTTGAAATTAATTCAGTTTTTAAACGTTTTGATTAATATTGGCCTGCTTGTTGGCCAATATTAATCAAAACGTTCAAATCAAATCAAATATTAATTTATCGTTGACCTTCTTACTGTTGACCGCTTGATCTGATATTTGGTACACACCTTTCGTTAGAATGACAATACACTTTCAATCAATAAAACAGTGTACATTTATGTCATTTATGTGGTAAATGTGTGTCAGTCATACTGAAACCTTTGACTAAGTAATCAAAAATGGAAGTCCTACAACATGTCAATTCCAAGCCACTATCTGACTATCCGTTAATCAATCAGAAACTGTTTTCACACGATGAAGTAAATACACCGTCAGCAAACAAATACTACGTTCGTACAATTCACTCCGACGTAAGGTACGATCGTAATTTAATAACAATGCGTTTGACATATCTAAATATACTGGATGTTGACGAAACGTTACAACGATGTTTGAGCTGTATAATTGAATATTTCGTTTTGTTTGTCTTATGAAAGCTAAATACAATTATTAAGTAAATGGTGAATCTACATAACAAAGTTTGTAACTGCGTTTGTAACAGCTTCGCAATAGACATCCTACTGATATTACAAACGCGAAAATTTGTAATTACGGACAGATGGATGGATGTTCGTTACGCTTTCACGTAAAAAATACAGAATGGATTTTAATAAAACTTTACAATAATATAGTTTAAACATCAGAAAAACACAAAGGCTACAATTTATAACGATAACAGATATAATAGCGATAACCGATATCCACGCGAGCGGAACCGCGGGCAAAACCTATTAAGTAATAATTATTAGTTTTTCAAATCTGTTAATCCTTCTGGAGTCTGGGCCTGGTGAGAGTTCCAGTGTAGAGTTAAATTAAGCCACATGCTTCACTCCTGTTGTTGTCATTCCGTCAATTTCTCTAAGTTTCAGCTTTACCACGGAGCTTTGCAACGCAGTTTTGCAAGATAGGAGACGAGCACACCGCCCACCTGAAGGGAAGTGGTTACTGTGACATATGGAAGGCTTCAACACCAGTTTCTGCAATGTCAAAAATAATAAATACCATTGCAAAGCTGACCGTCAACATATAATATGTTATCAAGTATAATATGTTAACATGTAGTATGTTACAAAGTGTGTTCAAATAATTGACTCATAATATTAAGTTGTTTATCTACTTTGATACTATATTACAAAAATTATAAAATTGAAATCAAAACTCTTATGACAAACATTACGCACAGGCCAAAAAAAAGTCTTATTTCGATACAGGTCTTGTATGGACACCTATATCATTAAATAACTTTTTAATCATAACGATACACCTATACAACCTCCATCTGGACTGAACCTCTACTTTAAAAAAGAATCCGCCTAGTCGGAAGAAAAAAAAAAAGAAACACGCATGCGCAATCGATGTTTGCGCCTTGGCGCCAACATTTAAATTAAACAAAGTTTGGTTTTGTTTGTAAAATAAATTAGTTTATGTATTATAGTATGAGAGTATATAAAGTAGTGTATGATACTGTACAAAACTTGGTCTTATAACACTCGTGTGATAGTATAAAAAACTCGCCTACGGCTCGTTTTTTTAAAACACACTCGTGTTATAAGAACCCTTATTATGCAACAGTATCATAAACTACTATTGTTTAATTCTAATGCCAAACACAAATAGAATCATTCCGTTACGACATTCTCTGCCAAGTAGTAGCGCTGCTAGAGAGAGATAACGTCATCTTTCTTGAGCTTATGTCAATCTCGATCATTCTATGACATTTCGGAGCATCTACCGCCATTGAAATGGTATTATTTCTAGAACCCTTCATCCTTATTATATTTTTACATTCGGTTTGTATATGTTATGGTGTTTGGAAAGTTAGCTGGAAGAAACAACAATTAATGTTAAAAAGTTACTTTTATTCTTGTAAGAAAATAATAAATTTATATTCAGAATATAATTGTAGAATTACCTTTAGAACAAAGGCATACAGCAACAATGTAGTAATAAAGTCCTGTGCTAAATTTTATGCTTTCAGTACAACTTTATGGCAGTGAATAAAGTACGACTACGAAACTATTAAATTTGTTACAAATACCTCTGTAAGTTTTTACAGACATGTGGTTATCTTTGACATAATTCTTGTTGCGTTTGCCCAATATTTTTATATTGATTTGATAGCTTTCTACTCGTATACGCGTGCTATTGTAAGCCTGTTTCTATAACATGCGTAGGTACCTATTTCAGGGTTAAAAAGTAACCTATGTACGTATTTTAGACTTTTCAATCCTTGTCCTAAATTTCTGATACATCCGTTTAGCGATTTGAGCTAACAAACATTCAAATTATCTTCTCAATCTTTTTCACGCATGATATTAGTAGAATAGGCTAATCAGAAGATGATTTTACAATTTGGAATCGTTATCATGGAATCCGTTGCTAAATATGGATCTCGGAGTTTCGAGTCTACCTAATTCGATGCTCCCGCATCTAAATGGAGTACCTAATCCCCGTCTAACTTCGCAATTCGACTAGCTAGTGTACTCGTATCCCGGAATTAGACTTGTTGTCCGAAATATTTTGGTCTCTGTCTGTAAACAGTAGTTCCAACTTTACAATATTACGATATACGTGAATGTAAAATTCGTGGCTTTCAAAGGTGTATATCTTTTTACCCGACTACCAAGAAGGGTTATTAACTAATGTGTTTTATTTTGTGGTTGGAGTGTATTGTGACAGTTAAGAAAAGTACTTATTTTTATTATAACTAATATATTTATTTAAAACATTAAAGATTTTTGATATTCATACGGTCACTATAAGTTATTGTTAGGTTAGATAATTACATTACAAGACAGAAGTTCTCTGTAGGGACTGAATAAATTAATAACCCACTTGGAATTACATAGATCTCACAATCTTTTACAGTAGAACAGCGAGAATTGGTTTTTTTGATAAAAATTGTTGTTTTTTATAGAATTACATTTCATTACATTTTTGAGTATTTTGTTTTCTGAATTATTTTTGTATTAAAAAAAGTATGTAGGTACCTTTTTATGTTTTAATTTGTGGTAAAAATTAAACTTGCCGTTTTTTAAACTAAATGGACATATTTTTTCTAATTAATACCTTTGGTTCTTAATATTTTATTTCTTGAATACGATATAATTCTTTTTTTTAAAGCTTGCTAAATTTATGTTCATAATGACCTTGACTAAATTGTAGTATTGTAGTACAGTTGAAGAATAAGATTTTTCATAGGAGGTAGGACACGACGTTATTTCCTTTCCATACTAGAATACCGCGACCATAATAACCCTCGGGTTGTGTTCCCGGCAGTAGGGCAGCCAGAGCTCACTAGAGAGTTTTGTACTACCAGTGAAAAGACCAAAGACTATTCCTGCTTTGTCTTCTACTCTGAAGGCACAGAAATTCTCTATGTTACAGGGTCGGTAGCACGAGTGTGACTCCTCTGGTGTTGCACACATCTAAAGGCCACGGTAACCACTTTCCATCAGGTGGACCGTGTGCTTGTCTGCTACCTCAGTGGTATAAAAAAAATTGACGACTGCCTATGACATGAATGGTGGATTGGGGAATATAATTTGTTATAAGAGAATTAGTAACTGAAATTATTAGTACCAATGTTGCTTACTTGGTCTAGATATGGATTCACATCAATAATGTAATGGCTAGATTTCAAGCATGATATCTCTTGATCATACCGTATGAATAACCTCCAGTTCTCAATAATACTTAATATATAAAATGTAATTGAACCAAGAGGTCAATGACTCTACAGGACTATGATTAAAATATTACATGTAACTGGGTTAAATAATAATTTAATCAAAATTTATTAACAAAAGTTCTACTGTAATATTCATAGAAAGGTTTTACTATCGGGGCCACAAACCAGAAAAATCAGAGCATCCTTTCGGTTTTAATAAATACCGTAGAAAATTACCAAAAGATGTGGAATACTCTATTATTCTTGTAAACTGGTAAGACCATATAAAATTAATTGCTTTTTTAAACTTAATTTTATTGGACGTATCTACGTCACAAAAATATGATACAAACAGTCTCTAAGTTTTCTAATTCTAGTGCTACTTCACTCAGTAAGTGCCAATTTTCATAATAAAAATCTATTCAAAATTCAGTCTTAATCTAATCTCAATCTCTCAAATGTCAAGATGATATTCTTTCTTGTAACACAATTTTCAGTGGCACCGTAATCGTTTTTCACATACATTTTGAACTAGGATGGATAAGACAGTGTTTTCACCACAATAAAAAAATACAACATTTATTCGCAAAAAAAATGAATTGTATTATTTATAAAAAATAAGATTTATATTCATAAGCCAATAAAATTGTCATCACGAAGCAGTACACATCACATACCCAAATCACATTATAACATTCGATATGCTCGTTTGTAACATTGATCACACAATACAAAGGACAATGTGTACATATATCCTGCAGCTCGTTAGACCTTTGAAAAGACACATTGCATGCGTAATTTGTAACATACATTCAGGCGAGCGAAATGCCATAGTCATAAAACAATGTCGTTAGAAAATGAGACGCGTTGGCGCGTAGTACTTTTTCCCGAAGTATAGTTTATTGCGCGCTTAGATTGTCAAAATATATCGCAATATTCTCAATATGATTTATCCGAGTGACCCTGTTATTATATTCATCATTATCGTCGGAGCCGGAGGGGCAGGTTATGTCGGACTCGAACCGACTAAACCGCACGCCGTCTCTGGGTCGTAGTGCTAGGCCGAAGGTGAGGTTGTCATGCGACATATCCCTCGCACCCCGGCTGACCCAGGGCCATCCCTCTCGGTCTGGCCCTCCTTGGGAGGGGGGACCACGCGGTCCCCGACTGGTTCCGGTCACATCCAAGGCATTCACCTCAGATTCCTGGGTCCGCTTTAATATTATTTGAGTTAATTTTTACGGCTATATCGGAGTGACTGAAGTCTGAATTCCTAGCTGCTTACTGTGCCCCGAGTATGAAAAACATGTGAATTCGTAACATAAACTTACCGAGATTACGAAGCATTGCAATTGGTGGAGACTAGGCAGGCGACCAATCGCAATGCTTCGTTCTCAAGATACCTTTACGTTACGAATTCGAATGTTTTTCGTGCTCGGGGCACTGATTAACAGACGAAACTATAGCACAGGCATTCCTATCAAAGTTAGAGGTCTGGCGAGTGTCGTTCCCAGAAAAGTCCTCGAGGTCTAAATTGATAACTACAGATCCCAACAGGATTTACGCTGGGATGATAATTCTGTGTTCAAAAATATGTATATACGCAATAAGGAAAACCTATTAAGTTCTCAGGCTACGTTGACGTTCCAAAGGGAGTCAGTTCAATCACAGAGGCACCTCCCGTATCCCACTCCTGTCATAGGCACTATATAGATATTGACACGGGCCACTTGATTTATTACCCCTTGAATCATTGTCTATAAATTCGTAGGTGGCGAGCTTATATAACCGTGTCCAACCATAATTGAACTGATAAGGAGACGTTAGGAAGACTCTAATATATTGACTGTATTATATTTCTTGGCATCCTAAAAAGTAGCATAATAAATATAATGTGTTTATTTCTGTCAACATGATGTTTTTAATAAAACTTTTTCAGTTTCAGGTTAGCCATTTTTTAAACTGTCAATGAAACCATTAAACAGCCTAGAACAGCTTTAAAAGGGTTCAAATACAAATATTAGCAGCGTCAGAGTCTAAAATAGGTGGGGTTCAGGTAAATTGTGGCACCTGTCCCATTAAGCATGCACTACCTCCATTGTAGATACATCAGCTGCCAAGAATTCAGCGCGACGTCTGACATTTAATTTAGTGTCTGTTTTGCATTTGTGTCAGTTCAGCATTCTATGTTAATGTGTTATGTATGCTGGGAAGGTATGTATTGGATACACAACGCAACATGAGGAATAATTTAATAATGATTTATACTATCGGACCTATATCCACAATTTTCTGAAATATTTTACTAAGTTATCTTTGCATATTGTATAAATATGTACAGTAAATTTTCAAATTCTTGCTAACCGCTTGTGACTAGCACCATCTAGCCAAGTCAAGATAAACTTTATCAACTGGCTCTCGCACCTCGGCCCACCAAACATCGTCAAGTCGTATTTCTCCGTAAACTTTATTTGAAGATGGAAATTCAGCAAGATACTAGTATTTAATAATTGTTAAAGTTATAATTATAATATTATAATGTAGTCATGTCAGAAAATATTTTATTGACAGACAAAAGGTCGCGAAGCAGTTTTAACAAAATTATAAAATAGGTTATTCAATGTGGATTTAATTTACGATCGTATTTTGACTATGCTATTTTCATAGTTTCATAATGGTCTAGTGACATTATGACGCTATCTCAAAAACAAACATGAACACATCTATTTACCGAGTAAATCCAATGTTATTCAATGAGCCGCATCCCTTATTGTAAACATCTACTTTACTATTCCAGTACTCCTACTAAATTATTTCCAGACAGAATTTCTACTTTGTAGGAGGGAGTAACGACTCAAAATATTTGCATTAACCAATCCCTTCTCAAATCTTACATCTAGAAATAGCAATATCCCAAAAGCATGTAGGAAAACGATCGGATTTGAGTCAGCGGATCGGTCTCAGAGATAAGAAACTAAATTATTGGCCGATGTTGACCGTAACGATAGTCGTCGATCGATTCGTCCCCGTATGGTGTAAATCGACTTTACGAATGCGGGATGTTATTGTGAGCTGACATCTATTTGTACAATCTTCTAGAACAATTCACGAGTATCTACAGCAATCGAGTTTTGTTGAAGGTTGACTTTGTGTTTTCAATGAGTTGTTACGTCATTACATATACAGATTTAAGTACTACGACAAGCCTTAGCTGCTATAGGCTTAGTTGCACGAGTATGGTTCAAATTATATTGATTGTCAAGTCGATGGTTGAGTTCGCAAAATATTCGTTCGACAAATCTGTGAATGAAAGTTGTCGCCACAGTCTGTTCAATATTGCTAAATTTACTTTGATGTGCAATAAAACCCCTCTGTCCAGTAGGATCTACTATCTCGATCCACCAGTGGATTGACTAGCACGCCGAGGTTCACTGTGATCCACCGATTCTCTCGGGGGATCCTGTGATACTTGCATCTCCTAAAAACAGTATGCGCTTGACGGTGACATTCGTAGTTCCAGCTTTAACCATTAAGATAGATTCGTACCAAATACTTTCAAGAATACTATAGTATATGCATAATATATTAAGCAGTAATGAATGAAATATTAAGACCATTTTGTAAATAAAGACTAATGTACTGACAAAATTATTAAAACAACTAATTACTAATCCTGACCAACAATTTTAAAACAATACTTAATCTATGTAACATGTATGTATATCTATAGGTATATCGCGATTTTAGCGTTAGGTTTGACACAATAGACTAAATATCTGTACACCTAGCCAACTCGGTATTCAGCTAACATTTTTATACAAATCAATAGAAACTATTCACAGTTCTGTTGGTGCTTGATGAATTGAAGGAACCGTTCTTGTGTACAAACAAAAGAAAGCGTTTCTCGTTTTCTCAGATACCTATTGACCGTGCCTCGAACTATAAATAGAACAGTCTTTTCTTATAAGAAAGCTACGAGATTTATGTATTAAGATACTCTGTGTCTTGAATGCTTACCTACGATTTATTTTTTGGAATAAAAGTATGTAAATGCCTTTCCCATGAAAAACACTTTGATACGCCAACTTTCAAGATGATTGGTCAAACGGTATAATTGATCATATGGAATGGGAAACGATTATCGATGGCGACTGTACAAGCAAAATAATGTTTTTAGAGCAAATTGCGACAATTTATCCTGTTTTGAAACAGTCCAGAATTAGAAGAATTTTAAAGCTTTCCAACAAGTAATGCGCTTCGTATTACTCTTGTCAGTTATTTGTCTGTCACTAATTCTAATTTGGTACGATGGGGCATGCGATTTTATATCTAAAAACCTTTTTAGTGACATAACAGATTCAATGAGAGAATAATATGCATAATGACTTTTTTGTTTTGTTTTAGCAAATTTTATGGACATAAAATCTTGCAATTATAAGACAGTTGGCTTTAAAAGTAGGTAATTTATAGTAGGACCTTATTTGAGACCCCACACCACAAGTCTTTTTATTCGGTTCGAACATCGACATAACCGCCACGTCAGCCGGTGGGGGGCTACTCGTAAGCATTCTTAAAGTTATTCCCGGTTATATCTGACTGTGTCATCTCGAGACCTTTACTGGGAGTGACTTTCGTATCTCTTAATACTGATAGGATAACATGCCTGCTAGACTTGTTCGTCAATCAACAATTGTACCATTTTGCAGGTATGTGGCGAAGCAGTCGATTGCCTCGAACATCACGAATTATCTTGCAACAGGAGCGCAGGCCCCACGTCCCGCCGTGCCAATATTAACGACATTATCCGACGGTCTCTTGTCACCGCCGCCGGTTTGCCAGCTTGAACCTGTTGGCTTGGCGCGCGACGATGGCAAGAGACCGGAAGGTATGTCGTTGGTGCCTTGGAAGATAGGTAGGCTTTTGGTGTTGGACGCAACTGGCGTCGACACCCTGGCATCTTTCCATCTTCCAAGTACAATGGACTGCACATGCGCTCCTGCTACATCAGTGGCGACTCTTAAACGGCATAAATACGCTAATTTAACTTGTAACTTTATTTTTTTCAGCCGTTTGAAGTCGAAATGTGGTGTCCGTGGAGTTCAAGCGTGCGCGCGCTGTCCTAAGAAATAGCGTCCTAAGAATAATAAATAGAAAAAAAATCTTAAATAAAAGTAACCTACGGTAATCCTTATTACATCAGCTACTTGCCAATAAAAGTCCCGTCAAAATCAGTCCAGCTATTGCAGAGATTAGCCGGGACAAACAGACAGACAGACAAAAATTGTATAAAAAGTTATTTTGGTGTATGTACCGTACCGTATTATATTCATATGCATGTCGTTAAAAACGGTTATTTCAATATTACAAACAGACACTCCAATTTTATTTATATGTATAGATCAGAAAAAAAATATATTATCATTTTATTAAGAGGAAGAGGTAGACCAAGAGAAACGTTTATGGCACAGATAAAGGATGAAGGATGAAGATGTATCCGAAACTTGAACTATGCAGTCTGGGTTGGGATTTTTTTTTATTTCTTCACTTCCCAAAAGAACAACACAAAACGCAACTGTGAAATGGTGGAGATACTGCCCCATGGGACAGTTATCCGTTTAAGTGAATAGTCCTGTGTCCTCTGTGGCGCTTATGAGTAAAGTGAAATGAGTTTCAACAAAAGGGTCCAGTGTGTCAAGCTTAAATCGCTATACTTAATCTGTTTAATCCCCTGTGAGTACGGGTACGTTACTCGAGATATCGTCATCATCATATCAGCCGTACATAGTCAACTGTTGAACATAGGCTTCTTCTATGGACTTCCAGAACAACCGGTCTAAAGTAGCCCGCATCCAACGCTTCCCGGCGACACTCGAGCAATAATAATAACAAAATTAAGTGAAAAAATATCGATTGTTGAAAACTTTATAAAATTCTACGATTAATTCATAATTCGTCGACGTTCTTTGAAGACCAATTGAAATGTCTATCGAGTCACTAGATTCATCGCTGACGATATCATTAGTGAGTTTGATGAATTTAATAAAGGACGGCTAATTAGCGTAAATTTATACGTATGGTAGTTTTACAAATACAATTTTTGGAATTCGTCGTGGTAGGGTAGGACATATACAATTTCTTTTTTTTTAAACTTAATTCAGATATTATTTTTAAAAAGCGATTAGATACAATTAGCTAATGTACGGCAAATGTGGTAACCTAACAAGTAAAACATATAGATGATTTTTATTTTAACAATAAACGTTTATGGCATCAAAAGAAAGATGTACTACACTTATTTGGCAAATTCCTCCATCCAATAAAACTGAACTGAATAAAAAGATAAATTACCAGGTTTCACACTATACCCTCAATCAGTAACACGGCTCAATGTCGGTGTTACTGATTACAATATCTACTTTGGTTCTCCTTGTCTCCCATTGTCGCTCAAATCATTATCAAAATTATATAGGATCACCTACTTTTTTCTGCCTTAGTCATGCCTCCAAAATCGAAGGAACGGCGCCAGCGCTTTTATCGTACACTCGCGATTGAGGACTCTCCTTCCCAACCGCTTAGGGACTTCTTGCTCGATTTCTGAGCTTCTACACGATGAAGAGTCATCTCCTTGAGAACGCGGTCGGCAACCTCCGCGGAAGCTAACGCTGTTTACTTATTCTATCCACTTAACTTATAAGGCGGAATCAGCATGAGTCAGCCTTAAAATCGAAAATCCCTGGGTTTTAAATCCTGACGGTCACAATACTAACGGGAAGCCACTCCTAACGCAAGCAATTAGGTTAATAAGGTGGGTTTAATGGAGATATTCATTATTCAGGTTACCCTTAGTAAAAAAAATGTAAGTATAAAAACCAAGATTATGTTCAATGAACGTGTTGCACCGAGACCGATTGCCATCGAAGGGGCGATGCTCGAAGTTGTCCAAAAATATGTATACCTGGGCCAGGATATCCAGCTTGGTAAAATCAACTTCGAAAAAGAACTAGCCAGTAGGATCCAACTAGGATGAGCAGCATTTTGCAAACCCGCCGCAACAAACGTTTTTGACCAGTGCATTCTACCTGTTAAGACTTACGGTAAAGTACAACTGATGGTAGGGCTAGTCCATAAACTAAAAGAACCGCACCGGGCTTTGGAGCGAGCTATGCTTGAAGTTTCTCTGAATTAATCATCCGATATAGAACCAAAATTACCGACATAGCTCGCAGAATAAGCAAGCTGAAGTGGTAATGGGCTGGCCACGTCTATCGAAGGCCCGATGATCGTTGGAGCTGACGAGTCCTGGAGTGGAGACCGCGAGAACGTAGCCAGATGGACTATGACCTGAAAAAGGTAGCCGGGACAGACTGGATGCGGATAGCGGAAGATCGTACGAAATGGCGCACATTGGGAGAGGCCTATGCCCAGTAGTGGACAGCGGTGGACTAATAGATTGACAAATATTTACATAGTAATTAGCAACGCGTAAAAAACAATGCCAACTGTTGAATTTCAATAGGGCAAACTAAAGTTAGCATACATAAACTTGAAACTCTTTTAATTTAAAATTGTTTCGCAACAAAAGGGACACTAAATATATGTGTATGTGGGTGAAAAAACAATAAAATGGAGTCGGCAAAACACACGGTCGTTGTATCCCGCAATAAAAACAACAAACTTCTGTAAGTGGGTTTCATAAAAAGAAAGCAAACGCTTGTCTCACCCTTGCAAATAGTGCCAGCCTGGCAATCGAAATCTTCGAGAGTAATATTTGTGCGTTCACACAACATCGTCCCTTCCCTTTTTTTTCTCCAAAATTATGTAAAAATGAACTGAATGTGATACTTGCTTGAAATTTAAATGCTTAGCTATTTTGGCACATTTTTTGGAGACCCTCTTTCTTAGGTATTTTGCAAAAAAATACATATTCTGTTGTGTACATTTGAATTATGGCTGTTTCTTTTGTTACATTTAACTCAAGTCCTCGACACCGTGAATCCGGTTATTCAGATTTTAAAGAGGTCAGCGCAGAAACCTTTATACAAATAATGTTTTCTAGAAAATGTTGTTATTAAAATAAGTTAAAACATTGTTTCATGTTAGTTATCCAGATTGATCTAACTTCTCTTGAATTGGCATAGAAAAGAAGTGTCAAGCTTTTGAATTCTAGTTATATTGACTTGTAATTGTTGATGATTAGCCTCGCAAAATCAGAAAAATATGAAATTATTCAAAAGAACTCATCGAAATTCTTAACATAGAAACGTCCCTACGCGACCACACGGGTTTAGGGGCGTCGGTGACCTTAAGACCTCCAATAATAAGAACTTTGACTTAAGGGTCAGCTATAAACTGCTACGGAGAAACTTCATAAGGAAATATACGTCGCTGGTGGAATTAGAGGAATGTAAATAGGTAGGTACCTTATTAGTTGCCGGCGAGGCTTGATGTAACTTTTTCCATAGGTAGACGTTTTTCTTAATCACTCAATGCACTATATCACTTTTAACAGTTTATTATCGATTTCAGTACAAAATTTTTAATTATTCATAATTAATAAGAGCTTAAAGTTTTTAGCTCAAACGAGCGCGGCCGCGGCGATTTCTTCACTGGTACCGGGGGGTAGGAAGAGGAGAGAAGGGAAAAAGTGTGTTCCGTTATACGAATTATTTCTTGTGTTGTATCATGTGTGAAATATAATGTGTGGCGCAGCCAACTTCGGGGGGGCTAGAGGTTTCCTCTACATTGAGATAAGAGAATAAAAATAAAATGAGAAATATGAGTTAAGACTAAATTGCAAAGAACTTACACAGAAAACTCAACTAAGAGAGAATTAATAATATGAGACTATTGGGACGGCAAGGGACAAAGTCGAATTACAGGTCGAATATAACTATTACCGTTAGATGTTCTTACTTTAACAGTACGAATGATATTATCTTTTCCCGGATAAATATCTGTAACAACAGCTAAAGGCCAAAACATAGGATGTGAATTATCATCTTTTATAATTACAACAGTCCCCTCAATAACAGGTTTTGAGGGCGTATTCCACTTTTCTCTATTTTGAAGAGATGTTAAATATTCAATACTCCAGCGTTTCCAATAACTCTGCACAATTTTATTTAAAAGTTGATAGCGGTTTAGTCTATTTTCAGGGGTATCACAATCTATCTTTTCAGCGGGCAAAAATTTCATACAAGTCACATTGAGAAAATGATTAGGAGTTAATGCAGACAGATCAGAAGGATCCGAAGAGAGTATACACAAAGGACGACTATTTAGTAAATTTTCAATCTGTATTAAGATAGTATTGAACTCTTCATATGTAAGTATTTGTTTCCCGATAGCTTTAAAAAGATGAGTTTTAACTGATTTTACATTTGTTTCACTTAAGCCATTAAAATGGGGGCCATATGGAGGACTGTGTCTAAAAGTAATTTTATTTTGAGTTAAATAATGACTTAAATAGTTTTCAAAATCTGTGGACTGTATATGTGAGTAAATTTCGTTTAATTTTCGTTTCGCACCTATAAAGTTAGTACCGCCATCGCTATAAATCATAGAAACTGGGCCTCTTCGTGAAATAAAGCGCTTAAACGCGGCAAGAAATAGATCTGAACTCAGGTCAGAGACCAACTCTAAATGGAGAGCTTTAGTAGTTAAGCACACAAATAAACAAACATATGCCTTATGACTCTTAACTCCCCGATGGCGTATGTGCGTGATAAAAAATGGACCAGCATAATCTACAGCGGTGTGTACGAAAGCTTTAACTTGAGAAACTCTAATTGAGGGAAGATCACCCATTTGCGGATTAGTAAAGCGTGGTTTCAATTTGAAACAAAAATTACATTTATGAACTATAGCACGAACTAGATTGCGAGCTGAGAGAATCCAATATTTTTGTCTGAGTAATGATAAGAGTAAGGCAGGACCTGTATGTAAATTAATTTTATGATAATATTCAATAAGGAGGTCTGTGATACGATCTTTGCTGAGCAAAATAGGGTATTTTTGGTCAAAGCTAAGGTCTGACTGTGAAAGTCTACCACCAACTCTGAGTAATCCATTATGCAAAAAAGGGTTGAGTTTTAAAATACTTTTACTTCTGCATATTTTATTATTTATGAGATCAGAAATTTCTTGTTTAAAATATTTATTTTGCAAATAGCGAATAGCAAAATCTTCGGAATTTTGTAAATCATCAACTGTTATGGCACCGTGAGAATTTATTAACTTTGAGAATCGTAATACATACACTAGGGCGCGTATAAATTTATTCCAAGAGGAACAGTTTTCAGCGAGAGCGTGAATAGGGTGAGTAGTTTCATGTTGTATAGTTTGTGTAATTAAAGATGTAGTTTTAGATTCCTGATGTTCGTCATTATGATTAATTTTATATTGTTTTACAGGCCAGTCTGTAATCGGGGAAGAAAGCCACTGTGGACCTTGGAACCAAAGGGAATTATCAACTATTTCTTTGGGTGTTACAGGGCGTGATACTATGTCAGCGGGATTTTCAATACCACGAACATGAAACCAGTATGGAGCAGGTAAGTATTCATTGATTTGAGCGATGCGGTTTGCCACAAAAGTGTGAAATTTATAAGCGGGAGAATGAATCCATGTAAGAGTTACTGTTGAGTCTGAGAATGCGTATATTTTATTTATGTCACACCGTTTTATAAAAGTCGTGTAAACAGAATCAATGAGCTTAGCTAATAGAACAGCAGCGCAAAGCTCTAAGCGTGCGAGAGTTTTACTTGGAGAAGATACTTTAGATTTAGAAGCTAGAAGTTTCACGGTGTTTGCGCTCGAGTATTCATCATTAGCAACGCGTATATAGATACAAGCACCGTAACACTTTTCACTTGCATCCGCAAATCCAATCAAGGTAATATTATGAGAGTGAGTTATTCCTATATGACGAGGGATTTTTAACTGTTCTAAATGTGTTAATTCGTTATGAAATTGCTTCCATTTAGCAAGAATGAAGTCGGGCACTTCATCATCCCAATCGAGCTGTAGTTTCCAACAATCTTGTACCAAAAGCTTCATATATGCTACGACTGGACTGATAAGACCCAAAGGATCAAATAAGCGAGCTGTAATTGAGAGAATTGAGCGTTTAGTACATTTATCTGGCGTATCTATATAAACTGTGAATTGAAAATTGTCATCTGAAGGATTCCACTGCATACCTACAATTTTGGTGCACGCGTTTGATTCTGAATCAAAGTTTATAGCGCTTGGGCTTCTATGCGAAGTCGGAATTAGCGACATGAGTTCTTTATTATTGGATATCCATTTTGTTAAGTTAAAACCTCCAGATCTGAACATTTCAACCATCTGTTTGAAAGTAGTTTCAGCGTTTTGTATACCGTCAATTGAACAGACATAATCATCCATGTACATATGATTTTCAGCTTCGTATGCAACGAGAGGATACTTTTCGCGACTGTCCGCGGCGAGTTGTCGGACGACACGCATAGCGAGATAAGGCGAGCTTGACACACCAAAACATACTCTATTGAATTGATAAATGTCAATAGCGTCCTGTGGGTCAAATCTGAAAAGTATGCGTTGAAATGGTTGATGTTCAGGTGAGAGCTTTACTTGAAAGTACATCTTTTCGATGTCAGCGGTGAGTGCAATAGAGAACATGCGTAAGTTTAAGAGTAAATCAAAAATGTTACTCTGTAAATTGGGTCCAATATAAAGTAAGTCATTTAGAGATTTTCTACTCGTGGATTTACATCCTGCGTCTAGAACTACGCGTGTTTTGGAAGTCTCTTTTTCTGGCCGATAGACAGCCCTATGTGGTATATAATAAGCGTGAGTATCAATTGCGGTGTCAGTGCGTTCAAGTTTTGTCAGATATCCTTGATCAATATATGATTGTATAGTGGCATTGTAATCTGTACGTAAGTCGTGCGAGTCGAGTTTCTTTTCTAGATTTAGTAAGCGGTGTTTAGCGGCGTTGTACGAGTTTCCTAAATTATTAGGGTCCTCTTTGAATGGAAGATTAACAATGTATCTACCCGAGCCTTCGCGCGAGTATGTTGAACGAAACAAAAGCTCACAGGCCTCGTCCTCAGGACTTAAATGTTTTTTATCGGGAACGTTTTCTATCTCCCAGAAACGTTGAGTTATGTGTTCGAGAGATAAGGATTGCGAGTTACAGAAAAATGCCTTTTCATTGTTGAGTGCGTGCGATGAGTGAGAGGTTTGCGTAAAGTTAGTTGAGGTATTAAATTCAGCTTGGTGTTGTGAGTGCGTAGAGTTTTGAGCGAGAGCAGAAGCTTGAGTTAAAGCGTGTGAGTTTGTAAGAGAGTTTTGCGGGTATGCTTGAGAGAGTGAGTGTGAGTGCGGTTGCGTTTGTGTGTTCCTAGACTGTGTCTGAGGATGAGAAATGCATCGGGCCTTGCCCATGGCTACATAGCCTAGCGTGGTCTGTATGCCGATTACTGACGAATGAGAAGAGACTATCTTGTCGGATCCTAGTAAGAGAGGGAATATTTCATTGCCTATGAGACAGTCAATTTGAGCAGGAGCGTTATATTGATCATCTGCCATTGCAATGCCTTGGAGGTGAGTCAATTCAGTGACATCAATTTCAGCGTTAGGTAAATAGTCGGTTATTGTGTTAATAACTCGAGCGTTAATCGTGTAAGCGCAGCGTGAGTCGAAACGAGAATGTATTTTAAATTGCGTAAAACCAAGCGACTTGCTTTCAGCCTGACCGATACCTCGCACCGTGGAAGGAGCGTGCCTAATTTTCAAACCTAAACAATCGCAGCAAGATTTAGTGATGAAGTTACTCATTGAGCCTGTGTCCAAAAATAGGCGGATTTTAATCGGTTTATTTTTATTTGAATATTTGTTTGTTTGTTGTTTACTATTGGTATGTGAGTAAGTGGGGTGAAGCGCTTGAATTTTACTTTGTTCATTTAAAAATGTTTTTAATTCCTGAAATGTAGGTATTTCTGAATGTCTGTGAGATTGTTCGAATAGGTGGAGAGTGTCTTTGTCAAGTTTACTTAATGCAATGTGAGTTATAATGAAATCATATAAATTTTTAATTGGCAAGTGATGGAGTGCAGCTTCGGCAGAGCAAAAGATTTCAATTAAGTTATCAATTGATTGGTTCGGTTTGAGTTGCAACATTTTGTCTAGATATGAAGAAGCTTGTACTCTGGTATCTTGGTATTTACTTAGCAGGGCGTTCCATATGATTTCATAATTTTCAGCAGTAGCGCTGAGTCCTGAACAAACAGTGAGTGCTTTACCCGAGAGACAACCTATTAGGTATTGAACTTTTTCAGCGTTGGATAACCGTGTGCTTACATGTATGACACTGTGGAAGTTATCATAAAATATTGGCCACTTGCTGGGAGTGCCATCAAAACTTGCTAGCTGCAAAGGTGGGTATTTATGATGAGTGATATCTAAATCTTTCCTTTTTTCAATTAACTGCTGTCTCAGAGTATTCTCTGTTTGTTTAATATAACCATACAACTGATTGAATGCATTAAGAGCACTGTAATTCGGCTTTATTTCAGGATTATCCTGTAAGGATTCTAGAACGTATTTGTCTAAAGTTTCTGAAAAATCTGATCGAACCTGATCGATAGTGTGTGATTGAGCGAGGAACTGAGACCGTTTATCAGGTTCTGAAACCTTTAAACTTAAGTCATATAATGTTTGAGCGATTTGAAACAAACTTTGTTTCTTTTGGTCGAGTACGAGGAGTTTGACATTGACACTTTCGGACTTGAAGCTATCGTCTTGTTCACTATCAGTAGGAGGCTTGGCTTTGCCTTTGCCACCCATGGTAAATAAGTGAAATTGGCGAAAAACGTGGTAATTGAAATAAAATAAGCTCTAATGAGTATGGGAATATGACCCGTATGCGTAGAAACTAAATGCGAGAATAGCGTGAACGTATCGGTGATGAGCGCGCGATTTTCGAATAAGAGTTTATCTAATTATTGAGGAAATGCGCAAATAAACAAGTAGAAATGCATTAAGATGCGAGAGGATAAGGGATTGAATTATTTCTTTGTTAAATAATTGCGTATTGGAGCGATGCGTAAAGATTAAAAACTGCGGCCGGCTGCGTCGAGTGCGTGGCGTGCGTAAGTAGGTATTTAAAAAATACTGAGATAAATACGTAAATACATTAGATATTAAGTGTATTTTGTGAAGAAGAGTATGAGAGGAGTAGGAGTGAGGATCCGGCGTTAGAGGGACCAAAACACTTGGTGGAATTAGAGGAATGTAAATAGGTAGGTACCTTATTAGTTGCCGGCGAGGCTTGATGTAACTTTTTCCATAGGTAGACGTTTTTCTTAATCACTCAATGCACTATATCACTTTTAACAGTTTATTATCGATTTCAGTACAAAATTTTTAATTATTCATAATTAATAAGAGCTTAAAGTTTTTAGCTCAAACGAGCGCGGCCGCGGCGATTTCTTCACTGGTACCGGGGGGTAGGAAGAGGAGAGAGGGGAAAAAGTGTGTTCCGTTATACGAATTATTTCTTGTGTTGTATCATGTGTGAAATATAATGTGTGGCGCAGCCAGTCGCTGTAATGCATTTCATAGACAACTGGGATCTGTGTGTGACGGCAATACACCGTTGGGTGAGCCAACTATGTAGATTACCTTTATCCCAGGATGTGTCTACTATTGGAATGAATTTTATGGTATTTAACATGGAGCATTTTATTTAAAATCAGCACAGTATATATTATGCAACCCTCGGTCAAGATCGTGACCCCCTTACGTTTTCACATTATCCGATCCGATATCGGTGTCGGGCGACAATAGCCGGCATCCGATAACAGACAGTGAAATAATAATAGAGTATAGGAAGATGCTGGTGTGCAGTGTAGTCTGTTAATAAATGTCTTTTTAGTGTATGTCTAACGGTATTCGCGCCTCTTCAGTCTTTATACTTTAATAAACTTGTAAATAATAATATAACCTAGAAACAAACAGTTTCAATCTAAACAGTGTTCAAATATAGCAATTAGTTAGTAAAACTCTGCTCATAATACTTAATTATTATATAATATTCTTCATACAAACAAGTATAAGTTACGTAAAAAAAAAGTATAATAATATGTTTACCTATTGAGTTAAAGAAAATGTTCTGGAAGTTTCAATACATTAACTTGTCAGATTGTATCTGAATATAGAATAGGGTTGAACTGAACAAGACTAAACATTGGTCTACATTCAAAATATACGTATGGGAAATGCCAACACAACATCCGAAAGAAAGTTTTAGTAATTTTTCTACCACGAACTGAAGTTCCCTAATTTTCTTTCGTAACTTATAATGTTCGTTTAACATTTCCCATTTGAGACCTACCACGGCAAACGCAATTATCTACCTTAAAACTTTTGATAGCTTCGCTTAATTTTATTTTAGGAAATCGTCTTTTGAACGAATGAACTCAGAGAAAATTGTTTGTGGGGTTAGGTGCGGATGTTGGTACTTCCGACAAATAAAAGTGAGTCAGGCTCGAAAAAAAGAATTACCATATTAAGTCACCTTTTGTTGTCTGTGAAGGGGTTGGTAGAGTTTGAGGGTAAAAAGCGAGTTGTAGAAATGACTCGTTTATTTTTCTGGATTCAGTAAAAAAATATAGAGAACATTTTTCGCTGAGTCGGAAAAATAAACGTGTTATAACATCATAGAAAAATGAAATGTTGTACATTTGTATCGAAAATAAAATTTTAATGTCTCGTATTATCCGCTTTTTTTCTGTTGTGCTCCATCTGGGTATCATTTAATTTGTATTAAAATCTCTCATCTCTTATTCCATAGTTTATTTGGTTTCACCAAAATAATTGGCATATATACTTACCGTTGATAGAAAAAGTTAACTCGTTATTGCTTTAAAATGTCAATCATATTTGAAATGAAATATGTGTGAAGTGGGGGAATTGGTAGTTGCTTGGGCTGTAGATCTTGGTTTGTGGGCTCCATGCGTTAATTAATATCTCTATCATATTCGCATAATATCGGTAACAGCGTGTGTATGATTTTAAAAATGGAGCAGTACTTTCTATTGCTAAAAGACTTGTTATTACTAACAAGATTTTCCCGCTTCGAAATTTAAAGCCACTTGACTAATTTGCAAGTATTCCTCTAAAAAGGGTGGACCTTTAGGAAACGAATAATCAAAATAATGATGTCAGGGCACCAATTTAACGAAGTTACGTTTACACAAATATACTGGCAACCGTTTATTATAAGAATGGATAAGTACGCTGATTTAAAAAACTATAAACGCAAAAATTGTTCCATTCACTCGATCGTCACCAATGCTTACCTACTTTCAACTATCTATATTGCCATAACTGGATTTGTTATAATTATTTTATTTGACACTCACTTTATTTATCGTTGTAAATATATAACTACTGATCTTCAATATACTTGTGCAAACAGGAAAAGCGTTTTCTGAATTTCCTGGCACAAATTTCATAATACTCATTACAACTCTGTAGAATTACCTTTCTTCTGAAGCGAGGCAAGTATTACGTAACTTTTATTCCAGAATATTCTCCATAAAACAAAGATAAGTTATCAGACAATCATTGAAATGGCTCGCGTGTCACCAGTCTCGTGTAACCACTGCTAGGGACCTGTTGTTCGAGATTACGTATGTCGTTTCACTAGATAGGGTTTCTTGAGTGATAAGTTATCCGTGTCACAATCTGAGCGAGGTCGCTCTGACAATTTTGGGAGATACAAACTTACTAGAAGTTTGTTGTTCCGAATTTCTACTTGAGGATTGTGTGGTGAACGGAATTTCTTTTATTTTGGCGTTCGTGTATATTTTACTGAGTTGTTTGAGTTCATTGTTTGGTCTATTTCAACGTAGTTTAGGGAGACGGTTCGGTAACAGTATAATGTTTAAGAGTGAGTTTAAACTTTGAACTTGTGTACCGGGAATTCACTGTTACTGAGTAGATTTTTCGTTCCTGTAGGTAATAACAATCGAGTTTATATGTGACTCTTCTACTCTCGCGATATCTGATGATGCCAAGTGCATAAAAGTACTCTCAACCATGTTGAGAGTTCATCCATTCAAAGAATGGATGAATTGTCTGTACTACAAGAGGCAGTTGCAAGAAAAGAGGAAAACCAAAGAATGAGAATTTCTATTAATATCTTTGAGAATAATAAGAGAATTGGTTCTCTAGCTAACAAGTAATGTGCAGAATAGTTTTGGTTATTTAATTGTTTAAAAGGGTGACGTAATAACCGGTTTAACTGTAAATATTGGAGTTGAAGTAAATATCGAATCATTAATTTAGATCTACAAGCCATATAATTTGGTTTTCGATAATTACTGACAGTAATTGTTTGTTCAGAGCTTAGTAATTATTAATAGTAGTGGGCGGATCAGTTTAACAAACACATTAATGAATAATTTTGAGACTATATACTCAAATCGAAACTTGTTTTACCATTTATTGTTCTATTTCCCACTATCAGGCATGGCACAAAAGCCCGTTTGCACTGGAAATTTAATGATGAAAGAACTGGGATGCTCTCATGAAGCTCCCCCGCCTACGAATATTTTAAATATCTCCTATAAGAAACAAAAAAAAAATCTTTGGCTTCATTTTATTTTAGTACTGTCTGGAAAAAACCTCTCCTAATTAATTTCATATTAAATAGTAATAACATAAATAGTATAAAATGTTATAATTTAGCGTCAGCTAGTTCCAATCTTATAGGTCAAGAACCGATAGAAAAAATCTATTTAGTTATTCATATGTAAAGCATATAAGCTCTTTTACCGAGTTTGGCCACTGGCACCTGGCTTCTGTATTTAGTGATTAGTTAGTGATTTTATTGTTGCCTCCAGTAATGCTTATATATCATACACCTTATGTTAGCAAGGCAATTACTTTTCTAATGGGTCATTATAATTTCTGCTTTTACTTTGAATTCGGATCATGAAATAAATTGCCTCCGTAAACCACTTATTTCTACTTTAATATTGTAGATACATATCAGAAATAATATACATATATTATACCGACTATGATTTTTGGTATCTACGTAGGACTAAATATTACTTCACCATTCATTAGTATAGGGGGCGAGCCTATTGCTGCTAAAAATACAAATTATATATTTTCTTCTTTATTTAATTTTGGATACCGCCTATGCCTGAAATACCTAGCATCTATCGATAACGTCAAACTAAGTCACTTCATTTTATAATTTGATGAAACCAGGAATCATTGAACTTCAAGTTTAATTAATTAGGCAGGGAGTAGTGACGACGGATCAAACATATAAAGATTTGACCATGCTCAATCAGCGTCAAAATGAAGTATGTGCCACAGGTCCTTACGTTTTGCGAGATTCGCAATATAAGTACAGTCAGATGACTGTTTACAGTCAGATGACTCAAATAAGATTTTTACATCCTTAGCAGTATTATGCAGTATTAGGCTTATTAAAAGCAGTGTGTTTTTTTCTGCTTGAAACTTTGTCGCAGTAATACGTAATATAGTTAAACTATTTGACCGGCTTCGAAACCTCATGCATACACATTTATAAATTTGAAAACAAGGTATGGGAATCTGCTGGCTTCGTTGACATTTTATGATTACTGCACCGCTTTCTTGGGTAGTAGCGTGATAATAACCTTCCTCGATAAATGTACTATTTTTTTTCTTCAATTCGAGCCAGAGTAGTTCTCGAGATTAGCGCGTTCGACCAAACAAACAAACACACTCTTCAGCGTTATAATATTAGGAATAGATATGCCATCAACAACCTCGCCCCGTACGCTTTCGACATACAGGTGATGGTATGAAGACAGCAATGTATGAACTTATTATCCCATAATGCAATTGTAAGAAAATGAATAAATAAATAAAAGACTTAAAAATCCTTGATATCATACAAGGTTTTTTAAGTCTTTTATTTATTTATTTATTTTCTTACAATTGCATTATGGGATAATAAGTTCATACATTTAGGTACACTATATTTAGCCTTGCGGCGTGCATATGTCAATAGAAGTTAATTAAGGAAATACAAATTTCAAATAATATTATATGTCAATGTGGGAGTCAATACGGTTATATCCCAACGGGATACGTAGTTATATTTTTTCTGACAAACAGTTTTCAGAAACTCTGTCACCTTTAATTTTCAAGGACAAGTCACGCAACTCCACATTGTATGTCATAACATTTTTTCGCAAGTTACGTACATATTCTTCACGCGATTTGACAATCACTCTTCCCTCACATTCCAGTAACCAATTGGATACGGAAAAGCAATTTTTTTATAATACTCGTTGCCATATTTATTTGTCATAAAAATACGGTAACCGTAAACTAACAGCAACAAGGTGTGATTGTCAATTGAATCGATAAGTTAACTCAAAAGTATACTTTACTACTTTTATTATAGTCATTTTTGAAAAATTTGCTACTGTAGCACTTTTTTTATAACACTGAGTTGGTAGACAAGCACACAGCCCACCCGATGGAAAGTGGCTACTGAGAGTTTCTATGCCGCCAGCGTTGAAGACAAATCAGGAATAGCTTTTGGTCTTCCCATTGACAGCACAAAAACTCTCCAGTAAGTTCTGGCTACCCTACTCGGAGCCGGGAACACAACACGAGGTTACTATGGCCGCGGTATTCTGTAGGGCGGAGGTACATCCCCAGTCGGACTGCTCAATTGGACGGAAATACTGTTGTGTCCTACCTCCTTTAAAAAGGCTGTCAAACTGAGAACCACTATTGCAACATTGTAGGTATGGTGATCGTTATCCTTGAAGCTTCACTTTTAGGGTATACAATCACATGCTCAAGCCTATTTCCCGCCAGGGTAGGGACATACATCAACCCGCGATCTGCCTAACATACTCTACGAACATATTCTACTGTCTATGTATAGAAAAACACTTATATTACTAGATTGGGGTGTAATGAAGGAACAAATACATATTTTACCTGACTATTTGGAAATATTATCTAAATTTAAACTTATAAATTACAATAACTGATAAACACATTTTAAGAGACAGACAAAGAGAAGGGAATCTGGTACAAAGCTTTACAACCTGAGCCTCAAATATTGTTAAAATATTACTAAGGCTTAGGTCTGGGCACATTCCATCAAACAAGTTTGCATACATGATAAGAAAATGTGACACTCCAAACTGTACTTCGTGCGATGTAGTCGAAGATGTTAAAGCATGTTTTGATGGAATGTCTCCGTACCCAAAGGGAAAGAGAGACGCTTATGATGCAATTTGAGCTGAACAAATATGACATATGTATGATATTGAGCATCCTAGCACATCCAACTACAGAGACGGCTGCATACCTATGTCGGATGGTCATGGAGCACCCGCAGTGACTCTCTTTCCCTTTAGAGATAAGTAGGATTTAGGGCACAATGGGGTTGGCATATTCTGTTAAGAATAAAAATCCCTAATTAAAAAAAAAGAATAAAAAAAAAACACTTATATTATGAAGATGAACAGTTTATTTGTTTGTTTCTTTAGAATATTTTTTTGTGTTGAATACTCCGTTTATCGGGGAAGCTTATAAGGCTTTATATCATCGATTCCTTTAAGTTATCTAAAAATTAATACTCGTAAAGTGTAGGTGTATGTCGAAGTATACAATACGGGTTAAAGTAAGTCAAATAATATTAATATAATAATATATTGAATATTAGTAATACTGGTAGACCTACTAAAGGGATAAGGAGTTTGTATGTAGGAAGTTATTTGTAATATCTTAAGGGATCACGAATTACTTAAATATCAAGGTCAATATACTTCGACTGGTATTCCCAAAACATATAATGTGTAATTATTATTTACATGTAGAAATTCTTCCCAGCCTTATCTTCACCCAGAATATAAAACTTTTTACACAAATACATAACTAGAAGTAAAATAATGGTACGTTTTATTTTCCACAATAATTTTAATTTATGTGCTTAAAGTCTCATAAACACTGTAGCTATACGCGCGGCAAATTCTTCATACATTCTTTTTATAGCCTCAAATAAAGAAAGAACACAAAATGTTTCATTACCCGAAATACTCATAAGTATACGGATGACTTATTTTACGCTCATTACCTCATGCTCAGAGCACTTATGATGTATTGCGTTACATTGCCTGAATATGTTATTTATAAGTTACCGTGCTCAAATTTCTATTGATATTATCTTAATAATTCTTTAAAAATGTGTTTGGATGTTGGTTACTCAATGACACTCATACGGGGGTGAACGGATCTGACTGACAATTGATATAAGGAATAACATAATTATAAAATATTAACAGTGCAGGGTATAAATAAGGTAAGATCGAAAATTACCACTCATGTGCTAATTTGGTTTGCAGAAATTTGATAAGAAAGGCATAAGTAACAGCGTAGAAAATACGAATAAGAAAAAATAAATAGCCCCTTGTATTTTTTATATATTTTTGACATGGTCCACATACACACAGCCACACAATACGCTATAGATGCCATACCCCATATACATACCACCCGCGTATTAGGTAAAAGTATAAAACAGATATGTCGATTGGTGGTGGTGCACACACGTGTGATGATGCCGCCAAAATGGCCCATATGTGGTACATGCACTGTGAACGTTTTAAAATCGGCCCAGTAGTTTCAAAACCTATTCATTACAAACAAACTAACAAATCTTTTCTCTTTATAATATGTATTAAAATAGATAATAGGTTGCCATTCCCTCTTCTACTTTTATATAACTTAGCTTTTGCGGGAGCAACTACCGTCAAACCTTGCAATGCCGAGAGGAAAGCTTGCATTAATATAAAAAGTGATATTAAGTATCCTACATACAAAAGCCCACCATCATCTGGTAGGTACTTTTGGTACTCGATTCAATTTCACAAAAATATTCATTGAAGTGTAAATAAAACGTAAACATAATATCTAAGCACTTACGTACTTAAATAATAATATATATTATGTACTCGAAAGGAATCGATACGTAGTTAGAGCGGAGATAGCTACAAACGTACGTATGCGGAACCGAGCGGTTTTTGTCAATATACTTACATAAGATATGTATGGAAATGTTTATACAGCAAGGGTTGAAAGTAAATGTTTAGAAACAATATAAATGGCCTATACCGAATGTTTTTGTATATTTAATATTAAATTCCTGAGAAAACAGAAAGCAGTTAAGCTTTAGGAATGTTTATTTGATTTTAGATGGCTCTCTTAATTTTGCTCACAACACATTGTGTTCTGAGGAATTTTAAGACAGCCTTACCGCATTCGCGCAAAAATAACGACAATATCTATACTCTCAATATATTTTTTTTTGTGCGGTCTATATTATTGAGTGATAATATCAGACACACGATAATCTTGACTTTGTACAAAATACATTTTATTGACAATTTAATTGCGTATGTGCGATTAGCCTTAGAGTACAGCGAGGCTTCTTGCGAAGTCCACACCAGAGAGATAATACTCTGGAGTACTTTAAGAAGGGATCAAGGAATTTGACATTAAATTTTATGGATAATCTATTCTAATTTTATATTATGATAATTTCGAATATTTGACAGGATATAATGAAGAAATAATCTAATAATAATTTGAATTTACAGTAATATGCATGATCTTATGACAGTTAACTTATATTTCGCATTAATAATTTGTACGCCACGAATGGCAGAATATGCTGAACCTTCACATGTTTACCATGTTATTATAAGAACAATGTAAAAAACCATAATTATTCACAAATAAATATTATTCTTATTCTTATTCAGGGTCGGCAGCGCGAGTGCAATGCCCCTAGTGTTACACACGTCCATAGGTCACGGTTTCCACTTTCCATCAGGTGGGCCGTGTGCTTGTCTGCCACTTAAGTGGTATATAAAAATACTCACCGGTTAGTTACGCATTTTCAATCCTGTACGAAACAATTCCTCTACTATCTCATAAATTATTCAATGTCATCATGAATTTAGACACGTGGTAGCGTGTCAAGTCAAATTCGTGATATATGAATTCACAAAATAAACCTTATGTAAGCGGCCTACTACGATTATTATTATTTCTTTTGAAGGCCTCCGTATACTTTTTTTCTGAAAGCAACCTGCTCTTCAAGTCACTACTATTTCCAGAATAGATCTGATGGGCAATTCTTAAAATTTTATTGATATTCATGAAAAAGGGTAACTGTCAATGCAACTACATATTATTTGCGTTAATCCCGCAGTCACGAACGTTACATGCTTGCCCCGAGGTCTACAATCTCGCTTGATGCTGTAAAGTGCGTCGACTACCTGACAAACCAAAATGAAGATATATATGCGGTGTCATGAACGAAACTGGCGAACACAAATATTTATGTCTCGCAAATATTTTTCACTGAAATATTATTCGCGACTTTGATTTATCGTATGTTATGCAAGAGCGCATGTAAATTCTGTTAATAAATTTTAATGTAAATCATGCAAATATAAACTTATTACGTTTGTGATAAGTAATATCATAATTTGACTTTTTAGAATACGCTAATATCCTCGGAATGGAAAGTAGAGCAGCTGTACGATATCCTCATTATGAAACGCTCTATTTTTGGTTAGTTAAAAGCGGCAAGCTGATTGCCGTGTACTGCGTACTCTTAGAATCTATTTATTACAAAAAAATCTTAAAAGAATAAACATACTTATCTATTTGGAAAAAATAAGATGCTTGGTGGTATATTCACTTTTTCCTATCTAAATCGATAGGAGTAGCTGCCCTACTTCTAAACTTAAAAAAAAAAAAAATTACCAAAACACTTGTATAAAAATATTGCTCTGTTGGTTGGAAAATAAATGTGTAGGTGAATAACTAATATAACTATATTTGGAATGAAGTTAGTGCTAATATGACCTGAAGTTGAATAGCCACTTAAAGTTTTGTAGCGTTGCTCAGCCTTTGTCAGTGCAAAGTATCACTAAAGTCACACCCCTGGCGTCAAGGCTACAGACGCGTCAAGTGGATTGAAGGAATCTCCGTCATTTTTAATTGAAGTTCTCTCTGTTCCTTTTTTGAGTACAATAGAATTGACAAAAGCTTTTATATTTGTTTTCTTATTTTTGTTGAGATTTATTGGTGTTGTTGTTGAATTTGCTTTGTTATTCTGGTTTTAGCTTTTTATTAGAACCCAAATTTTTAGTAAAGAAAGGTGTAGGCATTTATGTTGAGAAGCTAGAAAAGCATGACTTTATTACGCAATTCTCGGTACAAAATAATGGATGGGCACGATCAGAAAATGATTAATCTTCAACGCAAATCATTTTCAAGTAAGCTCATTTATATCTCTAGTTTTTCCTTTTTTATCATAATGCCTTTTACTTGCTTTATATAAATTGAACTTGTGAACTCATACTAAGCATTCACAATAAGTGATTTAATGTATTGCATTTAAGATAGCTATTGACATGCAAATAAACACAAAAAAATAAAGCCTTTATCGATGCCGTTGAGTACTAACTTTTGTATTCATGAATTGCACTACGTTACGAATACCATGCAGATTACTTTTGTGAAAGACATTAATTTGGAATCTGTCCTTTCAGGATTTTCTCTCATGCATATGTATGTATGAGCAATCCTCGTTAATCGATATTCATTTACGCAACCCACATGGAGAAACCAATTTGCGTTCCTCTTTTAAGACTTATTAATGCCTTTTAACATAGCTGTAGACTGCTGATGTCATTTCAATTCCTTTCAATCATAGAAGCCTCAAATTACATGCAATATGTGAAGGGGTTATTGTCCATTAAACGCACAGGTGACATCTTAACAATAAGAAGACTGACTAAACTGACTGAAAAGTGAAAAGACAAGTTTACTGTAATCAAAATCGTAATTATTTTCAGTAACATTTTAACATACATGCATTCACGCATGTATATCTTCGAAGTTGTAGGCAGTAATAACACCAACATTTTCCCTATGATTTTTCGTGCCACATAATAGAGGGCAACCCTATTACCGTCAATTGGACACTTTGACATGGGTTGTATATTTACTGTCAGGTGGAAAACAGCCTTGAGATAACGCTAAGTAAATTACTAGATATCTGACAACCCTGGTATGCACAAGCACAAAATAAACAACATCGTAATAAATGGGAGCCATCTAGGTGAACCGTGGTTATAGCGCACATGTGCGGTCACAGCGATTTAGCGCTGCCATGTGCACGTTTACGGTTAGTACAGTCAGCATCAGAAAAATGTTGATTAGAAAAGTACTCAAAATGATCTAAATACCAAAATTCCACATTGTTGTAAGCATCCGGAGTAGTCAAACCAACTTAGCAATCAGTTTTCCATTGTTATGTACGTTAGAAGAGTGTTTTATTCATATATGCAAACATGCCGATCGATGGTATCTCATTAAGTATACGGTCAAAATAATGTTAACATGGTCATTTAAATACTATGGGTTGGAATATACCACTAAGGATTGACTACTCTAGACACCTACAACTACGAGTATCAGAGCACTATGATAACGTATATAAAAATTGGAATATTGGCATTCAGATTATTTTGAGTACTCTTATGGTCAATTTTTTTCTGATGCTGACTGTACCGTACCTTACCACAATTTTTAGCACTGACTATAGAGACTTTCTGAAGATAAACCAAGTACTAGTGTCAGCTGAACAGTCATTTGTAGTCACTGAACTGCTGATGCTAGATTAAGAATAAATAGTGTAGTGTAATTGCTCCAGTAGCGAGAGAATCTGGTCTTGAAAAGGTTTCGGATTTGATTTGAGTGAGTCAACAATTGTTATTATGATCATCTGTTATGAACTTTTGAATGTTGTATAAAATCGAGAAAAATAATGCCATTTAACTATAACGTTGAACCGAAGACAGCTAAAGAAATGTGGGTACTAAAACTAAGTTGTGGTCACCCTGGGGTGGTTAATATAAGCGTAACAAGTGTTTTGATTGAAGATAGGCTATGTATTTTATCGATTACTCATTCAAAATTTATTTTTTTAGCTTTTGGTGCAGTGGTGATAACTGAGATTTTCTGATAAGATCAATCGTGAGCAATTTTGCCAATATAATCTAAAACTACTATTATAAAGAGGAAAGATTTGTATGTTTGTAATGAATAAACTCAAAAACTACTGTGCCGATTTCAAAAATTCTTTCACCATTGGAAAGCTACATTCACCCTGAGTAACATAGGCTATATTGGATTTCCACAGGAACGTTTATACCACCCGTGCGAAGCCGGGGCAGATCGCTAGTAATTTATAAAATAATAGTCCATCCCCTCATTGCGGTTGACGTAATTGAAATGCAAAGTACAATGTTCTACATAATTATACACCGGTGAGCGGACGAATACGCTTTGACAAACTGTTACGCAATTACTAGCAGTTGTGCATTACGTAATAGGGCCTCCGGCGGTCGCTCCCAGCGTTAGGGGTGTTAGCCAATATTGGTTTTGATTTCTCTTCTTACAAAAATGTTAGGGCTGTGCAAAATATAAATTGAAAATGCATACATCGTAAGAAATAAAACAAGTATGTAATGCACAGGTGAATGGACAGCTAGGCTAGATGTGGAATGGACCTCGCGAAACATGCACATACAAAATTAATATATAATATATTACTTCCATCGAAAATGTGGAGGAAGCTTGTGAGGAATGTAAGGATAGAAGCTGATAGGGGCCTTTGTCTCTGCCTACTCTGGAGGGAAAATTTTGGAAGAGATAACTAACGTAACAAGATAAACCTGAAACACATTCACCTACATTACACAAGTATGTACTGAGTACATACTTGGGGAACTAGACCACTCGTTACCCAATTACAAAGGAGATTGGAAAAGTGAATTACCACAAAACTTCGAAATTTAAACTTGATTTTATAACAGTTTGATAAGTGCAACTTACGGTTATATATACCAATTGTGTATTAAGACTATTAGACTCAAACCCTTTTAACCTCAGAAAGGGGGATGTCGGGTTTTGAATGGACTCCGTCCCCACCCTCCAACAGAAATGAAATGCATGTCAGGTCGTTTGCTCCTACCCAAAAAAAGACAAAACACCTGTTTTAGTTGGAAAATATATGGGGTTTATTTAGAAAAGCTTTTCCAAAAAATGTGTTTATTTTCATAAAAAGTACGTTTTTCTTAAACAAAGTTATATATTACGTAAACAAATGAAAAATTGTACTAAAAATAAACATAGTCACAAAAAAATAACATTGTGGTGAATTAGATCGGTCATCATCATCAGTCATCACGTATTTTTTTATTTAAAAAACAATGTAAACAGAAACGAGACGGAGAAACAGAGAACGCTCTTGACGGTCCGATTCCACAGAATACATAAGGATGCTTCCAGTCGTTTTCGGGCGTTACTAAACTTATCTTTGTGTTTAGTATATTATTTACTCTGTGGTGAAACGGTAAGTATTGTATTATCTTTGGAAGTATAGTAATTAGCAAATATCTTGACCCTAGTGATTTCACAAAATATAATGAGCGCAGTTGAGTGTCTTTTGAGGATAGTGCGGGGAGTTATGCACTCATAAAATATATCAAACCAATATGCACGCGCCAGGGGCTCATTTCTCTCGGGACTTGAGGTCAAGATAAATGCTGGAAACTATACCGAACCATCAAAACAGTTCGAGGATTCCACGTGTTCGTACTGGTTCGGAGTAGACTATAGCAAACCAACAGCGTTAAGTGCATTTTGTGAAACCTGTGGAGTTTACATATGGTATGGTATGGTATATACCGGTAACTATACTTTCATAAAAAATTCAATTCAAAAATTTCAAAGGTAACGCTCGAAAATAACTGGAAGTATAATTAGGAAGTATGTGGGTACATGGTTCGGTATTTCGGGTAGTAACAACAAATCCGGTGGTCTATAAGGACTTTAATCATTATGTCCGGTGGATTGCTTTCCAGAAAATCGGATTTGGTTCGGAGCACACCAAGTTCAGTTGTTCGCTCTGCACCAAATCCGGTGGCCCGTTAGGGGTTTTGTAAGAATGCTCTCACATAATATATATATGCAAAGTTAGCAAACAACGAACTAGTGACAACTGCTTGGCGCGAACTGCACTATCTGAGTCTACGCACACCGTACTTGTTTTTTTGCAGCTTCGTATTACATCACTTTAATCATATTAGCATAAACTATAGGAATAGAAAAATATTTTATACAACTTTTTGTATATCTCCATAGTAAAAAAAACATCTATCCTTCTAGACACTCTAAAATCTAAACCTAAGGTCAAGTATGTCGCAATAGTAAAAAATTATCTATTCTACTGGACGCTTCGAATGACATACGTTTTCATGCAATGTCCTTTGTGGAGAAAATTGTGACAAGAAAATGACTTAAGAAAATTTTACTCAAACGTGAGCACTAAAGGCAAAAAGAATTTAAATGAACTCATACCTCACTGCCAGTTTTACAACGTTGGTAAAAATTGCCATGCACTCTAAGTCTCTCTGGCGTCATTTTTGTCACGGACGGTAAACGTCCCTAACACGGCCCGAAATTACACGTGGGCTTTACATCACAAGCTGAAACGTCCCCACCTGAAATTGAAGCATGTTATCGTTATTATTACATAACATTTAAGTTAGAAAATGAAGGTTTTACATAATATTATGTTTTCACAAGGGATTTGGTGAGACCGTAGCAGATAATCTATTTTTGGGCGTTTGCCTTAAGCTCTGTGATTGGAATAGAAAGGTTATCATTTTCATTGATAAGATTACATTTAGATTTTCATATTTATAAGGCATCTTTTATAAACCTTATTTATAGTGGATGTTTTAAAAAAATGAGCCTGATGTTATTATAGTTTTGAGGATTGCATGGCTGTTAGAACAGGTTTTGACCTATTTTGCCACAGGTTTACTGTATTGCGTAAAATTTACCTTCAGAGTTGCAATATATTTATACCTATACACTTATATTTCATTATAATATTAGGTCCTTACGTATGAAATTGGCGTTTTGTACGGGAGGAACAAAAAGTCGATTTTGTTTTGTAAAATATATTTAATTAATCAAAGTATGCACCGTTGTTATCTATGCACTTTTGCCATCTTATGGGTAGTTCATTGATCCCTTTACTATAAAAACCATGGTGGCGAGAATCAATAAACTCTATGAAGGCGGTTTGGACTGCTGCATCGGAGTGGATTTTTTTTCCTTGTAAGAAGTTGTCCAAATGCCGGAAGAAATGGTAATCTGTTGGAGCAAGGTCCGGGGAGTACGGTGGATTTCGCAGACATTCCAATTGTAGCTCAGCTAAATTAGTGGTTGTTTGTTGTGCAGTGTGTGGTCTTGCGTTGTCGTGAAGCAGCAGTGGCCTAGAGCGATTGACCAATCTCGGTTGTTTAACAGCTGGTTCTTCCTTCATGGTTTGCAGTTGCTGACAATAGATATCTGCCGTAATCGTTTGGCCAGATTTAAGAAAGCTGTAGTGAACGACACCGGCGCTAGTCCACCAAACACTTAAAAGTAACTTTTTCTGAGTCAATTTTCGTTTAGGGCAGGATTTGGCTGGTTCTCCAGGGTTCAGCCATTGCGATGAGCGCTTTCGATTATCGTACAATATCCACTTTTCATCACAAGTAATGATTCGATTTAAAATCCCTTCATTATTGTGTCGGTTGAGCAAAGTAACACAGCAGGCGACCCGTGTTTGCAAGTTCGATTCACTCAATTCATGAGGTACCCATCGTTCGAGTTTTTTTACTTTCCCGATTTGCTTCAAGTGGATTAATACAGTTTTGTCACTTACCCCGAAGCCTGCTGCTATCTCTGAAGTGCTTTGTGATGGATCCGCTTCCACAATAGCCTTTAATTCTTCGTTTTTACTTTGATCTCCGGCCGTCCACGGGGTTGGTTCTTAAGGTCGAAATTTCCAGAACGAAAACGTTGAAACCAAAAACGTACCGTGCTGTCTTTAGCGACACCAGCGCCGTACACATCATTAATTCTTCGAGCTGTTTCTGCAGCACTGGTGCCACGGTAGAACTCGTACTGGTAAATATACTGATATTTCATGTTTTCTATTGCGCGGTAATAAGCGACGCCAAAGAAAAAATAATAAGGAAAATAACAAATGAATGACTGTATTCCAAAGAAAAAAAAACCAGCTAAATGAATTTATTAATTTGAATTTGGAATTCTTAACCAAAGAGGAGATATTTCAGATCAAATTGATCAGTACGACAAAATGCTGATTTCATACGTAAGGACCTAATATTTGGTATAAAAATCTGTGTTTACCGAATACTGGAATATTGTGCTTAACCTATTTAGAAATTGTAGATCAAAAGATAGGAATCGTGTACCTATATAGATCTAGAATTCCTAAATAGGTATTCGTATTTCTTCAAATTTATAAAAACAGGCAATTTTAGAGTCTATGGTATAGCTACATGTCCTAAAATCATTTCATAAATATCCCTCTTTATCTCTCTCCCCTTGGTTAAAACGACAGATAATCCATTACATTCACCACGAGTAAAAGATTCGAACCATGTTCAACCCTGTTTATTTTTCACAGAAATCCTTGTTCCTTTTACACACGATTAGGCACCTCCCGAACTCAACAATGACCCATATCATTTGCGTGTTATACAAACACACAATTACTAGTATAGTTTCTTTGTTACCTCGGCGGCTATTTACCGTTGTATCTGGGTTATCGAGCTCCTTACTATACAATACGACGTCAGACTGTCCCTCCCTTCCGACCTCACGTACCTTTGTATTGATACGTAAACAGGCCGTACATTGAATATTATGTTGAGACACAATTTGCATAAAGCAATTTATAGAGGCATTGTACTGCTTACGATTAATATCAGTCTTGAGTAACGATTTATTTGACGATACTTGTTGTCTTCTTTTCATGTAAACATAATATGTATCGATATTTATGACCACCATTTTTGATTCTTTTTCCGTTGTCTCGTAAGTTCGCCTCTTGGCACGATTCTGCAGTAAATTGATAAGGGCAGA
The DNA here is from genome assembly GCA_949126895.1 of Eilema caniola. Taxonomy (NCBI): domain Eukaryota; kingdom Metazoa; phylum Arthropoda; class Insecta; order Lepidoptera; family Erebidae; genus Eilema; species Eilema caniola. The sequence continues at coordinate 7,956,133 of OX421476.1, forward strand.
TTGGGCGTGTAGACGAGTACTCTTATATATGGTTAAGTACGAAGAAATTGACAATTTCCGTAAACGGTTATGGCGATTTCCTTGTGAGAACATACCTAATAGGTTTATTAGAGGAAGAAAAGTGGTTATAGATGTTACTATTATGATTTTATTAGCGTCGTATATTGTTAGAATTAGATAGCAAAGTGATTTACACCTATACATTAATGATGTGGCATTCTTACTTATTAACTACAAATATTTTGATTGATTGAATATATTCCAAGATCCCAGTGCTACCAGACATCACGTTTTTTCTGACGAACGATATGTGTAAGATTATATCTATGATCACATGACTACCTGCTAGCTTGACCAGGAGGTATCACGTAATAAAGGTTTATTAAAAAATCACGTAAATTCTCCGCAATACTTTTTTATAATATTAGTCAGATATTAACTATAATTACTTTTAAACGGTTATACAAGAAGATCAACCGATTTAAGAGGCCAATAGCCCCCAACAGCCAATTTGAATGCCTCTGAGTAAATGAGACATTAATTAGTATTATATTGACCTCTCTCTTTCTTACTAGGGAACAATAATTTTTTGATGTATATAATTTTATAATGTGCAGAAATTTTAATGCACCATGATTACCGGATACCTGGGAATTAGTCAAACGAGTAAGTAGGGTTGCGATCATAGTACATACTAACACAACTCAATCGCACACATTTCGTTCATCAAGAAATACGTGATGTCTGGCAGCACTGAGATATTGGAATAGTATGATATTTGTATTGCATAAATAATCGCTATCTGGTACTATCTAGACCCCAAATTAAGCAAATAGAATTGTATTTTGTAAAATGTTCTAGTACCTATATCAGAAATAAAAATTAAATGAAACACTCACAGGATATCAGTATTTTTTAAGGAATATTAGAAACCGAAATTATCGAAATTACTAATATTTCCTCTAACCCCTCCAACTAAGCTAAATTGCTTGCACTAGGATTGGGTTCACGTCGATAGTGTAATGGCCAGGATTCGAACCCGGGACCTCTCGATCGTAAGGCCGACTCCTTAACCACTCATTAACTGTATAACATTTTTTTTCAGACTAACTACACCACCAAGAACAAATGACATATAGAACAATGCAAAGAACAAGACCATCTCGGACTTCATGAATAGTGAAAAGTGACTAAACTCATTAGTATGAGATGATAAGTGCCAAATAATTCAAAGATGGCGATGGTCATATCGCAAACGACAAAAGCAGCCATTGGAGGTTTCCTTGCTCTGATGATTCTTGGTGCTGTACTGGTTGTGGGGGCAGCCTTTGGCTGGTTCGACCCTAAAAGAGAAGATGAGGATACCCCTGCGAAGATTAGCGCCAGACTTCAAGGAAGAACGTCTTTTGTTACACATCGTGCTGTAAGTATTAATTTTATACTTATTCAGGATGCCTATAGATTCTTATCATCACGTTAACGCTATATCTGGTTGCAACCAATGCTGTCACTTTTCTGTCCAGGGTCGGTTTACCTTTTCCCTTCTTTTAGATTCCATCATCGAAATTTAGACGTTATCCTGTTTGCATCGGACGCCGAGACGCCCTCGGAACACAGGGCCCACCTTCCGGCTCTTCCTCCTTTCTTTAAGATTATTATCTTTTAAAGGTGCGATTCCTATCTAAACTCCCAACCTCGAAAAGGAACTCTGCGCTAAAGCCTCGTCCATTAATCAGCAGAGACATGAGGTTCTAATTTAATTTTCTATAGATATAAAATCGCATGTGGCCAGATATACTGCATAATAATATATTATGACTTCATTTGACTGAAAGGCAATAAAAATGGAATAAATTTAGCACCCAGGGCGAAAACAATTAAATCGAAAGGAAGCTATAACTTGTCGCCTGAGAGTCGTGGTATTGCAGTGACGTAGCGCACCATTTGCCGCAGTTGACAATGAAATCTTAAAAAATATCGCTCTGAATATCCTACCATATCAATAGTAGATTGTGATTCGCATATATTTTTTTTAGAATTGTCAGAATAAAAAATTAAGTTCGTCTCATACTCTCATTATTACATCCATTCATTAAATTAATTTGGTTTATTATTTTATAATAGAAACAAAATTATAGTAATAAAAATGTGGTTCAGCTATTCAAATATGAGCTATTCATAAAGACTAAATATGACAAATATTTATAATTTTCATGAAGTTGAAAAATTACAAAGCTCGCCAAATAGAGAGATTGAACATAAAGCAGATAAGATTACAAAGGCTTGACGGATGCGAGTCATTTAAAAGTGTAACCCGCAAAAGCCTCTTCAGTGATGTTAGAACATGCCACGGATTTTTGTAACAAAAACAACATTGTTTTGGTCCGTTTATCTTTGTTGTACAAACAGCTTTGTATGTAGGTACCTTGTTTATTTTTAGGACTTACATTTCTTTATATTTACCAGAACTATTCTAAAATTCCCACTGGCTTCACTATTGAAAACTTCCTGTCCAAATAAAATAGGTTTTATTTTAAAGCACTGAATATGACAAATGGCCCGTTTAACTGCCAGTGGATGAACTGCTCTGTGAATAACATTTCTGATACCCTCTTACGAATTTTCTTTGTCAGTTTCTAAGTTTAGTCGCAAAATTATTATTGAGTAGGGGTAAATTTAGGATTAAGAGTATATTTTTGCAAATTTATGACCTCAAAGCTAATTTTCATGATATTTTTCTTAGTTTATGAAAAATTAGGGATTTTAATTTAATACTCACTCAAAATATAAGTCATACGCTCATACAAGGAGTTTGGCTGCAATATATGCAATTTGCAATATATAATATATTTATGTCTAAGGCAGAAAAAAGAAATTGTAAAAAGAGTTGCTCGTGTTTTAACCGAGACCTCCAACATGACTCCAATCATGGAAACACTTCATTGGTTATCGCAATTACTAAAATATTTTTTTTTTACTTTGGGATCACTTTTTGTCCAACAAGCAGTGTTTTAAGCCTCTTGGTGCTTAGGATCAATTCTCACTCAGACCCCCAATTGTAGACCCACGTGATTGAACAGTGTACGTTTCGAGTCGATTTATTTCCGAGATGATAGTGCCCTTGAGTAGCGTTTACCGGTGATGTAGGTACATCACATACCTTGTACTGAAGAAAAGTTACGTTGTTTTGTTTGGCAATAATAATCAGGTGTAGTAATATAGTAGTTATAATTTTGATAAACGAAATTGGTTACTAAAAATATGAAATATTATATTACACTTTTTATTATAGGGCAATGATGAAGCTTATGATTTTGTACAACATCATGTTACGGAATAATAAAATTGTAAGAGAAATATATAGTAGATAATAATAGATTAGGAAATAGGATACTCTCCACCTCTGGAAAAACCGAAATCGCAATTTATTTTGATGTTTGTTATGACAACTTACAGGAGAATATCACGCCCGATAATGGAATATAACCTGATAACAGTAAAGCAAATTCCATTTTAAGCGAAGACAATTCACCAAACTATGTAAAAGACACCATTCTAAAAGTATTTTGAATCCCAAAAACATTCCCGGTCTTATTATTCGAGTGTGAACAGAACGCTTGAAACGAAAAGGTCGTCAAATTTCATAGATTATACAGGAGATAGCGTAAACGAAACCGCCTCTTCCCATTTGTGTTTTTACACATAAAAAGTTAAATTTGCGCTGCCCGCAATATGGCGGCCTGTTTTCAAATAAAAGCAAAGGTTTAATTAACATAAAATACAAAAGAGTTATAAAGTGTTGGTTGCTAAACTCATACTAAGTAAGGTAAAATGTTGATTTGCTTTTATATTATTATTGGAACGTAACGGGTAAGGTTCCGTGGTTGTCTAAAGAATATTTTGTTTAGTGTATTTTTGTTTTATCGTCGTATGTTCTGGGTTGAAAAAATACTGTTTATAAAAATGGCCAATATTTGTATTGACCGGTACAAACACATTCTACTTTATTTCTCACTTTTTTTCGGTCTCCTTTTACATTTCTTTTGTACTTAATCATTCAACACTGTGGTGTTAGTGCTGAATGATTACGGAATGCTAACAAAATTCAATAACATGTCTAAAGTTATTCGATGTAACTGCAGGAAATATCATCTACTAAATTAAGAATCGTTCTCTGGCAAAAAAGTTCATGTGATAACCTCTACGCCTCCATGTTAGCATAACACTTGCCATATAATTTTATAGTAAGATCCGATTTCGTTTCCACACAAGTATTTCGCTTCCAAAATAATAATATTATGCGTCAGCTGGTATCTCTACATTCTTAAAAATGTATGTATCGCAAGCTATTTTCTTTAAGGGCTCTCTTTTTTAATTTGCCGAAAATTATTTTGATGTTGCCCATCGAATATTTTGAAATGCAAAACCTCTGCCATTATCCAAAACTCCACATGGGAGTTAAGTAGCAAACATTTCCTCCCTAGCGAATCTCACTGCCCCGAGTAAAATGCTGATACATGCACCTCAAAACTCATACAAATTGTATCAAAATGAGATCGATAAGAGTGTATATTATGGTAAAAGGTTTTGCTGATAAAACAGCGGGTATATTGGTATTGTCCGTCAGAGGTCTGACTGGAGCCGTTCAATAGATTTTGTGAACCCTTCTGTAGAAGAGTCAAGTCACGCCCAACAAACGTTCGGCTTCAGCATAGATACGGCACAGTCGCAACGATACATATAAATAATTCATACGAGCCGATATTGAAACAATCCGCTTTCATATACTTTTTAGGGAGTCTCTCTTAAGGTGGAGCTCGCTCCGATAGAGCGTTGCTAGATATTATGCAAATACGATTTGGGTGGATTTAAAAATTATGTGGCTTTTATACGTAAACGTTGGGAATACACATATAAAGTCGAAGGAGAATGAGGCAGACGGTTTATCCATTTTCAATTTTTCGGTTGGATAGCTTAGTGGTTTAGGTTTTCAGCGCAAACTCGGTAGTTAGTAGTCTAGCAAGTCCTGCGTTCGGGTTTCACAAAGCAAAAACTATTTCCTCAACAAAATATGTCTTCGCACTCACTCACCTCTTTTTTGACATGATAGAGATAGCCTCTGTGATGGGGGGAATGGGTTCTATTCCCGCTCAGTAAAAATATTTGCAGGCGTGAATATGTATATTTGCATTGCTCTGGGTGTTTCTACGTATAATAAGTGTGTACTTACAAAAAAAAGATCTAAGTATGTTTATAGGCATTCTAGATTTCATAACACAAGCTAGTAAAGTATATAGTATATAATAGAATATTTTTTTATCAACATAGTATAAAACAAAGTCGCTTTCTCTGCCCCTATATCCAGTATGCTTAAATCTTTAAAACGACGCAACGGATTTTGATGCGGTTTTTTAAATAGATAGAGTGATTCAAGAGGAAGGCTTATGTGTATAATAAATGTTTAATATTGTAGAGGTTGCAGCGGGAACGGAATCTGAAACGAGCGGAAACATATTGGCGGTACGAAGTTCGCCGGGTCAGCTAGTATTATTATAATTTGAAATTGAATTGAATGATTTCAAATTTAAAGGCCGTTACATCAGTTGAAGTATATATAAGTCAGCCTAATGGCTAGGAGAGGCAGTATTGTTGTGCCCATTATAATCTGGCATACCTTGGCAACTACCGATGCTATCTTTTTACCATCTTTATCTGACTGTCACCCGAATAATCAGCGCAGAAAAATCCTGTGCTTATTATTTGGTCAATTTTTAGGTCTAATTTGTCACTTGAGATTTTTTTTAAATGAACCTATTTTGGTAAAATGTCTATTAAACATGGGTAAAAATATGTGCTTTCAGGCTAAACAGCGCAATTAGTGTAAGTATTTATAAAAATATGAAAGTTGTTAAAACCAAAGTTTACCGGAGGAGTCGTTTACCTTAAACACGTGTAATTATTGTTATTTTTAAAAGGCTTGAGCGAATATTAATTTTTATTTAACAAATGGCTGTTCGTAGCCATAATTGGTAATATAATCCGGGGATTTCTTAATGCGATGTTAAAAATGCGAGTGAAAATGTCGTTTACAATATTATTTACACTTACGTGTTAGAGATTCAGGTAAACCGAAATCCTGAACATCAATAAGCAAACTCGACTATCATATAACTTTAGATCGATTTTAATTATCAGTAGAGTGCATTAAATAATGCTTGATTTTTAATAGCAGTATGTGCATATCGTAGGTATAATTTCGAAGTGCTAACTCTTTCAATCCTTAACTTCATTCTCTTCTTTGAAAGTTAAATGTTCTTTCCTTCTGATGGCGATGCTTAAGGTATGCCTTGCTAGCGTTCATATGCTATTGTAATCCCTACCCTATGTACATGTTGCTGCCCAAATGTTATGAAAAATAAACCCGTGTTTACAGCATTGAATAACTTAGCGACACTTAAACATTCAATTTAATCGCGACTTGATGACCGATCCCAAAATAACAGCCCTATAAAATATTTCAATCACATTTATTTGCCATTCATAAAATTTTATTGTTTGGTCGACCCACAGATCAACATGAAATATATTTTAAACATTTATTATTTGCCAATTATACGGTGTTTGTAAACATAAAAGGTATAATTATGGGGTCATTCACCCATAGATGAGAACAAAATTAAAAACAGTTGGCGACGTACACGCGATTTCATAATTAAGACGAAATAACGATCTTTATTATAACAAGTTGTGTTTGTAGTAAGTCATTCACAATAGTTAACGAGATTTTATGTTTGTTTATATAGATTTTCCGTTAAAAAGTAATAGTGAAATAACAATAACTTCCGAACACACACACAACCGAATCGATTGATGCATGCTGTCTACCGGCAGCTTTCATTGCTATGCAGATGATAGCACCTTGCACGGGAGTTATCATGGACGTCCTTGGAAAAGGCAGCTTCTTGTCACTGAGCTTGACCGGATCCTGAACAACATTTCCCAATGGGGCTCTGTGAACCTGGTCGAGTTCAATGTCAAGAAGACGCAGGCATATGCGTTCACAGCAAAGGTATCTTCTTTCCTTCCCCTTCCCTCTCTTCAGAGCACGCTACTGCTACTGCAGGACAACCTCAATATCCTTGGTATGGATTTTCGCTGCAAACTGAATAACAAAAACTACATCGAGAGTATCATCGTACCTATCTAGGTGTGATCATCGATAATCGATTATCCTGGGCTAAACATATCCAGCACGTGTGTGACAAGGTACGTAGTATAAATAATTTCACAAGTATTGTACTTGTGAAATTATCTATACTACGACTTAAAATTCCATAACCAGTATTATTATCTTTATAAAAAGCATTAGATGAATCCGTATTCTCGTGACTGAGCGATTTTGGGCGCACTTTCAAAACAAATCTTGAACGAATATATGAACTACTGTAACATATTTTAAAAACCATTGTGCCCCGTAAGGTAAGGGTGGAGTATGAAAATAACTATCACGCATTGTTTTCATACTGCTCCTATATACCGGTCCATGATGAAATTGAATACAATCCTTACAGAACAATATTTTAATGAGGACCTACAAATAATAACTTCTCGTAATAAAACAACCAGGAGCGTAACTAATAAAAATAATAACACCAAAAGTTAATAATCTGCCCGGTAAATGTACATCGAATTATTCCCGGGTTTAATTAATAAGTTACCTTACAAAGAATAAAATAAATAACAAAAATTAAAGAGAACACTAAATGTATATTTTATTAATGCATTAAAAATAGCTAACAACAGGAAAGAAAAAAACACCTTTACATCTGTACGGAATAACACACACTGTATGCTGTACAACAGTTAGCGGCTACCAACTAGTTTTTAGTCTAACATTAAAAGACTACAATGTATCGTAGATAAAGTTTTTGTCAAACTACCCGCGGAAGAAAAAAGAGGTATCTTCTCACCGCAGAACAAAAAGAAAATCATGATGTTAGAGATCTTACCTATATTAGCCCCTTTGTTCTGCGGATTGTACTGGCTTGCTTCTATACACTTATTGCATGAAAATATATGTATATAAAATGTATCTAAGTATCATGTTTGCACACAATGAGTAAGCGAAGAACGTAGTGTACAAACAAATCTTTCTGGTTTTTATTACACCACTAGTGTATAAGATTATTGTAAACTTTATTTTGAAAAAAAAAAAGAACTGAAAGTGGTCAACGCACTATTTTTATTATCTATTTTTATAGCTATTTAAGTGCCATTGGGTACAGCTTTGGAACCCTTATGCACGTTAAGACTTAAAAATATTGAACAAGACTTGGAATCAAGCAGTATTACAAAAAGGGTGGCATCGAGCTATTTATTTAATATGATTTTTACCTAGTAATGTGGGTCACGCATTGCTAGTATTCATGTTAACCCTCTATTTCGGTACTAAAGTAGACATAAGTATTACTGTAAAATTTCCAGTAGCAACTAAAAGTTCCACGTAAGCAATTTAAGTTAATAGATAGAGTGATTCACACGAAATACTTACGTATTAGCATGTGGCCTATTTCCAGCAACAGCAGTAAATACTGGCAATTAAATATTTATAAAGTCTTTCTGATACGACCTGCACTGAACGTGATAAAGTGAATCCTTTATCACGTTCAGTGCAGGTCGTACACTAGGTGTATCCCGAAGTTTTTCTTACTCGGCTGCTAAGGGTGCGCAGTCTAAAGACCTTTGTCAAGAACTGGGCTATCTAATGCAAAAATAATTTTGCAAATATTAGCGTATTTAAACAAAAATACAATTTATTATGCTTTATTGGTAGAAAAGATATAATTAAGTTACTGTAAACCATTTAACATTACTTAAGTAAAGCTTACTTCTTGCTATCAATATTGGTTGAAAACCCTTTAAAATCAGCCTTAAGGTTATGGATATTAAACATAATTGGATATAAATATCGATACACAACAAACCGTTGCCCCTGACACTGCAGTCGAAATTTGGCCGCTACGCCAAATAGACAGTTGAAAAAAGCACTTATAATCAGGCGCACTGGGAGGGTGATGGCCAAGCCAATAAATTAAATATGTAGGTAATTAAAAGATCAAACGATCCAACTGCAAATAAACCAACTTGTAAGCAATGCAAAAGATCGAAATAGGTTTGACTGCAGGCTTTTTTTTTGCAAATCCTAAACCGGCAGAAAATGCCTACTTTTCAAATTTGTTTCGGTTTTTTAGAATATTGCCTATTCGTTGATAATATTATATTTAATTATTAATTTTTATGCTTGAACTTGAAAAATGTAGATTTCTGTGAGTTACGGAAACAGGTCATTCAGGGAACAACAAGTTACGGGTAACTATTAGTATACTACAGAGCAAAGTTTATCTAATCTTAATTACTTAAAAAGCTAAAGTGATCTGTTTATTATTGTTTCAGTGCTAAGTTCTTATTGTTGCTAACTGTACACGAGAATATTTTTAGTTATATCTCTTGATGTTTTGTGTAATCGAGCCATATCACGTAACAGGCTTTTTTTTCACGACATCATTAGACGGTGATACAGATCTCGGCTTCTAAATTGTGAAATAAATTTTCTTGTATTTTTCCAGGAAGTCACCTAATAAAGTTTATTTTTATTATTCTTTTTTATACTCATACCGGTATACCCCCTGTTGTGGTAAGTTACGATAACCCACATTTTGGCAACTATATTTTTAGCTTGACGTAAATAGAACTGGAGTGTATACTTATGCCTGTATATCTTTGATGGGGTAAACAAAGGTGGATGAAGACTTTTGACGGAAAGAAAGAAAGGTACAAAGTAGAACAGAAACAATTATACTGTGACCCTAATGCTATCAAATGTAGTTTTACATTGCCGTTCGTTTACTACTGAATGGAGAGCAACCCTTTCCCTATTTGCCTTGTACAACACCCATGGGAAACGATGAGGCGGCTCTTTTATTCCATGTCACCGAAAATTGCGTTGTGTAAATGTCTATATATATTTATTTGCGCGTATTGCGCTTTTTTTATTTGCAGGTAGGCATAGATAACAACTTAACATTTACTTCTGTCACTACAAGACATAAGCCTGATTTCATTTCAATCAGAAACAAAAATGTAAAAATAACTTTGAAATCCCATATGATGTTGCTAAATAAGATCCTATATTGATAAATAAGATGCTCTTGCTAAATAAGATAATTATGATACTTACCTTTTCATGAGAATATTAGATTTTTAAAACTTTCATTTCATAATGTTTTATTCATAATGTTAAATTAATAGGAATAAGTTACTTCGTGAAATAAATTGTGTCATAACATATTGCAAATCCACAAGTCACTTTAACCAAGCCTCATAAAAATGTTTTGTTGTTCAAAATGTGACAGGTATAAAATTAATATGTGTAATGAGAACGAGTCGAAAAACGTGTTCACATATACTATGTACGCTAATTAATTATGGAAATACTCAAAGATGTACGATAAAGTTACGTGGCCTGTAAACAAGCACTCACAATATATAATTTAATTTAATTCGTAGTTAGTAGTAAAATGGTGCAATATTTTTCGAAAACACAACCCTTTGAACAGAAATTTCGAAGTGTGTTGATTACATTCTAGATCATGTTTTTTATACCATTTATGTAGCAGACAAGCATACGGACCACTTGATAGAATGTGGTTACTCATGACCTATGGACAAGTGCAACACCATGGAAGTCACATTCGTGCTGCCGACCCTATAAAATCTGTTTTTGTGCCGTCAATGAAGAAGACAAAGCAAGACAAGCATTTGGTCTTCCCACTGACAGCATAAAACTCTCCTTGAGCTCTGGCTACCAATTACTCACCGCCGGAAATACAACACGAGGTTATTATGGCCGCGGCATTATCAAAATGTAGCTGATTTTAAAACTTACAGCCTCACATTCTGATAGATTTACTGTAGGATAGATGGTCTTATTTTAGGAATGTTCCCACTGAATTTTTCCACAGGTCTTTCTTCTTGGTCTTTGTGAACTTGATATAGTTTCTATTATACTAACTTTTTTTTTTGCATTGAACAAGTCTCATAATAGCTGAAATTGCAGATTAAAACAATATTTATTGCAGCTCAGTACTAATGATTATGGAGCGGTGAATTTTTGAAATTGTGTTAACACACGGAATTAAGCTTGACTAACTACAAATGAGTCAACACAGAAAAATACTAACTCAGTTGAATATTTCATTTGATTATTTCCACCATGGTACTGGTGCAGAAACACAGTACTTCTCCTTAATATTTTATCCTTGAAAATGGGCTTAGATTTAGCCAACATACTCGCACATTTTCTACTATCAACAATTTTACGCAGAATTACATTATCCAGCGCTGTACATTTGCCTTTTTCCAGAAATTTCCTTCTTTTTTTTCTTACGATGGATATAGCGAAAATGCTTTTGGACTAAAAGGCATATAGTGGTTTAATGACTACTTAGATGTGTGTGAGGTATTATTGTTGAAACATTGAATATGAGCCATGTTTTAGCATACATCTGTATCTAGCACAGGTATACTGTATTACATAGTAGATAACAACATTCATGGTATCAACATTTTTGAATATTCGAAATTTAAATGTAAAACTAATTGTTCGCAACTAAATGTTAAAACTAATTGTAGCTCGCTTTTTTAGATTTTTAGTTAAAGAGCTATCGGTAATCGGTTCTGTATCGTTCTACAAAAGCCTATTTGAAGCCTTTTTGATGTATATACCTACTGCTAATGTGGACCGCTCAAACGAGGTAGAAAATAAAATCCTACCTCTGAAAATAAATATTAAACCGCCTTATTGGGAAAGGAATATATCACTAAAAACAGTTTAAATGGCACTTGATATGACCCAACCGACGAAATGTGTTATGAACTCCAAACGCCGTGACATATAAACTAAACATTGTCGATTAGAATTTATGATGAGAATGTCAAATACATATTCCTATGTAAATTACTAGTTTATACACAAACACGGGGTAGAACCCGTTTCATAATTAATTGAGCTTTGTAACTTGATGCCCATGGGAGGTTTCACTAGTCGGGTCAAGGCCAAACGATCGAAAAATCATTTAGTCTGCGGCTTTAAGTACACATAAAAGAACCTAATTTTGGGCTACTGCTTCAAACTAAGTTATAATGCTTTGAACGCAAAATGTAAGTTACGGGTTTTCATACATATAAACAAAAACTACTCTGAAGGAGTAGGCAGAGGTGCATTAATACCCACATTTCGCAAACTAGGATTTTTCGTCTCTTACTGCGGTCAAGTGGGCACTTAGTCATAGGCTATATAGGCTGCGTTTACTGTTGGATACAGAACAGCCCTATCCCTTATTTGGCTTCGACGACACCCACAAGAAGAGATGGGGTAGCCTTAGAGCGTTTTTACATTCATCTGACATCCGATATCAGTGTCGGACGCCGATAGCCGACATCCGATAGCCGACACCTTGTGCTGTTGACACATTTATCAAATATAATATAATATATATGTATATAATATATAAAATCGGCCCGATACGGCCATACAGGTTAGTTAGGGATACTGCTGTTGAAAAAAAAAAGAAAAAAATGCAAGCAATTCTCGAGCTTATTGACATGACATGGTATCGAGTTTTTTTTCTTATATTCGTAATCAGCGTTATAAATTAATGCGAAAAGAGACGTAACTAAGAAAACGTCATTATGGTCGAAAATTGCTTGCAGTCGCTGTTTTAGTTTCTTTGTGTACCGATATCGGCCCAAAACAGTGGTGTTTGCTCCGATAACCGATATCGGGCCGGACAATGTGAAAGACAGATACATATGTTCTACATTTGACTTCCTCCGATATCGGATATTCTACTAATGAAAAGACAGAGGAAAAGATCGTCTTTTAGAATGCGAAGGATAAAAATAAGTGGAGAGTGATAAAAATATTAGGGGTTAAAGTATGAAATTGCCGATTTGTACTGACAAATTGAAATTCGTTTTTTTTTTTAATTTAAAGTATTTATTTAATCAAAATAATTACCATTATTATCTATACATTGCTGCCATCTAGTAGGAAGGTCATTTATGCCTTTGCGATAGAACTCTGGTGATCTAGATTCGACAAACTGTGTGAAAGCATTTTGTACTGCCTCCTGAGAAGAAAACTTTTTATCACATAGAAAATTGTCCAAATCACGAAAAAAATGGTAGTCTGTTGGAGCAAGGTCTGGCGAATACGGAGGGTGACGGATAGTTTCTAATTGCAGTTCCTGTAGAGTTAAAACGGTTTCTCGTGCTGTATGAGGTCTCGCGTTATCATGGAGCAATAATGGTGAAGATCGATTCATGAGTCGGGGCTGTTTCACTGCTAGTTTTGCTATCATTGTTCGGAGTTCGGCACAGTAGACATCTGCCGTTATTGCTTGACCAGATCGTAGAAAGTGAATAACACCATGCTGAGACCACCAAACAGTTACCATTACCTTTTTATTGGTAAGCTTTGCTTTAGGACACTGTTGTGGCGTTTCACCTGGGGTCAGCCATTGCATTTCTCGCTTACGGTTATCGTAAAGAATCCACTATTCATCACATGTCACAATTCGATCCAATATTCCTTCATTTCTGTATCGATTCAACAAGGCAACACAAGTTTCAACACGCATTTCTTTCAGCAGATCAGTCAAATCATGAGGTACCCATTTTTCACATTTTTTATTTTATTGATTTGACGCAAATGAGTCAATATTGTTGGTAAGGTAACGTTAAACCATGCAGCTAATTCCTGGGTAGTTTGGCTCGGATCGGCTTCCACCATGTCTTTCAATTCATTGTTATTCACCTGTGTGGACGGCCTTCCTCGTGGTTCGTGCTTCAAATCAAAGTTTCCATCACGAAAGATTTTAAACCAAAATCGCACGGTGCGTTCATTAGCAGTCCCCTTTCCAAACGCAACATTGATATTGCGAGCTGTTTCTGCCGCGTTAGTTCCGCGTCGGAACTCGTATTCAAAAATCACTCGAATTTTCGAAGTATCCATCTTTCTTGTCTAAGCTGAATAAAAAAAACAACTGAAAGTCGATAATCGAATGTTGCACATTTTTAAATGAAGAACTACATAGGTACCATGTGGAAAAAGTTTCACTCAAAAATCTCAAACCATGAAGGTTCTATGTCAATTCGAAGTACCTATTACAATGAAACGGCAATTTCATACTTTAACCCCTATTATTAACAACGCTCGTGTCTGGAATCCATGTTGGCCGTTTAATGTATTTTAAAAAAAGAAATGAAAACCATCTTTCATTTTTTTACACTATCGATGTAGGACGCCAATCCGATTTCGGAGGAAGTAAATGTGCGAAATTTGTATTTGTCTCTCACATTTTCCGGCCCGAGATCGGATATCGGCCAACACCGCTGTGTTGTCAGAGCTATCGTCCTCCGACACCGATATCGGTTCGGATAATGTGAAAACGCTCTTACTCCGCATAAAGCAATCAGCCGAATTAGACACTATATGGCAGCCAGACGACGGAATGCTGCAAAATGGGTGTGTCTAAGAAAAACGACTACTATAGGCTGATTGATTAATTGAACTTCTTAGCTGACGCAATAGCGAAAGTAATTAATTAGAATCATGATCCTTTTACACTTGTTTACATTCATTTAAATATGAGTAATGATGATGTAAGATAAGCATTTAAGTTTTGTGACATTTAGGTATGGAATTGAAATTGCTATTGATAATAAATATGATCTTGATACTGATTTAAATATTATCTTTAACGAGACTTTTATGACTAAACTATAGACTGAACTAAAGGATGCAGATAGAGGTTTAGTTCGAAAAATAAATTAAAATTCCGATCATGAATATTTAAAGCAAAAAATCTATGCTTTGTTACAATAGGGAATATGCATGTGATTCAAATACCGCACATTTTTTTACATGTGGTCTTTTCTTTTAGATTTACGTATACAGGGTGTATTTTTGAAACGGGGCAGTAAGGGCAAGTACCTTAACCGTTGCAGTTACAGCAAAACGTTCTTAAAAGACCTTCCCTAACTTTTTGGGACATTTTGAACTGCATTCACAGATTTTGTAAAAAACTTACAGTTAGCAAAAAAAATGCAAAAAGTTCAAATTTTTTTTTTTATGCCAATCGATTCTATTTCATGTGGGGATCAAAAAACTCTATGGAACCATTTTAGCTTTCAGTACTAGAAAAGACAGAAATCGCCAAAGACCTTTCCCATACATTTCGTACGGAAATATGATAAATCAACTCGAAACTCATAGGTCAGGTAAAATTTTGAACTTTTTTAAATAAAAAAAATCATTTAAACATTTAAGAAATTGGTTTATGAAATAAATTGCTCAAAATGATTTCCATTTTCACGAATACATAAGTCTATCCTTTTTTGCACTGAACGAATGGCGGCTAATAATGTTCTGGGATGAATATTACGTAAAATGGTCATTAATGCATCCTTGAGCTCTTGAACACTGGCGTACGTCGTCTTATACACCTCGTTTTTCACGAAGCCCCATAAAAAATAATCAAGTGGTGTTAGATCGGGGCTACGAGGTGGCCACTGTGTTGGACCATGTGTACCTATCCACTGTGTACCGAATAGGCGGCTCAAATTGGAACGTGAAAGGTGACTGTTATGTGGCGGAGCACCATCTTGTTGAAAATGAACTTTTCGCAATTCCGACAGGGGCCATTCGTCCAGCTCGTTTTCAAGATGGTGTAAAATGACTTCATTATACATGGCAGAATTCAGTTTCCCTTCATAAAATTCCACCATTATGACTCGATTGGACATTATACCACACCAACAGTTGAATGAGAAGCGAACCTGATTATGACTTGCCGTAACTCTTAGTGGATTTTCTTTGGACCAATAGTGGTGATTTTTTCTGTTGTACATACCGTTATTGGAAAAATTCGTTTCGTCTGACCACAGTATGTAATTTAAAAATTCATGATCTCTGCTTATTTTTCCTCTTAGCCATCTGCAAAAAGTAAGCCTTCGAACATCATCATCCGCATGTAACACTTGAACTATGCGCCCATATCGATAGCACTTGTAGCCGTATTTCTTCCATATCTTTATCACAAGGGAGTGGGATACACCTACTTCAAGGGCGACTTGCCTGGACGATACCTCTGGATATGCTTCGACATAAGTTAGAACCGCAATCTCCGTGTCCATGTCCACACGAGGCTGCCGCTTTCTTTTGAAAGAACCCTGCAATTCCGGGTTTTTCAAAAGATTTGTAATAACCTTTCTTGTTGGCACATGCCGCAACGGATACTTATTGCGGTACCACACTAATGCAGCTCCCGCATTTCGATTATTGACAAAATACGCTTCTAATAAGTCAATTTTTTCACGATTAGAAGACATTTTAGCGAAAATCTTTAATTAATAACTCATACGAAGTTTCTCAGCTGAAACTAAGAATAACACACAGATTTTCGAATCAAATTCGAAATTTGAGGGTAAAATTCTTTTTATTTACTTTACAGTCAATTCTACCCACTTCCTGGCCATAACAAAAAGTTAGACCATCGTAGAAATTTGTTTCTGTTGCCGAAATGTATGGGAAACGTTTTTGGCGATTTCTGTCTTTCCTAGTACTGAAAGCTAAAATGGTTTTTTGATCCCCACATGAAATAGAATCGATTGGCATAAAAAAAATTTTTGGACATTTTGCATTTTTTTTTGCCAACTGTAAGTTTTTTACAAAATCTGTGAATGCAGTTCAAAATATGTCAAAAAGTTAGGGAAGGTCTTCTAAGAACGTTTTGCTGTAACTGCAACGGTTAAGGTACTTGCCCTTACTGCCCCGTTTCAAAAATACACCCTGTATATTAATATATTTTACTTCAATTACGATTTGATAAAGAAAATAATTGCTGAAAAGAGCGTAAGTTGAAAGGGAATTTTTTTTCTGACGAATAGCGTTCCTACTCGGAATGTACTTTGTCGTCACATCCCATATTAAAAAATATCAGTTTATGTGGTTTGGTGTCTATTTGTTGTGAATAATTGTCCAGTTGCATTCTTAAATTAAAATAAAACATAAAATATGAATATTATACAATCCAAAACACTTTTAAAACTATTCACGACATCATGGTAGTTGTTAGCTGCTATGTGCATTGACGTCACGACAAGCGCGCCAACGTCCCGGTCGTTTGAAAAGCTGATATCAGCCTACTATTTTAAAACTTTTTTTAAAAACCAAATGTCGCCTGTTTGGCACTGTTTCTTTTTTTAATAATTATAATATGATTTAAATAATCACTTAAAAACATAAAAACAAGACATGCATATTCCCTATTGAGCCGCAAGTAACGATAACATAAAATTCGTACTTTGCAGGCACAACACAGAACTCTCGCTGGTGCTAAAAAGGCAGCAAATAGTAGCGAGTAGAAGCGAAGAGTAACAGCTTTGATACCTTGCTGATTATTCTGTTGTTTAAAAGACAGTACATCAAGTAAATACTGCGTAAGCACTCCGATTTAAGTCGAATGTCACATCTGTATAACATCCTTTGTACTTATTCCAACCACACTTACAGTAATAAATCCAAATTAGGTTAAAGAATTTCCGTCTCATCTCACGTTTATTAACACTCGATGATATCGTCGCTTTTTAATGTAATAATAATAATAACCGAAATAAATAACTACTTTAGTATTGAATGCTAGCTGATGCCCGTGGCTCCACCCGTTTGGATGTCATTTTCTATGTCTGAACACCATCTCCATATATATTCCACCAATCGTATTCTAATAAAAATACGACCCAAAATCCGTGCCGATGTTTTTGAGTTGATCGCGGACCATCAGCAAAAGTGTAGAATATACTGCTACCGGGCTGTCTGGCCGTGGTCTATGTGAAACTTGCGTTCCAGACGTTTCGTCGATCACTGCGGTCGACATCTTCAGTGGCGCAGGGCAGGGCGACGACGACTTCCGAGACCTTGCCTCGCCGGCGGCCGAGTGACTGATGCGAAGTCTTGAATCACGGGCGTATTTATAGGCACGGTCGGAGCGGGGAATCGACTCACTCGATTCTGATTGGTCGAGCGTTGTGGCGCGGACGTACTCGATGCTGATTGGTCGTTTGCACTGTGATACCGAGTGGCTCTCAGTGCTGGGTACCAATCTTTATGGAGCTGAAATTCCTCGTTTTTTCGGTTGAAGTTGTTGGGATGCTTGAATATTTCGATGGCTTCTCGAAGTATACGTGGGAAAAAATGTGTAGTGGTAGCTAGAACTTTCGTGTTCTGAAATTCGATGGTATGATTCCCATCCTCTTGGGTGTGTTCTGCAACCGCTGACTTGTCGAAGTGGCAGAGGCGGCAATTACGTTCATGTTCCGACAGGCGGGTCTTGATGCTTCTTTGGGTGGTGGCCACGTATACCGAGCCACATGAACATGATTCTGGTGTACAGAATCCCCTGCTTCATCATACTGCATAATCATACCATCGAATTTCAGAACACGAAAGTTCTAGCTACCACTACACATTTTTTCCCACGTATACTTCGAGAAGAACTTTAATCAGGAGTTTATTATTTCCAATATACAGCCATAAAATTAATAAATAACTGTACAATATTTCATGTACAGTACCGGCGGTGAGTACGGTTTTCATTTAAATATTAAAAACATGACAAAAAATATTGATAATCTCTGTTCGGTTTCGGTTTAGTTAACAAAATTTAACTACCTTAATTAAAATTCACCTCATTAATTGAACACTGTTTTTCAAGGAAATAATAAATGGATAAAATATTCTAGCCAATTAACCTAGACGTTGAGCGAAAGCTTTCTTTATTAAAACATTAATTGAATAAACAAATTGGGCAATGTAGTGACGAAATTAGAGCTCCGACGTGGTATAATTTCTATATACTTTGGTATGTTGTGAGATTTTGTTAGACTTTCAAGCTAGCAACAAATAAAATTGGTAGACTTTTGGATTCGTCATTTGTGTTATTGTCATCTTAACGTTTTTGGTGGTTGCATTGCACAGGGTCGGCAGCACGAGTGTGACTTCCTTGGTGTAGCACACGTCCATAGGCCACGGTAACCACTTTCTATAAGGTGGACCGTACGCTTGTCTGCCACCTCAGTAGTATAAAGAAAAAAGATAATCTTAGTTTCAGGTAAAAATCTAATCGGGTAATTTAACTATTTATAAGGAAATGTAGGTACGTTTAAGTAAAGACATCGTTACTTTAAGTCTTCATAAATAACTTGAAGTAACAAAATTTGAAGAGTATATTCAACATGACTTGAGGTAAAAAACCGACTTTTACAATTTATTATTTAATATGCCGGATATTGGAAAGAGCACAAACTACCTTCAACTTAATTTACCTTTCTAGAAACCTCACTGGAAAGTTAATTCTAATATAGATTATATTTAATAGCACCCTTTTTCCACTAGGTAGGGAAAGCATGATCCATTTACTTAAATCGACTTTTGAAACTACGCTGAAACTTTAAGAATCCGTTTGAAGTTTAGTTAATCTCATTTACCTAGAATGAAGTTACGCAGCTTAGAATTTTTTATAGTTAAAAATATTATTCAAGCGTACATAGCTAGTTAGTAACTAGTTTAAAGAAATGTTTGAAAGAATGGTTGGCTGTGGTCCGCGGGCCATCAACTTTTTTCATGACCAGCCCTTATCGGGCGTTATTGTAATGCTTCAGTTATATTATGAGGTATTAATCTGATATCTTAAATAAACAAAAATCGACATTTCACACAACACTAGACCCATGGTAAGCATAGCTTAACTAGCTTGTGTTATGGAATTTAGAATGCGGAAAACATACTAAGATACTTTTTTTGTAAATACATACATATTATACATAGAAACACGCAGACCAATGCAAATATACATATTCATATAAAGATACAAATATTTGCACTGATTGAACCCGCGCCTCCTGCCTAGCGGCCGCATTTACTACCGCCTCGCCACATATAGAATAGATAGAAAGAAGAAAGAAATCTTTATGTAAAACTTGTTTTTGACAAAATGTATATCAAAATATATATCTTACAAAATTCGTATTGTACACAATCACAGCGTAGAATTAAACACAAGTTTAGACATGTTTTGATAATATTTTTAGAAGTTTTGTTTATACCATACACAAATTATAATTCAAGTTTTATAACTTGTATTATATTGTGTTTATTAGAGTAATCCAGGGGCGAATACATTATGTTCAACTTATAAATGTGCTTTATGTTTATGAAACACCCATTATGAATACATTATATATATTTGCTCTAAATAAATCGTATTTATTAAGCTATGACAATGTTGGACAGAACGACATGAAATGTCAAAATATTATAACCAATATGACCAACTGTTGCCCGCAACTCCACCCTCGTGGATGTCGGCTATCGCTAAGTGTTAAGTCAACATAGTAGCTTTATGCATGGAAAGTCTCAGCCCGATCGGTTTGAAATTGACAAAGTTTCATACAAACTTTCATCCCCTATTTTATCCCTTTGGGGATAGAATCAATCAAAATCTTTTCTTAGCGGATGCCTACGTCATAACATCTACCTGCATGCCAAATTTCAGCCCGATCCTTCCAGTGGTTTGGGCTGTGCGTCGATAGATCACTATGTCAGTCAGTCAGTCACCTTTGAGTTTAGATAGAGTGGCGTTGCAATGACGTTACTGCATCCAAGAGAATGATTATTTTGGTGTACCAAATTCGTCTCAGTAATGCCATTACCCATCAGTGTCACTATCAAGTGACATATCAAGTCAATCCACATCTTACTTTTCCTACATTCAGAAAATATTGTCTTGGATAGTTTGAAGCAGATGTCAAATCGTAAAGTCTTGAACGATACGGAATAAAAATGTGGTAATTTCCTTTCTCATAGCGTGGTCATGGTATATCAACAAAACTTTATTTACATCCCAATTGCATACAGTTTGGTTCAACAATCTAAATTGCATCAATGAAATTGAGCAATGCTATCACAACCATGTGTAAACTACATAAAAATTTACTTTGAATGACCCGTGACTTCCAGCTATGGTTACACTATCAAAATGCATAGAAAATTAATGATTTCAGTCACGAACGTTTTCCGCTGAAAGCCATCGTCATAGGAATGAATAATGAAATTGTAGTGCAAAAGTACACACAACGTTTACGTGATATGTATTTTCTAATAAATTCAATAAACATGTTGTGTAGAGGAAGCTCGTGAAGTACCTACATATGTATAAAAACCATAGGTATATAAGATTGTACCGAAGTTTATCGAAGCGGAAATGTGAAATTAAAATGCAATGTTATATATAATGTTTCAATGTTTTAAAACGCAAACGATCTCTAGCTTCTTCATCCTAGCGTTAATCCCAGTTGCATCCGAAGCTTTTCAACTTGAAGTCTGGGGTCCGCTTTTTATCAGTCTAACTGCGGATTCGGCTAAACTTTGATATTTTCCGTGAAGCGACTGCCATCTGACCATCACAACCCAAAGGCGACATCGAAGCATTGCAGCTAGACCAGTTGTTGGATTTTTGAGATAGATATTTGTATACCAACCGGGACCGACGGCTTAACGTGTTCTCCGAGGCACGACCAGACCAATGCAGATATCCATATTCCTGCGAACAAATATTTGCACTGAGCGGGGATCGAATCCGCGCCTCCTGCGCGGCGGCCGCGTTCACTACCGCTATGCCACGGAGGCTGTCACGCAAACGATCTCTATATAAGAAGTAAATGGCAGGTCGTTGTCTCGGTCTATTCCGGAGGGAAATAGGCGTGAGCGTACAGAGATAATGTATCATTCATACAGTCAACATCAATAATGCCTTGGTTTTCCCCCTTCCATACTGGAACTAGCACGAACCCTAGCACGAACAACTATAGTAATCGTATGGTCACCGTATTGAGAGAATGGAGCATTGCGATTGGCCGCCTGCCTACTGTAAGAGCGTTTTCACACTCATCCGATATCCGATATCCGACATCTGATATCGGAGGAAGTCAAATGTATGAGATATGTATCTTTCTTTCACATTGTCCGGCCCGATATCGGTTATCGGAGCCAACTCCACTGTTTTGGCCCGATATTGGAACACAAAGAGACTAAAACAGCGACTGCAAGCAATTTTCGACCTTAAGGACATTTTCTGTGTTACATGTCTTTTCGCTTTAATTGATGACTGATTACGAATATAAGGACTGATCACGAATAAAAGGAAAAAAACTCGATATCATGACATGTCAATAAGGTCGAAAATTGCTTGTACGTTTTCTTCTTTTTTTTTAATTCCTAGCATCCCTTACTAGTCTGTGCTTTCGAGCAAATGGCCGTATCGGGCCGATTTTATCGGATAAATGTGAAAACAGCACAAGGTGTCGTCTATCGGATGTCGGCTATCGGCGTCCGACACCTACATCGGATATCGGAAATCGGATGAGTATGAAAACGCTCTAAACCTGTATTATGTACGTAAAGCCGGCCAATCGCAATGCTCCGTTCTCTCAATACGTTTACGATACGATTACGATAGTTATTCGTGCTAGTGGTAGGTACTGTTGACTGATTGTTCTGATATTTGGTATACACAATACAATAATATTATGTCACTATAAGTTAATATTTGGCTAAAACATTATATATGCTTTCTTTCAGCGGATAAGAATTCCTATTCACCTTAATTTTAAGCTTGTGGATACCTAGTTATTTAGAGGCGAGTTATGCATTTACATTTCTACTAGTATTATTTTTGACTTCCACCGCCGTAATAATATGGTACCGGTCATTAACGTCAGATGTCACTATTTGAATCGTCTCACAAAATAAATCCAATATATTTTTATCTAAAAAATGAATCAGATGACTTTACGATCACACGCAAATTTAAATGCAAATATAAATATTGCACGTTCAACAAGTTATTACAACAAATATTAAAGTATTTAATTTCATACTAAAACTAAGGTACCTACTCGTAATATCGGTAGGATCGTAAACATGCTGTCTTTAGATAATTACATCAGAAAATATAATTGTACTCGGTTTATAAAACAAAACACTCTTGATTAGTTTTTCTTAAGGAAAACTCTGTTACAGACACAAAAAATGTGTATACTTTCTCAGTAAAAATATGTTATTTATTTCTATGACGATAGCTTTCACCGGAAAACGTTCGTGACTGAAATCATTAATTTTTCATGCATTTTGATAATGTAACCGTAGCGAAAAGTCACGGGTCATTCAAGGTGATTTTTTATGAAGTTTACACACGGTTGTGACACAATTGTTCTAGGTGCTTCAGTTGTGTAATTTAGATCGTCACAGTAAACTGTTAGTTATTTGATCTCCAGTATTTTATATATAAATTTAGGACACGTCAATTTGACGTCACCTCGCCTGATGAAGTAAGGTAAGTTGAAGGTAAAGTCTCAGGAAAGAGGGTTACCATTACATACATATGCCATGTGCCATGTGTCAGCTTGACGGTCTCATCAAAAGAGGATTGTCGTCGCAGCACCGCGTGGCTCCCACCGGTCCCACTAGTGCTGCAGTCACAATCCTGTCCGGCTATGCACTTGCTGACCCCTGAATGCAATCCAACCGAGATTGGATTATTAGAGATTTTTGCAATCGTGCACAGTGGCCGAAATAGGACAAACTTGTGCCATCAAGTTTTCTACCACCAGATATATTCAATATAGATTTAAGAGCCAACACTATTCGATACCCGATATTCGATAACGGAGAAAGTCTAACATATGACATAATATAGATCTGTCTTTCACATTACCCGACACCACTGTGTTGGCCCGATATCGGATCACAAAGAGACTAAAACAGCGACTGCAAGCTATTTTCGACCCTAATGACATTTTCTTAGTTACGTATCCGTGTGGTGACGGAGAGAGAATACAAGTGTTGCCACCCCCATTATCCGAGGAAGTCGTAAGAGGCGACAAATCGGTGGGATACTCAGACGAGATCGCTGTGACAGAAGGAAAATTTGAAATAAATCCCTTTGCCAACCCGTCTGGCCAGCGTGGCAACAATAGGCTAAACCCTCTAAATGAAAGGTTTTCACAACAGGAGGCCCCCAGTTTCCAGTGGTCCCGCTATTCCTAGCCATAGTAGCGGTTCGGGTAACGGCGGGGCGGGGGTGCTAAGAATCTCCGGGCTACAGGAGGCTACTGCAAACGACTACTACTGGCAGAATATAACTGCAGTACACTTAGGCTGGACCATCACCTTGCAGAACTCGAGGTAGAACTAGGTCGCATAAACTGGTACATATTGGGGTTGTCCGTGATCCGAAGTCAGGGGGAGGACACGATAACCCTTGAGTCAGGCGACCTGTTCTACTTCAGAGGGTACTCTCCCAGGGAGGTGTCGGTTTTCTGGTTAAAAAGGACCTCATTGGCAGCGTTATTGAAGTCGACAGTGTGTCGAACCGGGTAGCGTACCAGATCCTAAAAATCACGAACAGTCGTTCGCTGAAGGTCTATGCGTCCACGTCGCGTTACGCCGACGAAACCGCCGAAGCCGTATATGAAGATATTGCTAAGGCAATAAATCACACCACCAAGGCCACTTACAACGTTGTTACGTGGGACTTCAATGCCAAAGTGGGAGTACAAGAACGTGGCAAGACAAGAATCGGAACTTATGGAGTGGGGCGCAGAAATCACAGAGGGCAAATGCTAGTCTCTCGACGAATCTCGAATCACAGGGGCTCACAGGAAGTGGTTTTGGCAATGCCAGGACTCTTTGATAAGGAACGAGATAGACTTTTTCATAACGAATAGTAGGCACATTTTTAGAGACGTTTCTGTATCAACAGGTTTAATACCGTAAGCGATCACAGACTTATCCGAGGCTCTCTAAATATCAAATTAAGGCAGAAAGGCTCCGAATGGTACGGTCTACTCTCCGACCTACGCCGCTCCAAGTAGCTATAGGGCCCGAAGAGTACCATCTGGAACTTCAAAATCGCTTCGCAATGCTGGAAACCACTAGAGGCATTGATGAGAAAACCGACACAGTGGTCAAAACATTACAGGAAGTGTCTCTAAAGGTGTTTCCCGGAAAACGCAAACAGCAAGAGTCCAAGCTCTCTCCTAAGACTTTCGAACTCATGAGAAAGAGGCGTGAACAACCTTTCACACAGTCGTCTACGTCTAATGAGAGGGGCTTAAACAAACAAATTAAAAAGCTGACACGACGCGAACTCCGACGCTTCAGCACTCGCACAGTCCAAGAGGCGATTGAGCAATCCCAGGCCCCATCTGAGAAATTCTATGGACAGCTGTATGCATCACGGATAAGTAAACCGACGGGACACAGTGATGAAGACCACAGAGCCCCGCTCACGCGCCATTACGCCGAGGAGATACCCGATATCGAGCAGTGCGAGATGTAGGCGGCTCTCAGGCAACTGAAGAACAACAGGTGCCCTGGTGATGACGGAATTACTCCTGAGTTCCTGAAAGCAGGCGGGGTTCCTATCCTGAAAGAGCTTGCAAGTCTTTTTAATTCCGTCATCCAACAGGGTCTAACACCCAGGGCGTCGAGCGGGAGTGCGGTGATACTGTTCTTCAAAAAGGCGACAAGACCTTGCTGAAGAACTACAGGCCCATCTCACTTCTGAGCCACATCTACAAGTTGTTCCTGAGGGTCGTCACAAATCGCTTCGCGGGTATACTCGACGAGTTCCAGCCACCGGAGCAAGCCGGGTTTCGAAAAGTCTATAGCACCGTTGACCACATCCAAACTACCTTTATATATATGAAAAAAAAACACACTTTACAAGTTCCACACAATTATAATTATTTAGTTTTATCACTGTTTAATATTCAATTTATATTTATAATATAATATAATAATTTATAATATTACATATTTAATTAACTTTAAATTTATTTAACTAAATATATAATATTATAAATTAAATATTAAACAGTGATAAAACTAAATATAATTATGGGGAACTTGTTAAGTGTTTTTTTTTTCATATAATATAAAGGTAGTAAAATGAAGTTCCATCGAGAAGTTTCAACAAATTCAATCAACTACACATCCATACTGTTCGGCAGATTGTCGAAAAAACTCTAGAATACAATCAGCCGCTGTGTATGGCGTTTGTGGACTACGAAAAAGCCTTCAACTCCATCGAAACTTGGGCAGTTCTGGAAGTGTCGTGTCGATTGGCGATATATTGAGGTGCTGAGATGCCTATATGACACTGCTAATCAGGAAAAGCGAGAGTCAAAGACGAGATTGGATGCCGCGCCCCTAAACCCTGGTTGCGGGTATTGCATGTTCACTTATTCTGATGGAAATCTATAGTAAAAGTTAGCATACTAATTGCCTTAAAATAATAATAATAAATCTAGGTAGTAACACCCAGTGTCAAAAGTAGATTATGGTTGCAGAGATTTCAAAATTATATCTGAATAAAAATAAATAAATAATAATTATATTAATAAAAGTTAAAACATATTCCACTGGAAGGTTCGCTTAGACTCACCTTTGTACTTAAATGTTCTCATTTGTATTGCAAAAATATTTTTGTGTCAGTACAATAATAAATGCATATGAAAGAAATAGAGAATACCAAGCTGAATATAGTTTTTCTAAAGAGCAGTCAAAACATTTCATAAATAGTAAACCATAAATTCGTTTACTCGATTCTAATGGGCCGAAAATATTGTTGCGTACCAAATAGATTACAATCAATAAAAAATCAAACTGCTACTTGTAGTTTATGTATAGCCATATTCGTTTAATGTGTATTTTCATAGTACGGCTTTATTCGCAAATGAAACGTAAAGCTTCACATTGTATTCATATAAACTAGACAGATTCCTTAGGAGTTCTTGCATGTTCTAAAATATCTTCTTATAATGTGTCTGAATCTGTATGTTTTAATACCTACTTATATAGTGTCCCGTGGCATCGGATGAAACCACACTATTCACACTAGACTTCTGCAATATCCAGTAATTTCACTTGATTCACGATAGCTAAATATTAAACTAAAATTGCGATAAAACTTCAAATCTTTAGTTACAAAATTTCATCAAATAAAATGGATCAGATCACCTTTATTAAAAATGGGGTTGTGTTTACTTATTTATTTTAAAGAATATTAAAATTTGCTATAGCTCAGGTTCTAGTTTAAAATATAATATATTATAAAAGTAACAAAATAAAATAAAAAGTAATAGAAAAATAAACAATTTTAACGTTAAAATTTTACAAGGCTATAACAGACAATAGAAATTAATAAAAACATTGCTGTGAGAATGAAGTTTTTATTTCCAAAACTGAACGCTCGGTAGTATTTCACACGGAAAAAAGTCATTAAGAGCAAAGATATAAAAATATTTGATTGGAAATAAAGAGACACTTTGATTATGATTTATTAAAATGGAAAAGTTATAATTTATCTTCATAAGATTATAATGACAAGATAATGGTGTTTACAGTTGGCTTCGGACTCGTTTAATTGGCTTATGCTATTACGGCACGCTATTGTATACAAGTAGGCTAATGCAAAATGTATAAATAAAATATTTTTCGTGGTCTTCAAAATACTAGTCTGTAGTCAGTTCTAGCCAGTCTCACCAGTTAGCAGGACGGGGAGGGGAATTTCTTTCGGGAACATTGGAGATTAATGGAATATATGAAAGGACAGAAATATCTAGTGATATTTATTTAGGGTTTTGTATATTGGTTTTATGTATATACGTATTTACAAGAAAATATTTACTATAAAATGTGTTTGAATATGTTTATCCACATATTGGACGCCATATTGTAAGTAATAAAATATCCAGTTTGGGTCCAAATAGCGCAGTCACAGAGTATTTTATTTATTCCTACCGTTTCCAGCACTAACTTCAATAGGGTGACAGATTTCTTCTCCAACCAGTTTCGACTTGATTGATTTACAAGGCTACAAAGTTTAATAGTTCTTCTTTTTAAGATTCTGAATCCTCGCCCCGCGTACTTTGCCATGTTTGGTATGTTTATTGCCAGATGGATAACATATTGAACTATGCTTATTACTACGTCCGCAATGCGTTCATCGCTATTGCGTAACAAGTGTCTGAGTAGCTATAATCTGTGGTTTGCAATATAAAAAAACAGATAATTATGCTTTCTCTCTTACATACTTGCATTATGAGTATATTATACTCACTCTGTTTCTCTGTGGGGTTGGTAACGACATTCGATCGCTATCTGTTTCTATCCTTACACGCTATACGAGCTCCTCTACTGTAACCAAAACTTTCATTCAAACCCATCGGCTTCTAATGCTTTTGACCAATCCTTTTTTCAATATTATCCACGTATTTACTGAACTGGGTATTGAAACGATGGTTAATAAATAAACAGGACACGATTTTACGACGACAGACCAAATTCTATTATGTATAGACCACGGTAACTCAGTACTGAACTACACTGGCGCTTCTAAAGGCACCCACACACTATCAGTTTACCGGATGAAAGCCGGACGATATAAATCTGTCAGTTAATCGCAATAATTCACATACTCACAGTTTCGTTAACGATTTTGGACTGACGACTAATACGATCCGATAGTGTGTGGCCGCCGAACGATTCCGGACAGTCATAGGCCGTCAGAGCGAATGAACACACACCGGCAGGCGATCGTACGGCGGGAAACTGTCGACTCACAACTGCTAGTGTGTGGTCGCAAAACTTACAACAGGGAATTGCCGGCAGGCTAAAAGCGCTTTAGTGTATGGGCGCTATTGGCTTAAGACTGCAGGCCGCCGGACAGATCAAAAACTGCAGGCGGACTGTTAGTGGGTGGGCGTCTTAAAGGCTTAGAACAACGCCATAATGGAACATCTTTACCAGTGTATTTGCTATTGATATTAAATGAAATAATAATTTTAACTTGAGTAACAGATTACTCTTTTTAGCAAACAAGTCAAATTAAATAGTAAACAATTCTAACTATTCAGGTTTTATTCTAAGTGGTCACCACGTTAAAACAGCAACTTTATCCTTCAATCCCTATTATAAGAAAAACGCAAGCCTCGACGAAGAATTTAATTAAAAATATTGCTCAAAAGTTTAAACAAGCCAAAATAAGGTTGATAATTGTTCTGGATCAGCGAAGCAGAATAAATAAAATAATTAATAACTGAAAATTCGTTTTGCTTTAGGATCAAAGAAGCGACATTCATTTACAAAACACAATTTATTTCCCAGCTTCAGTTTGTAATTACAGCCAGGGTCGTGGTTGCAAGAATCCAAAATGGAATCCGTCTTGTAACGATGAAATTGTGGCCTAAACAAACGTCGTAAATTATACTTTCTGATCGATAAAATACAAGTAGCTATCTAATTTTGGCCCATGGATTTCTCATATTTTGGATTCGTTCTGTTTACTTTCTTAAATTTGAGTACGGAATACTTAAACGCATCATACACGGCCAAAATACTATAATATTTTATCTTAAGATAGAATATCGCTCACGATACATTCTTTGTGTGTACCAACCAACACACGATTAAGATAATATCGTTTATTCTGTTATGGCACATATGAACGTCAAGATTTTACAATTATGTCAAGAAATAGTAAAATCTTATTGAGCGGACTACAATTAATGTTTTTTTTTAGTTTACACGTATATTACAGAATAATATATAACAATAAAAATTATGCTTTAAAATACATACAAAAATAAAATAAAAGAGAGGGACAGACTGCAACTTTAGGCATCGAAAAATTCCTCCCATAAGATCATTTATATTTTCGTATTACAGTATCTTAAGATGTCTAGCGATATGGTAATTTTATGTTAAGATACGAAATATATCTTAAGATGGTAAAATATTATCTTAAGATACGAAATATTATCTTTAGATACAAAATATATAGCAAGATCCTTATGCAGAGTGTGCTGTCATGTTACATTGTCAATTTTACCGATCATTATTCTGTGACCGTCTCAGATACGCATGTTATTCCGGTAATGTGGACGTATTTTTTAAGCGAACAATTGTCACTAGCGTAATCCATTTCGAACACACTAAAAAATGCCGGACATGGAATGAACGCCAGCTAAATGTATGGAGTTACGATCTACTGTAAGGTCCTAGGGTCACCTGGTCGCCAAAGCCAATTTCACCGGACATTCGGGTAAAAAGGCCGAACACGGTGGACCCCCTTCATTATTGAGAATGTTGTGTCTCAGTATTAGTGGGACGTCAAAATCAAGCGTTTTATTAACTTGCATTGTATGTATGTATGAATGCATATATGTTATTTGATAGCAAATCTTGCTACTCGATATTGAAGCAGATATCCTTAAGCGATTTTTTTTGCATTCACGTTTAGTTTGGATAGCCGCTGTGACAGCCTCCGTGGCGAAGCGGTAGTGAACGCTCAGTGCAAATATTTGTATGCATGAATATGGGTATTTGCATTGGTCTGGTTGTGCCTCAGAGAGCACGTTTAGCCGTCCCGGTTGTCATACAAACATCCTGGAGCCCTCAAAAATCCAATCACTGGTCTAGCTGCAATGATGTGCTCATGCACTACGGGCTGGATCACCATGTATATAGATGAAGTGAGAAAACACCTCGCCCAGTCAAAAGAGAATGATTCAAGCAGACATATTATAGTGTCTTAACCTTAAGATACTATAATATTTTATATCCAGGTATCATAAGATGAAATAAAATAGTATCTTTGCCGTGTGTGACGCCCTTTCAAATGAGGTACTCTCACAAACGATCCAAAATCCATATCAAAACATTTTATTTCGGTGTCGTTTAATGAAAAGAGTGTCCGCATTAGCATATAACACTTTATACTCTTAACTGTTCATCTTACTCCACGGCATGTCATGGCACCGCATACGAAACTCCTAATGAGTTTATGCGATTATGCATTTTCACTTCCCCGCAGAGTAGAACTAAATTTTCCGTTTGTATGTGGAGCCCCCGGGCGAGACGCCAGAGAACTGTGTAAATAACTAAATGGGTCGAATCGAATAGGGAAAACCAGTTTTCCGTTTTTGTAACTATTTTACTGGACTCTTGATACTGTTGGAAGTTTTTGCAAATCTCACTCATTGAAATAAACTATGTCCAGCAGTGGACTTCAATAGGCTAATTGATTGATTGATATCAAATAATCACGAAAATATGAATCGCGATAGAATGTGCAATAAACGCAATGATATTATTTATTGATGATATTATTTCATGGCACAGTGGTAGTTTTTCTGTAGGTTGAACTCATAATTCTGAAAGTGTCAAAAGTTAAAGAAAATATCTGCCTCGCTATAGTTTTATGTCACTTTGCACCACATTAGTTTTTTTAAAAAGCTATACTACTTAATATTGTTACTGCTATTCCACAAAGTTCGAAACTCGGGCGGCCTTTGGCACGTGACGTAGTTGAAGATTATTGTGTTAGCTCAACTTTTGATAGTCACCGATCACGATTTTCTACAGAATGCCAAACAAGTAAAAATAAATCTATTCTGTAGTATTAGCTTGTTTGAACAAAATGATGACGTTTTCGCAAAATTGGATTTGGAATTGCCTATTATTAACATTCTTCTAGAATTGGAATTTTGTGTTGAGATATTGAATACCTACTGTTCGTTTTTACTGTTAGCATAAACCAACTATGGCATGTGATTTATTGGTGCGGTTTTAAGACCTATCACAGTACATATACGTGTGTAACTGTGTGTAACTCATGTTATTAAAATTTCTTGTTAAGTGTTACAGGAAACCTAATAACGCACGAAGTTTATGTCAGGCATTTTAAAACTGAACTCAATGAAAAAGTTTGTCTATTATATTGAAGCGAGAAACTGGGTTGAGTTGTCACCGAACCAGTCATTTCCTTCGTGGATTAAAGCGGGATAAGTACTTTCAAATTAACTATTTGAATGACCTAAATCTAGATAGTCTTTATGTTTTGCAAATATCTGATCAATACTCAACCTATCCTAATATTCTGCAAAAGCTAATATAAAAATATTGACAAAAAAGCATAAATTGAACAAAATTGCGTCACCACCCTAAATATAATTACCGTATATATACAGCAGACATATTTATACTATGTTTCTGACCACATCGCTGTCCGTTCGATTATCAACCTTTTACCCAGATAAGTAAAGTACAATTTCAAAATGCAGCCCAGTTTCAACATCAATCAAGAGAACTTTTTTGCGTATAAGCCATCGATATTAACCGTCAATGATTAATCTACATTGTGTCAAAAATTCCTAGTATTTTTTGGTGTTCTAAATGTGTCGGACCATTTATTTCAAGTTGCTGGACTGTAATTATTTAATAGTAGTGTAAAAGTAAATTGGCACATTCAGGTACTAAGTGGACTAAAAGCTAGTTTTAGTTACTTAAAATCTGTTCTAATTCGGTTAAACATTTGTAGGATACCATTTTGATTGAAATTAATTATTGTATCTAATATATATTGGTTTAACTCATCAAGCGGTTTTTACACCCATTTTTGTTTAAATCTTAACATTCCTTTGAAAGTTATGCAGCTATAGGTAGCATACACGATGTATCTGTTATACAGGTTAATTTTCGAACTTCCTTGAATTTGAATGTTGTTGGAAAAAGCAATTCCCACGGATTCACCTAGATTTCAGGCACACAGGCCCACAGTCGGAGCATCCAAGCATCCCTCAACACGGCCACACAACAGAGGACCGTAGGCGGCAGTGCCTTGGGAAAGAAGCACTGCCTTCTCTCTATTAATATTTCATTTCCACTTTTAAAGTTGTCTTTTCTTGTATAAAATATAATTTGTATATATATCTATAATAAGTGTTCTGTTTTACAGGCGAATCCAGACGAGAATAGACTGCCTATCGTGTCGCACTCTTCACCATGTAAGTGGATTTTATTGCCCACAATACATCAATCACACTTGACGTATTTTCGTAAGTCTTTACATTGGCTTCCGCCGAAATAGGTTCTTTTCTTTCGTATAATATTTTATGTGTTTCTATTTGCTTTTTTGTAAGTAAATTTACCTGTTTTTTTTATTTGCAAGTACTTCTCCTTTCAACTCTTATTACACTATTACTAATACTTCTAATTATACGCAGCATTTTTGGCGTAGCGATACGACTCGCACTCTACAGAAGGGAAGGTTGTGGAAAAAGAATAGAACTACTTTTCCGAAAGGGGGAAAAAGGAGTAATGATATAATTCATATTATTGCTGAGTCAAAGCAGACACTCACAAATTCGAGTATTCTGTTGCATACGCGCGAATTCGCGTGCTTTTTTTAGTGTCTACTATTTTAACGCTTCGATACGCTTCAACTGTGTGCAAGAATATAACAGAAACTAACTCCTTCCCTTCATAGTAGTTCTATTCTTTTCCCATTATCTTTTCTTGTGCAGAATACGAGCAATCTTGTGTAGCATGATTTGCTCCTTAAAGTTTGCTATTGGTATAGATGGCATAGAGCACTGTTTATTAATACTTAATATTATTCATATTAAACATTAGTACTTGGCGCGTACGTTTGAATGTGAACAGATTTCTTCATTTAGTTATATTGGGTGTAGTCCACTTAGAGCACGGCAGCTAGCTTGTATTGTACCTAGAAGTAGTCAGGTACCATATTCATCATAGTTTGACCGCCTTAACACTGTTTGATACAAAATCACGTCCGTTTATAATCAGTAACATAAAACCAAATTATTGTATCTTTATAGTTTTCACTGGAGATAAAGGCGACAAAGAAAACAATGTAAGTATTTTATTACATAAATAAACAAACCAAAGTATTAAGTAGTTATTCTAAGCCAACACTTTTGTTTTGGGCAATCCAGAGACGTTCTAAAGTTTTGTGAGTCAAGTCTTTCTCAACTTCCACGATTTCTCTAATCCGAAGGATCTCTGTCACCCCACCTGAATCAACTTTGGTAGAACTTGTAACTCAAGTCACGTGCATCGTTACATCGATATGTAGTAAAATTCTCGTGTTTCGTACAATCGTGAACAGAAATTGTTAGCGAAATTGGGCCACTAAAAGGAAAGATGTAGAAGGGAAGACTATATTGTTTAAACAGCCGGCGGTACACAGTGGGCAAGATCCAACCGACGGCAACCAAGACAAGACCCTATCCCTGTTCTTTTCATAATATTTAAGCGTATTGTTAAATACTTTGAATGATAAAGACGAGGGCTATAAGTGAAACACGATTAGAATACGTAATAGCTATCGGTCCCTTTCCGTTTTAGATAGTATTACGACAATTTTATTACATTAATCCTGAACTGGGGGCGAATAACAAAAACTGATCTGAATTATTGTATTTATTCAATAGAAACATATTAGTTGAGCTCTGTAGTTTCGGCCGCAATAACTTAGAATGATATTGTACTCTTTGAATTTATAGCCTAATGTTAACAATACTAAATATAAGTTATGAATATTATTAGCATCAATGTACAGTCGGCAAAGGAGATACGATTCCACCACTACATACAACTGAATATGAAAAAGTGCGACTGTATCTTCATTGTTGACTGTACCAAAAACATACCCAATGCAAAAGTTTTGCATTTTTCTTGTTTTTTGAAGGTGCGTCTATTTTTCAGGTAATATCGCCTGGGCAATGTAGATGTAGTTTGAATGACATATCACAAATATTGGAGGTGATGCCCGAGTTAAAAGGTCCACCTGGACCTCAAGGGCCAACAGGAGCTGATGGAACTACTGGAACACCTGGAAAAACGGTAAATAACTTAGTTGATTAAATACGTAAACGGCAGTAGGTATAAAAATATTACTATGTACGTTACGTATTTATTTATAGACATTAAGGTCCGCTATTGTCAAGGGAAATTTAGCTATATTAGACTTCTCGGAGCCGTAAATTAAAATGTGGAGTTAATAAAAGATATGATTACGGTAAGCATTGTCTTTTGACGTTAGGAGCTGTATGTAGGCGTCAAAGGAAGTTTTTGGCATTAAAAGATTGAGTCGAAGATAGAGTCATCTTTTCAAATCGAATATAGTTATTTACAGCTTTAATGTATGTTAAAGATTAAATGCTTGTGTTATATTGAAAGAAGTTAAATATTTAGTTTACTATATAGGTACAGTTTAATTTTTATTGTTCCATACCTAAAGAGGAGGAAGAAAAGGGAACCCTTATAGGATAACTTCGTTGTCCGACTATCTGTCCAGATCTTTTTCCCGGTAATGTGTAGAGGCGTCAAGTTAAAATTTATACCAAATACTCAAGTCTGCAACACTTTGAAACTATGAGAAAATCAGATTGCTCTATTTTCTAAATCAATGCTATCAAAAGATATAACCGTTTATTTAGAAAACTTAACCAAATACAAGGGAATAATAACCCATAGGGTACTACTCGTTCAGCTAGAATTAGAAATTTAGAAAATATAAGTAAAAGTCAACCCGAACTGAAGAGGAGCTAAATAAACTCATTCGAATGATGCTACTTCTCTAAGAAGTGCCAATTATTCGACAGTAATATGAACAACTACGTCTTATAGATTGTGAATATTATTGGGCTAACATTACACGAGTAATTAATATTTAGATTAAACACTACGGCGAATTCGTTAATGATATAAATTAAGATGTTTCAGCAAAATTAATAACGCTGCTTTTAGAAATTTCGTCCGCTTAGAAATGTAAATTAGAAGATGAAATTAATTAGATAGTGAGTTAATATTCATCTTTCAGTACATCATTACATTATTTATATAATATTTGTTCTGAGAATTATATCAGAAATTATTATTTAAAGAAGACCTATTTATTGACGATATGTGGCACAGAGCGGTTGTTAGAGTCTTAGACTGCTAGGGCAAAGGTAGCGGCTTCAATGCATTCTCAGTATAGATATAGTAAAGTGTATTATATACCCACATACAACACAGAAATGTATTTAAAGAATATATATCATACTCGTAGATATTATTGTATTAAAATATAACTCACGTTTAGTTTAAGTTAGTCTAGAATGTTTTAGAATATTTTAAAAAACAGATTTTTATAAATTTTTTCCATTGTCTTATATTACAAACAGTATTCTTTATTCAAAAATAAATGTACTTGTTATTAAAGAAAACACACGAAGTGATATCGATCTTTACACAAAAATATCTTTATTAAAGCAAGCGGCTTTCTAGTCAGTTTGAACAAATAATAGTGATTTAAAGACACGATAGCGTTATCTGATTCACATAAGTTGCCCTAATGTTCTTTAAGTATTCAGTTTTTCTTTGTTTCAGGGCCAAATGGGTGAACCGGGGCCACCTGGATCGATAGGACCCAAAGGCGAAAGAGGGGAGCGGGGGGAAGTTGGAGCACCGGGCCCTGAAGGACAAACTGGCCCTAAAGGCGATCCAGGAGTCGATGGGGCCCCTGGGCTGCAGGGCCCACCAGGGCCACCTGGCCCAGCTGTACCTATTTCAGCAGCAATAATAGTTAGTAGCTTTTGTAATTAAGTTTTATTTGTACCACCGAATCTTTAAACTAACACCTAATATTTTAAACCCACTTCAGCTACGTAAAGTCTACAAAGAAGATACGATACGATACGATAAGTGTCATATGTAAAGATATAACATATGTATATCTCATTTTGTCGATAGCACATTCGCCATCGGTAGGTATATGTCAAAACATTTCAAGTTACCGATCACTTTAGCTCTAAAAGTTTACAAAAAATAATAAAGATTACTAAATGTAAAGCTTGCCCCTCTGATGATTACCAAAATAACTAAGCATCAATTACGTATTAATTCATTTCAATATATCGTTTTCTAACCACCTAACCCAATAACTTATTTTTACACTTAGGACGTTTCAGTTGCTTTTTAGTACCTACTTTGACCATTCTAACAGTAGTGACGTGTTATTGCCATAGGTGCACTCATAGGTAGTAGTAAAAGTGCACTTCTAGGCAATAAAAATCTAATTAAATTACTTCCTCGTATTTACTACTTCGCATTTAACACTAGATTCAAAGGTTTCGCTCTGTGCACAAGTACAAATGACTGCAGGCAAAGCAGGCCTTGCGTGCTGATGTCTGACTAAGGCGCGTTGTTCGTAGGAATTATATTTAAACTGCCCTACTGGATAGTTTATTTTGCTTGTTACATTATTTTTAAACTAAACAAGCGTGTTTATTTTTAATTTAGTGTTATTAGGGTTGAAATTGTATTATGAAATAGGTACATTGTATTTTTGAGTGCGTGTCTCTAATTTTTAATATCAATTGGTGTTTCAAACTAAATATCAATATATTTATGCGACATTAAATACAACATGGACTTAATATACTAACCTAATTAATTGGAAAGTCAAAATTGAGAAGTTGGAAGTATATAAATAAATATAATACATTCATTCATACTCTCATGCGAAATAACTGCGTAGAGGTATGCAAAAATATAATAGATCATCACGTTCTGACCACTAAGGGTGAATTTCATTAATTTAGAGGAAGGACTATCAAAGTGAATTTTATTGCTTCACCACATTTTTCTCGAAAATACTATTGAAAAAGACAGTTATTGTAATAAGTGCAAATAACTGTGTAAATATTAACACAAATTATGTCGCAATGAAATCTACTAAAAATATTTGAAAAATTTAGCTCAATTCCTTGACGTAGTCAGTTAAGGAATTCAAGTGAAAAACGCCCTGGGGACTACTTCAAGGATACTCAGAATGCTGATGCAAAACAAAATACCTAAATAAATCACGTATATTTGCATAAAGACGTAACTAGAGGCAAGCGCCGTGGTCCAGAAATAAAATTTATAATTGAAAATTATACAGTGTGAGCTGACGTGAGACAATAAACCCCCGCTGTCTTCATGGTATGGGTACAGTTTTATTAAGAGTTTAAATGCAAAAAATAGTGGTATGTTGAAAGAAAAGTTAAGTTTTATTAATTCTCATTTATACGAGGAGAGTTTCACGCCCGCAAGGTATGATTCCCGAAAAGAGAGAAAGAAATTGTTTCCTTAAAATATTCGCAGAAACAATTGCCACTCGCTCATTCACGCCTGACGAGAATTGCCTCGCAATTGAATATTGATAGTGTTTTATTTTAAAGCAATAACATAAGGCATGTCATTTGTCACTTGCGAATCTCGTATGATATAATCGAGAATTGAGTGTTTGTCTGTGTGTACACATTTTGACAATAGTATCAAAAGTAAACCGTTATCGAAAGGTAGGGCGATTATCGCTAGCGATAATTGCGTACGATTATCGAACCGAAACGTGGGAGAAACCCGATCTGTCTAAATGACGCCTTAGGGAAACGGAAGGAATCGTGAGTATTAAAGAAATCTCCAAAAGCATTTATAACTCTATGTCAAGAAACAATACGCGGAACCTCCAATGTTGGAGGCCAATAGCGACCAAGGTCCCAGACTGTACCTTCTAGGTCGTGCCTGGTTCCTCGGCAACATGGCTGACATAAGTCAGTGGTGCCATGCAGCTGGGGTCGGTTCGAGCCCGACATTCAAAATTTGCCATTTGGCCAAGGTGAAGTGAACCTTTAGTAAGCTACCATATGAAGAAAAATTGGATCACCATCACGTCCTAGCAACTCGGCGTCACCCTTAAACAATTGAATATGTGCACAAGTACGTACATAAAATGTACGTAATATACACGAATTAATATTTACATTTCTAAGCCTATTCATAACTAAATGATCCTCTACATATAAACTAGGTCACTTCCACTATTTGTTCTTACACTTGCAAGACAAGTTTTGTATACATCCCTAATCACCGTGTCTTACACAGGAATCACCGGGATTATACGGGTCTAATAATCCAGGGATTCTCGGGCCTACCGGTGAGAGGGGTCAGATGGGACTCCCAGGCCCTCAAGGCGAGAGAGGATATCAAGGAAGTAAGGGTGAAAGAGGATTACATGGCCCAAAAGGCGACAAAGGCGAGAGGGTAAGTGTTATCGAAATGTAAGTCTCAGAAATATTATTGTATCTACGGATTTATTGGTGACGGAATGTTTCGTCGCTGAATTTCACTGTCGTATACGTAGATACATTTAAAAATGTTATAAACCAACAAAAATCAATCAGTCAAATATTTATATGCATATTAAACATTTTATATGTTAAAAAACAAACCCAAAAAATTAAAAATTATTATCCGAAACCCAGACAGACTGAAACCAAAAATGCACCACATATTGAAAGAAAATTAATGGGTCTCGCCTACGGAAGAAGAAATAATTTCTAAGAATCAATAAATCCAATCACGAAAGATAAGTTGTGATCGGATTTATTGATTCTTTATGTTTTTTTTATTACTAAAAAAAGATTAGTTGCAACGGGATTTAAACATGCGATATGCGTTAACGATACGCTTTACAATACTGATGTAAAGACAGTTTAACTCTCTTCTCGCCGTGCCTATTCAAAAGTTGGGTACTGTACTGAATATCATGTCAGTCTCTCCTTGAAATAAACTTGAGTTTTAATTACATTGTGGACCTCAATTTGCACATATATATTCATTCGTACATGGAGTATTGTAATACTCAAAACAGATAAATTGGATGGCCCGCAAGGATCGTTATCCATTCCTTTATTCACATGGAAAAGTTACGCTAATTACTATTGAGTAGCGTAAACATGGCTGTTTCTGTTTCAATGTATTTTGTATTGATTTTACTTTATCACACGTGAATTTGATTACAGTTCGTAATCACATTGACTGTGGTATAAACAGGAATATTCTTTGCGAAATAGGTTTTTAGGATATTTTTGAAGTGAAAACTTCTTTAGCGGCGTTGGATGGGTAAAAAGTGTTGAACTCGCGTCAGGATTAGTTGACCTTTGAACCGTAACCGACGACTGACGTCATACAACATTACAACAGCTACAGATTGATTATTTTGTTAGGTGCATTAATAAGCTTCGCGGCTTACCGGTAAACGCTTCGTCTGTAAGTCCTTATGGTTTCGAATGGCATCGGGTTCGAACCTGGGCTTCTGACACTTTTCGTGATTATTTTTTCTTTTTGTAACTTATTACATTTTGTGATTATTTTTTCTTTTAATACTGACACTAAGTTAGTAGCCTAAACGTCTCAAAAAGCATTAAACAGTTGGGCTACAAACTTGAAATTATAAAGTCAGTTAGTCATTAGGGAGAATAACATTATGTACAAATTACAAATTAATTGTTGAGAGGATAATGAATGGCCTGATTAAACCAGTTTATTGATTATACAGATTAACTATATCACATTATGTGATTAAACATCAACGTTAATGCGATTTTAATTAAGACACTTGAACATGAACAATGACATGATAGCATTAGCATTATTAAGCTGAT
Source organism: Eilema caniola (assembly GCA_949126895.1). NCBI lineage: Eukaryota > Metazoa > Arthropoda > Insecta > Lepidoptera > Erebidae > Eilema > Eilema caniola. Next base: position 7,996,657 of record OX421476.1, read on the forward strand.
GGTCAAGCTATAGGCACATTTTGACGGTATTATGATGGAAGGATTAATGCAATGAGTCACATTATCGACATGAAATTATAAGGAATAAAACAATGAAATTTGATCATATATCTAGAGGATGGTAAGGTCTGTAGTGTATGGCCTAGTGATGATTGAGACATATTCAAGTGGTAGTTACTACTGAGCGATTGTTGGTAACAGTCTTTTACACTGTCTAATTTAACTCCTCATCTAAATAAAATGCCAAGATTAAGACGACACAGGATTGTGTTTGTACCCGTTGTGGTTTTATGATAAAATTCTTTTTCTAATTCTTCTGGGTTTTTAGAGACATTTTTAGAGCTAGAAAGGGATATTTTGATTTCATAAATAAGTAAGATGTATGGAGTATTTTACTTTTCACTCTGCAGCTAGAAAATGAGGGCGAAAACAGCGCACGCTAAGTGCCTCTTACATATCTATAATGATACAGAAGCAAAGTCTGAATATTATTTTGATAATTTGTATCGATCTCTTTGTTGTTCTGCTGAAAATTACTTCTAATATATATATTACAAAGTTGACATATCTAAGTATTAGTCTGAGTTCACTTCAAGTTTACTGGAATACCGACAAGCTAGGAAAACATAAAGTTATAAGTCTGGCTAAACTTTGGTTTTCGGGCTATCAATCAAAACTTTTGTGGTCTGCGCAAACTACTGATATTCGAATTCAAAGTAGGTATAATATTTTCTAAAACTTACAGCTGGTTTATTAATGGAGACGTTTGGTGATCGATTCAAGGTATTCAGGAATAAATAATAATGTTTGCCCGTTAACAGTGGATTTTTAAGTTACTAAATTCGCTGCCATTCAATGATTTATCCACCGGTACAACATCAATCTCAATTGATTGCAGAATTTTCAATAATGAAATTCGATTTTAAAGTACATAAAACGTAGCTTTCGAACGCTTTTGAACGAAAACTCAGCAAAAGTTGCCCTACCCAATAAGCAACCATACACTAACAATCATAGAACTTGATGAATGTAACTAAATCAAAATAAAATCACGCTGCGCCCGTCGCCAAATAATTACGTAGGTATTCGGATAATAAACTTGGGTCTAACGCAATAAGTGACGGGTTGACCCTCATAACGGGACGTTATGTTACCTTCGAACCGTGAACTCATAACTGTGTTACAGGGCTATGTGGGGCCCAGAGGGCCACATGGTGTTAAAGGAGAGCGCGGCCTAACGGGCCGCGACGGCACGCCCGGACTTCCAGGCGCGCACGGTCGCCCCTCCGAAAAAGGGGAAAAAGGTATCTAACTTACTCAACCATCAAATTTTATGTTACTCTATGACCCATATTTATACCCGGGTAAAGCGTTCGCGAGATTTTTAGGGGTTTATAGTAACGATTTGGAAAATCTTTATTTCTTCGCGCACTGAACCCTTTGGATTGGTTTTCGAGTGCTTGCACGCAGTTTATTTATTATTGCTGTTACTTTTTACGATCGTCTAGAGAATTTTTGTTTTATTCCTGTATCGGATGTTTTTCTGTTATTATTTTTTTGGGTTGTTCGTAAAAGTTTAACATATTGAAATAAATGTTTCAGAACTGGCAATATTTTTATGTTTGTTAACTGAACATTGGGGATAGCAAAAACGCTTTGTAGGTGAACAAAATAAATAAATTCCTTTTAGTAATTTTCTGCTCTAGTGCAAATTGTAGTTTTAGTGTTTTAAATTACTCTATATTTTACTAGCAATTTTATAACACAAAAATATAAGCCTGACGAGTACCTAGTAATAAAATGGCGCTCTTATACAAAAAACGTTTGTTTTAAATAGGTGCTCGAGGTCTTCCCGGCCCCCCAGGACCAAGTGTGCCTGTCATATCAGAAAACGCGGTGCTAAATGACGTCACACGTGCTGGTAAGTTCTATAAAATAAATACATAGTTATATTTCTGAGAAAGTCATGAAAAATAATTCCTGGAATATTTTTGGAGAATTTTAAAATGTAAAAATGGCATAAGAAATCGTAATGTTGTTTCGCCTGCCCTGCCCCGCCTTAGAGCGTTTTCAGATTCGTCCGATATCCGATATCGGTGTCGGACGCCGATAGCCGACATCCGATATCCGACATCCGTTATCGGAGGAAGTCAAATGTATGAGATATGTATCTCTCTTTCACATTGTCCGGGCCGATATCGGTTATCGGTGCCAACACCACTGTGTTGGCCCGATATCGGATCACAAAGAGACTAAAACAGCGACTGCAAGCAATTTTCGACCTTAATGACATTTTCTTAGTTACGTGTCTTTTCGTGTCTTAGCTTGAAAGATTCTAAATGTCTATCCTTCATTAACACTATCCTTCTTTCTTACCCCTACCCTAAGCCTATTACACAGGACATACTGCTCTTTGACACGAATTTTGTTGTATGGTGTTGTATAACATTTGGTCTATGAATAACATTGTTAATTTGATATAATAGTTAACATTAAATACACAACTGATATTTCATATCGCCTCAATTGATTGATAAGATATTTTTTAGTTAGTTATTCAATTATCCAGAGCTTAGTAGCATTATATTGTATACGAAATGTTAAAAGTACCCAATTAAAACGATAACGGCTACAGCATAAAATGATCGCAAAAAGTTTTATGTACCAATTTAATTAAAATTTCATTTGGTATATGCAACGATTACGAACAAAAATTTACATATTTTTCATTGTAATCAATGTAACGATACCATTTTCGATGTATAGTTTTGAAGAGTTAAAATTTTATAGTGTATGTATGTAATGTTGTTTCAAAGTCGAAATAATACATCATGGTAAATATAATGATAATTCCAATAGTGATTACGTAACAGCTTTAGTTTTGTATGAAGCTGCTTTTCAAATATAAATACAGCATCAGTCATGATAGTACTACAAGATACGATTTTTTTTCCTCTGGAACATTTGTAGTCTTGGTTTGTGGCGCTAAAATTTGCCTTAGAGCCTATTCCGTGTAGCAGCTCTGCTGTACCGCTTTGCGGGTGAGGTTGGTTTTAGAAGATGACAGTGACCCATACATTTTCGTAAATTTACACTCGTATAGTATAGTTATTATGTTAAAATTAAATCATTCCGACAACACATCAAATAAAGGCTTTGTAGGTCACGGCAAGCTTAAAGGTATTACGATTCATAGTCTGACTATGAATATTATAGAACCGAAAGAGCTCATTACTAAGAATCTATTGAAGAGCTTGTAGTAGCCGGACAACTTAATAATATCAACGACAACTTCCAAGAAAATCTAATTTCAGTGTACAATATAATAAATGATAATTGATGTATGAGGATACATGTGGGTAACGTGTACATAATTTACAAGTAAAGCTGTTAGGGCGGTAAGTCATTAATCATTTTCCTACTATAGACCATCTGTTCATATTGGATCACTCTATATCAGCCCCATCTAAGTAATCAGTTTATTTATCATAGTATTCTTGTGTAAAAGGATTGTAAGAGGATATTATAGTCATCATTACACTCTTGAAGAAAAATGTTTTTTACGAACGTGCATTGGAATTAATTTTTACTATAACGAAACGAAAGATGGTAAGCTAAAGAAAGAAATGATTTTTGATCATAGCGTGTAAACGAATCTGCATTAATATTTCATTTTACAACAACTTAACAAAGAAAGGTAAGGAAAACGACCATCAATCATTCACATAACCAGAAATAAATGTTCTCGCATAAGGTACCCGAAAATAGTGTGTCATTTATATCCAATTAGAGCAGTTTTGTTCTCAAAATTATAAACTTTTGAGATCGCGTTTCCCAAGGAGCTCAGGTAGTTCTAATGACTAACAGATTAACAATACTAGAGCCTAGTGTGATTCAAACAGGTGATTTTAAACATCTAAAGGAAATACAAGCTATGTTTAGATTTCAAGCACATTGGAGAAATTGATATCTTAAACAGCATTGAACAGAAGATTTATTAGACTGGCAACGGTATAAAGGGAAGGGAATACCTCCATTACAATTTTATCAAGAACTTTTCTCTGTAGGAATACAACAATAAGTTATTACGACCTCAATCTTTCGTATGACAAGTTGGTTTCTATTGTAGTATGGAGGTCGATTGTTTCATGCGTCTTGCTTATCAATGGATATCCCTTATGGTGACTGGTTGATAAATAATGGATGTTTTCTCTCTCCCTCTCACTTTGTTTGTATCGTTTCTTGTCTATGTTTATAATATAGGTATACATAATTAATTCCGACGTTCATCAAATATTTACAATTTGTTTTAGTTTTGACATTATAGGGAAAGTAACGTCCTATAATTTTTATAATAAGAACGATTTGCCAAAACGTACTCAAAGGTTTAAGTAGTAGACGTAATATTAGTAATAATCATCCCCTTTTCTGCTGATTCACATTTGCTAAATACGAAGTATAATCTAGTGAAAATATTTAGATTCTTTTTTAATTTACGTGTGTCTCTATATTTAAATGGCTTCTGCGCTTTTTTTAGGACTATCATTGGTACAGTCACCATCAGAAAAATGTTGATCACCAAAGTACTCAAAATAATCGAAATAATAAAATGCCAATTTTATTTAAGTTATTACAGTGCTCAAATAGTTGTCAGTATCCAGAGTTGTCAAACCACAGTAGCAATCAGTTTTCCGATGTTATGTAAGTTAGTAGAGTGTTCATTCATATGTACAAACACGCCGGTCGATGGTATTTAGTCAAACAGATGGTCAAAATGATGTTAACCTTGTCATTTAAACAAATTTTATATCCTTCTCAGACAAAATATAGTCTTACCTTTAATTTTTGGTCTGAATTTTGTATTTTTTTTTTTATTCTAAACAGTTGGTAGAGCCGTAAAAATTAACTTCCATTGGTGAAAAATACGAAGAAGAATAAATACAATATCAATCATGTCACTTTGTGAAATTAGTTTACACGTATTTATTTATTACGTATTCGATCTCTTTTCTCACCAATTCAAGCTGATAGTTTTAGACTCAAGCAACTGTCGCGTATTAAAAAAAAATACAAAGTGTGTGTTTTTGACCGTAAACTTGATTAGACACCATTGATCGGTGTGCTTACACATATATGAATATAATCACTCTGCTATCTTACATAATAACGGAAAACTGATTGCTAAGATGGTTCACTCTGGATACTTATAGCAATTTAGAATTTTGGTATTCAGATTACTTTGAGTACTTTTGTCGTTAACATTTTTCTGATGCTAACTGTACCTAAATAAGTCAAAGTTTCAATCAATCAATTAACCCACCGGAGTCAACTGCTGGACATAGGTCTCTCCCAATGTGGGCCATTGCTCCCGATCCTCAGCCTTCCACATCCAGTCAAAAGTTTATTTGGTTAAAATTAAATATTGCTGAAATAAACAAGGAGCTGTCATACGCCACAATAACAATCTGCAGTTGATACATGACCTTAGCCATCACATTTTCATAATTAAAAAATAAACAATATTTCATTCGCAGCAATATTTTGTCCTCCATGAAAAATAATTACTCTTGAAAACTCGAGTAAGTAGACAAACGTTTAAACATTCATTTCGGAGTCACTAACTAAATTTTCGCTAATGGACCGCTTAGATGAGGTGGGTTGCAAGAATTTGGATGGAAGAGCTTCTCCTAAGTATAACATAAAGGCCTGGGTTATTTTCTGAACTAGAATTAGATGATTAGATACACTAAGACATAAATAAATATATACTATAAACAGGATTTTATTTTCAGAGGCAGCTATTTTTAAAGGATGGAAAGGTGATCGAGGAGAAAAGGGAGACAAGGTAATTAGACTAGAAACAAGATTTCAGACTTTTATATTTTTATACTTACTGCAAATACTTCTTAGGAAACAGACAAAGCTAAGAAAGTAATGTTTACTGCAATATTATCATACAATCTACTTACTCCGAGAACTAACAAATAACTTAGTCATTAATGGGTTCTATTACGATTAGATTTACGAATTTACAATTTACATGAGCATAACATTGTTCCTAATTCTAAAATATACCGGCGGGTACAAAATTTTTATTAAATTTTTTCATTATTACGGTAGGAAATAAAACACCAATCCAGATAGTAGTGTACTGTACCACAATTCACCTTACTTTCACCTCCATCACACTACATCACATAATAGGTTAATAAAACTATAACACTCGTAAAGAGATCGAGAGAAAAAAAAAACAATTTTTATTTTGAACCTATATAATATTCGTAATTGGTTTACATTTGTCCATAAATTTCTGTACTTTCATAACTTTCGTATGTAATAACTTTCGCCCCTCGGTCTATAAAAATGTACAGACGAGTTTTATGGTATAAAATACTCTTCAGAATGTTTCGAAGCATAAATCAAATATATCTCAAAACTAAATTTAGGGCGAGAAAGGAATCCGGGGTATGGAAGGCCCTCAAGGATTTCCCGGTAACGACGGAAAACCGGGAGAACGTGGTGACATTGGACCATCCGGCTTACCTGGAACTCAAGGCCTAATAGGATTAAATGGACCCAAAGGTGATAAGGGTGAAGCTGGACCGCCTGGGCCAGTTGCATTATCTAGAGACGAAGCCTTAATCTTGACAAAAGTAAGTGTAAAGTAAACTACAATATTGATCTAAGCAACCTCTCTTATTTCTGGAAAAAACGAAAATAATATTTGTATGTGATTCCGCCACGTTTAATTGAAATCCATTTTATTAAACGGTCAATAACATGTACCAATATTAATTTGTTTATTTACGCCACATATTGATAAATCAAATAATCAGATTTTCATGCAATACATTAATGACACCTACATGTTTGAAATATTAAGCCACTATAAACTTAATTTGGCGCTTCAATACAAATTATAATCAATCAATCAATTGCAGATCACTACCGGACTTTTAATATTTTTTTTTAATTCTTGTTACATAGGTATTTGAATAATTTTAGCATAGATATAATATTATATGAATAAACACAGTCATAAACTTCAATTAGGATTCCTTTTATAAACAGGGTGATAGAGGTGAGACTGGTCCAAGAGGCAAACGGGGACATCCTGGACCTCCTGGGCCTCGTGGGCCCCCAGGGCTTCCAGGCCCACCAGGTACATCAGGGACTAATGGTATATCTGGTGATATTGGATTACCAGGATGGACGGTAAGTTAAAATCTATTAATAATACTAGCTTTTGCCCAGCTTTTTTCTTAAACTTGATACCCCTAGCCATAAAACTCCTTCTCTCCTTATGGCTATTAAAGGAGTTGATATTTACGACGTATTGTTTTTCAAGTATTACTATTATTGATGTTAATTCGAATTATATGACAGTTAATTAGTAAGTATTAGTAATTCGATGATAGTTATATCGAATCACGTTTGACAGGGTCCGCCGGGTGCTGTCGGGCAAACGGGCCCGCCAGGGCCGAAAGGGGAAAAAGGAGACCCTGGCATTAGCCCACTTGACTTGGAAAAGGTAAAGTCATATTCCTGCCTAATTGAATGCTTGAATATCTTTTGGTATTTTCCTCTATGTTTTCCTTTGAAAGGTGAACAAAGGTTAAGCCTGTTTACTTGTAACATTTTATATAATGCCAAACAATTCTAATATTCTAGCGTCATGTAGATGATAATATTAACGAATCTTTGGTAGGTTAAGTTAAATACGACATGTGTAAGAGACATATAATAGGATTAATGTTTGTATAGTAAATGATTTAATTTATAATTAAATGCAGTTTATTATTTCAATAATACAAAAAGAACAGCAATATTTCTGGACATGAGAAATTAATGATAAGATTTTTTATTTAATTACCATTCTTTATACTGCAAATCATGAATATAATTTTGAAAACCCTCGAGGGACTATAATGAATCTCTTATAATGCGGTTTTATCTCGTGCTTATATCAAACACCCAAATGGAATGTTTGCGGGTTGCTCATTAACTCTTTATTTTCCTGGTTAAGTTCCGAGGCATTGCAGGCAAACACTTTTATCTTTTTTAAACAACCCTGAAAACACCGAAGTAGCGATAAACAAAATGAGAAAAATCAAAAGAACACTCGCGTAGAGTTTCTTGGAACAACTTTTGTATTTAATTAGTATTCAGATGAAACATTTTTACAGCTATTTCTGTCTAATTATAAAGCGGTATATAAAACACTACAAAATATGTATTTAAATAGGTAAAAGGTGAGAAAGGTGATCGAGGTTTTGATGGTGTGCCTGGTCCTCAAGGTAAAGAAGGACCAAGAGGCCCTGCAGGCCCACCAGGCTCTCCAGCAACAAATATACAGTATATCTCAGTCCCTGGGCCACCTGGTCCTCCGGGCCCACCAGGCTCACCCGGCATTTTTCCGAAGGAAATAGCTGATACACTGACTGATAGCCCCGGTATCAATCGTCTGGAGCCTAGCGGTGGTAAGTGTTTTAATTTTAATTATAATATAATTAGCGTTTGCTCGCAGCTCCACCCACGGGGATGTCGGGTATCACGAGTAATCACGACCAAACATTGCTTATGACCTTTATCCACGTCTAATCTATTCCTATACCAAATTTCATCAAGATCGGTTCAGTGGTTTAGGCGTGAAAGCGTAGCATACAGGCAGACAGACAGAGTTACTTTCGCATATATAATATTAGTATGATTTTTTTGCTTTAAAGTGAGTTTAATTTGAAAACTTCTTTCAAGGCCATCAAACTGTAAACCACTGTTTTAGTGTTATCACCATCTTATCTTTTGTATCAGTTTTGATCACTAAGTTTATGTTCTCGTTGTATAACTTAAACATTTTTAGAGAAAACCTTACACTCAAGTGTGTGAGGACACTGAAGAATAAGATATTCATTCACTGTCTTTCTCTGTTGTTATTTAAAACGTCAATATTTATATTACTTGGGAAATTGCCTAGAATATAATTCTTGGCAACTTTTTAAATAATTTAACTCCAGAACTATCAAGATATAACAGGGTAAATCCAATATGTTTTTTTATTCTACAGGAAAACAACGCGATCCGCTACAAATTATAAGAAACTTGAACCATCTGGTACAATACCGCCAAGAACCTTACGGTATGAAATAGTTTTTATAAACGCTTTTCGTGAGAAGGAAGCTTGAATTGTTTTTCTTATACACCAGTAACTTTGCAACTTTAAGACTTAAAATTCTACTCACATTTTAATGCAGCAAAAAATTCTTTCGAAGTTGAACAATAAAGCGGTAGTAAATAAGAAGTTATTTTCTAGCTTACCGAGATCCACCGGATCCTCTAGGAGAAAATACTGACTTTGAAGACGACGATGATGGAAGAACTATTGTTGGAACTATATTATTCAAAACCACTGATTCTCTGATCCGGGTGAGTTATAAAATTCCTACTACTTCTCGAATAAATATAATTTTACCAAACTCCACTAACATTTTAACGCAACAACTAATAGAATACTAAATAACTTACGATTACATAATTGCTGTATAAATATTTTGTGGTCCTCAGAGCACAAGTTTTGTTAATTATTTAACAGATTTTAGGTCGAAGTTACCTGTAAACTGAATATATATAGAGCTACTTATGGTACCGATTGTATATAGCTATATCAAAGTATTATTTGCAGCTTGGTACAAACAGTCCACTTGGTACCGTGGCGTACGTTATCCAAGAACAGGCGTTACTTGTCCGGGTCAACAACGGCTGGCAATACGTTGCTGTAAGTATTATATTATGTATCTCCTGTGTTTTTACGTCTCACTTATAGTATATTCTCGTTAAGATTAGGTTCATATCGGGATTTTACTAAGTGCGGATCAAACTTCTCAATCAAAACTCGATTAACTAAGTTTTGGCACACCACCTGAATTTTTCCACATTTATGTATATCTATAACGACGGGTTTCCACGGTAAGAGATTTCATGGATGTGGACGCTGACTCGAACGCATTTACTATGACAAACGTGTCTACAGTATCACGGATGATCCTCTTTTCACGGAGAGGAGTCCGGGATTTCCGTAACAGTCTGTGAAATTTCACAGAATGTAACGGGAATCTCGGAAAGTCACCACTTTCCGAGATTGTAATGTACCTTAACACCTTAAGGTAGATTACATTCGTCATGATCGAATTTTTTGCATTGCGTGCAACAATATTGTTATGCAATTCCACTTTGGTTCTTCAGTCAGTGGCATCATTTTGGTCAGTGGCATTCATCTATTTTGGTATAAAGTCGGAGAACAGTTTTTCGACTACATATTTTCAATCGTCAATTGTATAATCATAACTATATCGATCCCTCCTACGTATATTGTGGTAATCCACAAAAAGTCGATTTTTGTTTTATTTCAAAAATAATGTATTTTAGTACTATAGAATCAGTACAAAAATAATTTTAAAGTAATTCTTAAGGTAAGTCTAGTTTTCAGGCCGTATAATATAGTAATTTCTGAATGTAACCGGCGCGAAGTATCGCGACAACCGAAGCGGCAGTTAACGCGGGACGCGGGGGGATCTTCACTGATCGCGCGCGCATCGTATGTGTTAGTAACGGTCGTTCGCGCCGGTCGATACTACGCGTGCAGTGTATTCGCTCTGATTTTGTGTCACCGTTATTATTCGAATTTAAAATACTGTGGTAACAATGAATAGTGGTAGTAATTCGCAATATTTCAGAAAAATTTCTTCAAGGTCTAAAACTATATTTAATTTAGCCGTCAAAAGTTCTGATCTCAATGAAGAGAAAGAAGATAATCCAGGTAAATAATATGTTTTTATGTGAATTGTTCCTTATTACTAGATTAATAAATACATTTTTTCATTATTTTATTCTTATGAGGAACAGAGAACTAGATTTACGTGTATAAACTGTTTATTTCATTTTCTCCGGTGTGTTTTATCGTAAGGAATACTTACAATAATATACATCGGAAGTCAGTGTATTTATTGTGTCTTAAGTGATACTTGCTACATTTAACATGGGAATAGTTAAGTAATATTTATATTGTAAAAATCCATACAATATTTTACGCCGTGAAACATACATAAAAAAAATGGTATGTAATACTTACCATATTTTACGTTGCATCGATAAAAACATACGATACATTACGTGACGTTAAATCGTAGATTCTTTGTATAATATATGAATTTTTTATGGTTTTAGAATCTCCGTTACCCCCGGGTGCTGATATAGAGGCCATAAATAATTTAATGGAAATATTTGATGACTCTGCCAGTTCACCTACTGCTCGTGACTTTGAAGGAATTACCAGTACAGTACAACATGTATACGCTAATACTATAATTAACACTTTCGTCCAATCTTCTGACGAATCAATCCCTGACAGTATGTATAGATTTTATTTTTAATTTTTAAAACATTTTATAAAAATATTGTGTGTTGGTGTGGCTTTACTAAATATATTCTTTTATAAAAAACAACTAAATGGGTTCGACTCTCGTATTTAACGTGTGGGTGCTTTTTTAGTACAGGGATTTTGGGCTGTTATCTAATATTATTTTTGTTTTGCCCTTTAAGCCTTGGTTACTTGCACGAGATTGCTACTAGCGATAAGGCTGGTGATTATACAATGAATGCTTGTCATTACTGCACCCCTTTTTATGTATCATCTCTGTAAAAAGTCTGCAATAAGGAGATAATCTATTTTCTTTGCATGCTTAATTTTCTTATATTTCAGGTTACACTGCCAGGCCTATTCAAGAACGTTACATTCCAGCTTCGGAAAGTGACGTTTCGTTTAATGAAGATCGTAACTTGAATACTCCATGCCCTTCAATGAAATGCGAAATTAATCATCTTGACAATGACTGTAACAATCATTTTTGTCCCTGGTTTGTTCCAAAACAAACTGAAGATATGTATGATAATATTGTGTCCATAGAATCACTTCTTTTACCAGAAACTAGCTTTGCTTCCACTCCTCAAGTAAATACCCCACTCTCATGCTCATCTGTAAATACTACACCTGTTTCCAACAAAAGAAAACCACGGAAAGATAAAGGAAATATTAGGAAGAAGCATGTTTCGGAATGGATCGATGTGAAAAGGAAAGCTTTAAGAAATACAGGAAAGGAATATAAAAGTCGAAACGGTACTACCAGGCCTCAAAAGACAATGGGTCCACCGTGTCCGCAAACATGTCGCATGAAGTGCCGTGAGAAGATTAGCGAGCTACAGCGCTTAAATATATTTACGAGTTTCTGGGAATTAGGTGACCGATATATGCAGTGGAGTTACGTCGCGAATTTGATCACTAAACAAGGAAAACGAAGAGTTTACACAGATAGACCATCCAATCGTAAATATACATTAAAATACAAATTACCGGGTCCAAACTTTATTAATATTTCCTATATCGATGTATGTAAGAGAATGTTTTTATCTACGTTTTCAGTTAGCGAACAGTTTGTTTATACATCTTTAAATAAAATAGATACTACTACTGGTGTTTTGACCCCTGACCAGAGAGGCAAGCATAAAAATCGTGTAGTTAAGATAACTGAAGATATGAAAAAAAGTGTGTGTGACCACATAAGGTCTTTAGCACCAGTAGAGTCTCACTACATTCGGAAAAAATCCACGAAGCTATATTTAGATAGCAATTTGACTTTTCACAGATTATTTCAATTATATAACGAATGGTTTGATTTGACAATGTACTCCACTAGAGCAACTGAAAGGCAATACCGTGATTTGGTTAATGAAAATTTTAAGCTAAGTTTATATGTACCCAAAAAGGATAGATGTGATCAGTGTCACATATTTGACAATAAAGACAACCCATCTCATGAAGAAAAGGAAATTCATCAAGCACATCTTAACAACAAGAATATTGCACGTGAATTAAAAACCACTCATAAAACAGAGGCGAAAAAATCACAAGGTCAGATTGTGACAGCAACATTTGATTTTCAAAAAGTTTTGAATGCACCTAGTGGTGACGGTGTTAGCATTCTATATTATAAGAGAAAATTATCTGTATTCAATTTTACTTTGTTTGACTTAGGCTTAAAAGAAGGTACCAACTACATGTGGCACGAGGGGCAAGGCAAACGGGGTGCTAATGAGGTAGCAAGTTGCTTATTGGAGTTTGTGGAACGCAAAGTAGAGAATGGTTGTAAAGATTTCAGATTTTTTTCAGACAATTGTGCGGGTCAAAACAGGAACAGGATTGTATATGCTTTCTATTCATATATTTCTAATAAAAATAAAATAAATATAACACACACGTTTTTGGAGAAGGGCCATACACAAACAGAAGGCGACAGTGTCCATGCGCTAATAGAGAGAGGCTCGAAAAATAAAATAATTTATACACCATTAGAGTGGTATAGCTTAGTGCGGTGGGTTAAGCAAGACGGCCGTCCTTATATAGTCAAGGAAATGTGCTATTCAGATTTCTTTGATTTCAAACAACTATTGGTAGGTCGTAATTGGTCTAAAAACATTAACGGACAAAAAATTGAGTGGAATAAAATAAAACAAGTACATGTGAAATATGATGAACCTTTAAAAATATATTATAAATACGATTTATCTAGCAATGAAAGTTTTACGCTTGCTCTTAATACCAATACTAGAGCAAAAAAAAAATGTAACTTGATTTCTATTCCTAAATTATATAATGGACCACTGCCAATACCTAAAGCTAAAAAAACGGACTTGGATAGCCTTTGCAAAAGTGGTATTATACCTAAAACATACCATGATTACTTCAAAAGACTTCCTTTTACGGAAGAACGTAATGATTGCTCATCATCTGAAACAGACTCTGACTAAAATTTGTTTGTTGTTGTCTGTAATAATATTGTTTCGTATTTTTGTTTATCTTTTACAAGTGTGTAAGCTCCACTAGATAATTATATTTTTATTGTCTTGTTATAGTTCGTTTATGGACAGCCTCCATGGCGAGTGCACGCGACTGCTACGCATGGGTTCGATCCCCTTGTATTCATGAATATGGCTGTTTGCACTGGTCTGGTCGTGCCTCGGAGAGCACGTTAAGCCGTCGGTCCGGGTAGTTGGAGCCCTCAAAAGTCCAACCAGTCTAACTTGGAACTTCGATATCGCCATTGGTCATTGGACCATTGGTTGTAGAGGTCAGATGGCAGTTGCTTCACGGAAAATATCGAAGTTCAGCCGCATCACAGTTAGACTGGAAAGCTGACCCCGACTGAGTTGGGAAAAGGCTCGGTGAATGATGATGATGTTATAGTTACTTTATAATTGTTAGAAGACTGATGGAACTGTTGATCTCAATCATAAGTCTATAAAGTTTAAGAGCTTTTGATTTGTAGGGGGAAAAAAACTAACATAGTTACTAGTAATTGCTTAGTTGTAGTTTTCACTTCCAAATTGTTTGTTTCTTATAACTTTTTATTTGATATATAATATAAATATTATGTCAGCTCCATTTGATAAGTAATATAGTATAGTAATATATAATTCATGATAAACTAGAAAGACTGATGGAACTGTTGATCTCAATCATATGTTCATAAAGTACAAAAGTTTAGTGTTTATAGTGAATATTATTAAAAAACATTTAAAGACTTAAAAATTTTAGTAATTTCTCAAAGTTTAATTTTTCTAATTTTGTATGTTTCCTAACATAACTCTTTATTGCTAATAAAAGTTGATTTAATATTATAATCTGAGTTTTATTATATTTAGAAGACTCAAATTTCCCAACGTAAATTATAGTATGTACTACATAGAATTGAAATCAAATGTTAAGTTACGATGAAGAATATAGTAAGTGTTACATACAATACTAAAAGTAGTTTATTTTTCGACGTACAAAATAGTATGTAATACTTACGATAAATTAACTATTTTAGAATACGATGTAAAATGTAGTAACATCAATATCTCAAAAACTGGCAAAAATTTCTCATTTAGTTTAATATCATTATAAAGTGCTTTATTTATATAGGCATCATAGTAATTTTTAAGAAAATAACTGCGTAATTTAAAATTTTATACAACTTAGTACATTCAAACAGCTCTCCTGTAAAGTTGTCATTTTGGGGTTACCATAGTCTACGTAGGAGGGATCGATATACTATGAAGATAGGTACTAGCAATGAGTCAAATAGATAAGAATTTCGTAGAATTCCAATAGAATGTTAAACACACAAGACCATGTTTGTATTAATGTTCTAAAACAATATTTGATCAGTTGGAAACATTCACTGTAAATTTAATTCCAAGCTACTTCATAGCTTCGTACGGTTATTCCAGGACTTGGCTTACATAATTAATATTATAATATTGTTACTATACCCAAATAATAAATAAGGCTGAGGCTTAGGGCATTAATAGTTAATGTTACTTTTTTCATAGGCTCACGGTACGAGTATTCATCATAAGACTTAGGAGAATATATCTGTTATAACTACTAGGTTTATTTCTTCAAAAGAAAAAACAAAAACCAAAACGTATCGCGTGTCGCAATTAGAATTGAAGATTTTTTAGTTATTTCACATTCTCTGTCTTTAAAGTACCTATTTAAATAAACTTGTTGCTGGTATTCACTTGATGTTTTATTTTGATTAAAACATTACCAGTCATGGACAAAATAAACTTGCTTTTTAAATAATATAACCAGGAGATTTTTTTATTAAATATTCATGAGTAATAAAGAAAATTTTCTTTTCCTCGGCGTCTAGAGAATATAGAAGAACTCCGCTTTATTCGGGTCTTATTATTTGAACGAAACTTATTCTTATTCTCAATGGGTATACATCTAAATGAGTTAGCAAATCTGGTAATGTTTAAATTTCAATCTTAATTCCGAGGAATGGAGTTGAGTAAATTAACTGAACCACAAATAATAAGCTTAGGTACTTAAATTGAATTCCGATTATAAATTATATTGATAATTAATTATATTAAGTATCCTCAGTAAATTAATGAATCGGAATACTATATTGCCCAATAAATTAGTAAACAATACCTACAATCAAAAGAAGATATTTAAAACACATTCATGATCATCATTATGGGATTGTGGGGACAGAGTGTCGGAAAGTACTGAATTGCAGTTCACACAGGAGGCTAGTTCCCGTCATGTGAATTTGTAATATACCTATGGCTTGACGAACTTAGTGTTTCATTTATCAGATTCTTGAAGACAGTACCTAAACTGATGAGCTCGACGACTTACTTCAATTTTTTTTGGTATTGTTGGGACATGGTGTTAACGTATCAATAAAGAAGTGTAACGGCAGCGAGCGACTTAGTGTGCACAGGCTAACACGTGTAGACTAATGTACTGCGTCATAGAGACAAACCGCGTGGGATTCGAGAAGAATTACCTGACCCGGCACCTAAACCCGGTCCAGCGAAAATGAAGACAGAGGCAACAGAGGAAACTGACAACATGCTAGCTATCACAGTGTCATCGAAATTACCAGATATTTGGGTAGAGATGCTTCACCTTTGGTTTACACTATCCGAGGTTATAATGGCTAGATGAGGTGAAGTTGAACTTGGTTATTGGCAAATTATGCAAAGATTTCTTCCAACAGGTTAATGTCCTGGTGACGTCACCACCAGCAGAAAATAGATATACAGCCTTGAAAGACAGGCTACTGCAGGTTTACGAAGAGAGTTCCGAGAAGCAATTTCAAAAACGCATGTTGAAGATGGAACTGGGTATCCAGAAACCCACTGAACTTTTGCGTCGAATGAGCGATTTGGGGCCCACAACACAAGTTAAAGAAAAGACCTTAAAAAGCCTGTAATTGACTAGAATACCGGTACAGGTCAGAGCTGTATGAGAATTCCGTGAGTCCCACACACAGTCCGCGTTGACACGGAGCTTAACCGAGACCGATCGAATACTCTCTATACCGACTTTAATTGTGTAAGTATAAGCGTGGCCTATCCTTTCCACCGATCTCATAAGACGGTCCGACGCTGTTTCGAGATGTACCCGCATCTCAATTATTATTACCGAACAAGAGCAGTGTTTACGGTATGTCAAGACCAGGCCTTAGACAGCCAAGCTGTCTAAAGCCTGGTCCTGGTACTATCGCTACCCTGTTACTATCGCAGACAAAATAGTGGAAATGCTATTTTCCACTATTTTGTCTGCGATTTCTTTTACTGCTCTGGGAAAATCGCTACTGTACAGGAGAGTGCAAGCCGGGCATCATAAGTGCCTTGTGTTTAACAAGATGGCTTTAGAGGTAGCAGCGTTGCGCAGCGAGGTACAAGAGTACAACGTGCAAGGACCAGGAGTCGGAGCATTAGGAGAGGCAGAGCACCATCCTGAGATAAGCTATTATAACCCGATAACTGCACAGCGAAAAAGATATGCTAGAAACTAATTGCAGTACGTTCGTACGCGGTAGACGGAGGTGTACAAAGGCAGGTAACAAAAAATCAGCGTTTAAATATATCAGTCATTACAAAATGGTGTACAAAAAAACGTATTGCCGAAAGGTGGGATTTAAAATTGAATGCTGATTATGACAGTGAAATCAAGGTTTCTGGTCTAGTACAGGTACATGTTATTTAGAATTGAATTCTGAATTGAGGCGTGTTTTTAAATGGCCTTTCATCGTGTGTGATGTAAAGCGGGTCCTACCGAGAGCCAGCATCCCTTTAACTATAATACGATACCTGCTATGCTGGTAGACGGACGAAACTTCGGGACAACTTTTGCTTCTCGGGGCGGGAGTGGAGGGTCAGATGAAAGTCGCCCCTGAAAAAAAAAAGGAATAGCAACGGAGCAGACCTCAGGAAGAAGCAACAAGTTTGAAAAGTTGTATCCCAATCAGATGAACAGTGCGACAACGCTTAAAACATACAATTAGGGATAAAAACTTCAATAATATAAATTAATTTTAATCTATGAGAAATATTGTTGTAAGGTAGAAAAAAACCAGCAATATAAATAAGTAAAGCTTGTTACAAAATAAAGTATACAAATTTAATTAATTCATAGAGTAGCCTAATGCGACCCAGGCCATTTTAGTAACATTCTTACCGTTTGAAAGTGTCTATTGTTGAGCACATTTTTAAAAAGCAGCTGTCCGTTTTCTCGCCTTTGGAGGACAATTACGAGAAGATAAGCTAATAAAAGCTTAATTAAAAATTATTATAATTTTTCGTAATATGAAGAAACCTGCTCACTTAATGTGTTTTATTTTCTTGATATATACCATTATGAATCAAGAATAATTGAGAACGTAGAAATTTTAAGAAAATATAAGAATCTATAATCATTCCTATATTAATTTATTATATAAATTTGGAAAATTATTATTTTATTGTTTGTTTGTTAAGGAATAGGTACTCTTTTTTGGGGTTTATGTAGCCCCACTTAATTTTGGAGACCCGAGTCAACCTGCTGATTGACGAACGAGCCGTGAATAAAAAAGTTGGAAACATTTTTCTACTATTGATATTTCCCTCAAAGGACATTGATAGGGTGTGGACCAAATGCTGCCAGACATGAAAGTAGTTTTAAATAATTTTCAAGATCGAATTACACTTCATAAAAGTATTGGAACAAATATCACAGGATTATATTTATGATTTATGAAAGTTTTCAATTATTTTCTTCTCTTGGAACCTGCACATGTGAGTCAAACGAGGCAAACACCATTCAGGAAACTACTTACTGTTGGGACTAGAACTAGGACTGGACACTGTCCAACCACTCCGTACCTCGTCAAACGTCTGAGCTTGGGTTTGGGGATTTTGATAGAGGCCTCGCGGATCCGAATATCCACTGGTTCTGTCATTTCAGGATTACGGCCGGGCCAGACCGTCCGTCCGTCTATTCCTGGATTGTATCTTGTACAGGTTGTAAATGGTATTTGACAGGAGTTTATTTATTATAAACCGTGATATTTACTGCAAGAACAGAAAATTATCCCCGAAGGGACATGTAGAAATGTAATAGATCCAAATTTTCCTCTACTAATAAAAAGTGGGACTCACGGCATTGGGTGAGATTCTAATGCTTATCTATTGGGCACTTTGCCAGTCTCTATATATACGCTTCTGTATTCGCATTTGCTATGAGAATAATACTAAAACCTTAATGACCACTCCCAAACATGAAGTCTTATTCGGTGCAACAAGCTTTGTTCATTTTCACAGTACGTCATCATTTTTGCTTTAGTGCCGGTCGCATTCGAGGCTCTCACTGTAGAGCCTGGGATCCATTATATTGTTAATTTTTACATTACTCATGTCAGTTGTTATTTTATAATATGAAAACAATATGAGCAATATTATAATATTTTTCCGTTATTATTATAGTCTTACTATTATTCTGATTAGCTCACTAAACTTGTAAATACAGAATAACCTTTATATTATTTGTTTAACCGTTAATAGAAGACAAAGGTTAAGTTTAGTTAACTAGATAATGGAAACTTAGTTTTACTTTTTACGCTAATGAAGTCGTGGGCGTAGCAAATAAATTTTACATATCTTCAGACTAATAAGGTAACATTACTTTTAATAAGATCTCATAAATCTCATTTCGAATAGATGGGGTCATTGCTGGCTATACATACTCCACCAGCAGGCGGCCCAACTCGAACACCTTTGCAGAATATTTTGGAAACTTCAAGCTTAGTACATCATAAGAATCCAGCAGTGGAAGGACCTGTGGTATGTACTGTTAAAAAGTGTTTTTAGTAAAACTACTACATCAATGAATTATCGGTATCGTGGGGCAATTAGAAACAAACTATTAAATGGATACATATTAAACACATTCTCTCTCAGATAACTATTTTTGTAATTCGCAGATAGTAAAATTTCATTCACAATCATCGTTCTCTGAAACATTTTCCAACACTGTTAAGGTCGACACACCAGCCAGTACAATAATACCCAGCAACTATGCTGAGCTCGAACCTAAAGTAATCGACGCAGTAGCAGTGGGCAAGATGGGCTGTGTGGTCGATGTCTATGGGGCAAGATAAACATTTAAAATACTATCCCCTCATTGCAGTGTATGCAGTCGCAATATAAATAAACTTAAATAGTGTTCATTGTGACGATTGTTGACAGAGTAAATAATTTAGTGTATTTACTTGGTAACAATAAACGGGAAGAAGATAGCAGCAATGGCTGGTAGTTGTTTAATGGAGTCGGAAATAAGTGATTCAGCTGTTTACTTACCTTGACCTTTCTTAATACTCCGGACTCAAAATATTTCAAGGTTTCGTTGTTTCTGTGTAGCTTAAACGAGCTTAGAAAGTTTCACTGTAGCTTTGATAGTAGGATTATTATAATACCATTAGCTGTGTATGTAAGCACCAGTTTTAGAGTCAAAGTTTTGTAGGTGTTAGAGTTTGTTTTCCAAACACACATGAATTGAGTTGACCGGGAGGGTTTAAATGAGAGTGTTCTCACCTAATATTAAATATTAATATTAGAATTCTGTATTACAAAATGTATGAGATGTACTTACCAATTTTCTTACTCTCCCTACATTCTTTCATGCACAGCGCTAGTGTTATCTCTGGTGTTACTATTAGTTACTAATAATTACCATTTTTATTATTTATAATATCCATTCATCTTTTAGTTACGTCTAGCAGCCCTGAATGAACCACATACAGGTGATATGCATGGTGTTAGCAGTACTAACTACGAGTGTCGTAGGCAAGCTCAGCGGGCCAACATGGATGGAACTTTCAGAGCATTTATATCATCAAGGTGAGTAACATACAACAACTACTTTACACAACTTTTATACTTTTTTTTACTTACAAATAATAAAATAGTCACGTTGAATAGATGATGAATTTGTTAACATTCTGTCGGAATTTTAAAAGATTATCTTAAAAGGGTATCTTAAAATGTGGTCAAAATTGTATTGTTGACTATGTGTATACTGTACGTGTACTGCTTGAATTTATAGAATTACATAAAGTTATTTGATACATTATTTGATTACTGCTTGTTATCTAAATGTAATCAAGCAATAATGTACGAGTATTGTATTAGGTAAATATATGTTATGGATCAA
Organism: Eilema caniola; assembly: GCA_949126895.1. Taxonomy (NCBI): domain Eukaryota; kingdom Metazoa; phylum Arthropoda; class Insecta; order Lepidoptera; family Erebidae; genus Eilema; species Eilema caniola. The sequence continues at coordinate 8,017,742 of OX421476.1, forward strand.
GTGATTAATGCAGGCATTATGACTAGTGCCCGGACATTGTGCATAATATCCAGCTCTATCGAGCAAAGTGATTAATTACTTTGTAAACTTTATTATTTATTACATTGCCCCGTCATTATTATACTGCTACATGACAATTGGGCAAGTTGATAATAAAACTAAATTGGACGCATTGCGGGGAGAGAAAGGTTACGTATCAATTCGCAAATGTATACTTTACTAGTTTTTAAGAATTAAAGCCTATAAAATTGGCAAAAATACGTTTTTTAATCTTAAATCTCTACCTTCTATAGTTAAAAAAAAAGTGTGATACTTACTTTTGCAGTGTATATACGTCAAAATAGATGATTATTTCTTCATTTGAGCGTTAATTCTAGTCGCATCCGGATCTTTCACCTCGGAGTCTGGGGTTCGCTTTACCAGTGTAACTGCGGATTCGGATGAACTTCGATATTTTCTGTGAAACGACTGCCATATGACCTCCACAACCCAAAGGCGATATCGAAGCATTACAGTAAGAGCGTTTTCACACTCATCCGATATCCGATATCCGACATCCGATATCCGACATCCGATATCCGATATCCGATATCCGATATCCGATATCCGATATCCGACATCCGATATCGGAGGAATTCAAATGTATGAGAAATGTATCTTTCTTTCACATTTTCCGGCGCGATATCGGTTATCGGAGCCAACACTACTGTTTTGGCTGTCGGATATCGGATATCGGATGTCGGATATCGGATATCGGATGAGTGTGAAAACGCTCTTAGACTAGTTGTTGACCTTTTAGGGCTCCAACTGGCTGTAACGACTACTATAGATGTTCATATGGCAACCGGGAACGACGGCTTAACGTGCTCTCCGAGGCAGGACCAGACCACTGCAAATAGCCATATTCATGCCTATAAATATTTGCATTGAGCGAGGATTGAACCTGCGCCTTCTGCACAGCGATCGCGTTCACTAAAGCTCCGCCACCGAGGCAGTCGTCAAAGTTAAGGAGATGATTATGAATAAGATAAAGGAAATTATTTATCCCTAAAAATTTTCGATACATAGCCAAAGAATACCTACCCACTCTGTTTAAAACCTTTTCATGACAGAAAAGCCCCGGGTGACAAGGTATCAAAACCTCTCATTAGGAACATCGAACAAAATTTTAATAAGTAGATTGTAATAAGCTGAAAAAGAGTAGATAATGTTATAAAATATAAAATTCATATTTGCAAAACTTGAGAAATTCCCATTTATGTATAACAATCTTTTCTCAGGGTTCAAACAATAGACTCAATTGTGAGTTGGGTGGATAGAGAAATTCCAGTAGTGAATACCAGGGGCGACGTGCTTTTCAACTCTTGGGGTGAGATGTTCGATGGCTCAGGAGCATTGTTTGCTCATGCTCCCAGAATCTACAGCTTCAGTGGACAGAATGTTCTTATGGACCCTGGATGGTAAGTTACTATATTTTCTTATCATATTTCGGTTTAATCATTGTTCTTAGTTCATCAATACATTTTTGGGTTTAGAAAAAATTATGTTTGGTCAATCTCTGTATAAGCTTTATCTTAAGTTGCTGAGTAACAAGTGATAAATAGGTACCGGTCTAAATAATAGTTCCCGTCTCGTCAACACGTCGTTCTCATTCGTCGTCATATCTACTTTTACTTTCCCGTCGATACAAACATCATTATGTACAAATAATACTTTCAAGTAACATAAATTCATATTTTATGTAGATTAAATCAACGTAGCCATAAGTACCTCGTGAACGTGGACTGAATAGAATTAGACATAGATTTTATTTTGATTGACGGAGACCACTGGCTTCATGAATGTTTGGTCACACTGAAATTGATGTTAAATTTTCTTATAATACATTCGGGACTGATATTATCATTTACAGAACCAAGAAATTTCATTCTTAATAACGAGTCTGAAATTAATGTAACCTGGTATAACTTCGTACCTAACGTTATCCTGATTCCGGTGTTCAAGAGAATAATTAGTTTGATTTATAATCAAACTTATTATTCTCTTGATATTTACTCAGATATTGTTGGATCTAAACTAATCACATTACAACAATCATTTAAAAATAAAATTTTGTCAAATTTAAACATGAACATATTAAAATACATAGGGCATGCTGAGGTCTTAGCTCAGTATAAAACAATGAAACATTCAATATTAAGAGACAACGACGTCTGTTATATTATTTTCGGAATTTATTGAATAGTCTTTGGATGGGTACTTAATATTTATGTTCCAATTGCTTCGAATAAAACCAATATTTCTTGAAGAATGTCTCTGGAATTCCAATCTTAGCCTTTATCGATATATTTTCATTGTACGGTATCCATTGCGCGCAGGCCAACAAAAGCCGTATGGCACGGAGCGAACCCGAATGGAGAGATAGCAATGGATGCCTATTGCGACGCATGGCACAGCAGCAATCCAGACAAGTTCGGACTCGCATCTTCGCTTCGCTCCAATAAGCTTTTAGACCAAGAAACGTAAGTGGTTTTGATGTTTCAGTGAAAACAGAAAATGCTGGTTGAGAAAAATGAAATATATTGTTGTAAATACTGGAAAGTAATGCAATATCGTATTGTACTTTATGTTAGTAAGATTAGTTTGTTAACATTAATACATTTATCGTCAACTATATTGAATGTGAAGTGTTGTTTAAATCAATATGGTAGGTCCTACCGTGGTTGCTAGAGTCATAATAATGATCATAGAGAATATTGATTAGTTCAATCTAGTTAAGACAAAAAGGTACGCTCGTAGTTTATTATATGTAGAAAAAAATAAGTAATACGAAAAAACACTGAGCATGAACATAGGATTAAGTACATCACTACAAGAGTTATACAAATGAATAATACTTTTTTCCAGATATTCATGCAGTAGTAAACTTATTGTATTATGCGTCGAAGCAACACCAGTAGATACAGTCAGAAGAAAAAAACGATCAAAGTAAGTCCCAACCACCATACCAATGAAAGTTTAATCATATTCTTTCCCTTCCAACTTCTACCCTACATTAACTTAACCTGTCAGGAATGTCTTCTATTAAACTTATGTACTTTCCTAGTTAAAGCATCATACAACTGGAGATGACTTTCTTGTTGCTTATCAGTGATGTCAAGATCGCCGAGGGAACTCCGAGCTACACGGACAGATTGAAAACGTAATGTTCATATCATTATGTTTTCAGTGTGCCCGAGTAGCTCACGTAAACTCTTCAGCTTTTTCACTTTCATGGCTTGCAACAACTAGCTATTGTGGGGGGTGCCAAACTACGCTCCCATTATTTAAATGACGTCTACAAGTGACGTTTTAGGCTGTGTAGTATCGTAGAATTTTGTACAGCACTTGCGAACGGAACGGAACTATGTTCCATGATACTACAATAGATCGTAAATTTTATGCCCTAAGAATTCCAAACTGATTAAATGTTGCATCCACCATTATGATCGATATCGATTGTCGAAGAAAATATTTCATCAATAAGACACATGGTTAGGTGTCGTCTTATAAGGCTAGGTATTTCTTCATAATCTTTACATGCCAATGGTGCGTTTATATTTTCATATATACGTAAATTTAGAGACCTACAAGAACTAAATCAATCAACCAAAAAACTCGTATTCGTATCTAAAATCCAGCTATTAACACATGATTCTCGATAAATCTTGAATTTAAGTTTCATCGTATAGTTTATGACAACGTAGTAAAAAACACATTATTTTGAGTGTTTGGGAGTGATGATTTTAACATACCTACCTCAATTTCCATATCTTTATTGTTTCGAAAGGCGTTCCCTGATTCAGAAAAACTAGACTGCGGAACATCGGCGCTCGGCGTTATAGTTTTTACTTTTTATTTGTATTCATGAAAAGTTGATCCCGGGCTTTGAGGTTCAGACTTCAAATGCGACCGGGACTAAATGTTGAGATGGCGATGATTTTCTGTCTTCAGAACCAATAGATATTCATTTATGTCTAAAATTATTGAAAAAACTATAAATATTTTTACCAAACAGGTATCGCAACGCAGCAGAGAAATTGCAAAATATCGAAGAACGAAATGAAACAAAGCGAAAATTATAGACATTGATAAATTAAGTAAACGAATGTGAAGACTGTAAATAAATTGTATGTAGATAATGACATTTTCTTGAAGCAATGATTCCGGTGGAACATATCGACAATATATTTCGAAACAACAACGCTATTTGCTTTAGAATTTTGTTTTTCTGACTAAACTGACGTAAACACAAATAGTTAATATGTGTATTTGTTTGTACCAGCTATTATCTACGTAATATAATTAATTACTTTGAGTAAATGCTTCTTTATTCAATTTCTGAATAACTTATTTTTATACATACACTGTGTTACAATTAGGTATATTTGAATCTTAAAAAAAAATTGAATTATTTGAAATTCTTGTAGTGATTTTTCCGTTATTTTTCTTATAATATTATTTAAAATACACAACTAATCTAAAACAAAAATTACGTCACTTTAGTTAGAAGTACAACTATAATGTTTATTAAAGTATTTCTGTAGTTTTGTAAATATCTGTCTAATCAATTCTGTCTATGCAATTTAACGGTGTAAATATATTTCTTTATTACATAAAATAGATTATTTTCGGATTAAGGCTCAGTATTTACTAAACAATTATGTAGTTGACATTTTGTTTGTCAAAGGAAAGTAACAATCCAATTTTAATTGTCGTATTAAAAAAAAGCTCTTTGAAGGCAGACTAACAAAATTTATTACAATACTATTGAAATGTTATTATTTTAATAGATATATTTAGTATTCTATGTCGTATGTTATTCTATGTTATATTAAGGAGTGCTCTTACACTATGTTGTTATACGAATGGCTTGTAAATAAACTATTTAAGAACCGTCCGTTGTATAATACCGACGCTATATTTCTATTTTTTATTCACAATTTTGGCCGTGTTCACAACAGCTCAGTTATTGCTTTGCAGGAAAATAACAGTCGGATCTTAATAATTAAGGAAGATAGGGACAACATAACATTTTTAAATTTTATTAATCGATTTTACCCAGAAAAAAAAAACACACCGCCATTTTTTCTTTGAATTACAATACTGCCGCAGAATATTACGTAGTGTAAGAGCAGCCTTCATGTGATAAGTCAATATTAAAATAAAGTCGACTTTAGCATTAGCCGATGAAGTTTACTTTTCTTTTCCATAGACGCCTCAATTGTAAGTGTCAAGTGAACTATAACTAATAATTTTAAGGACCTTGTAATTTTTTATTGTTAAAAACCCGATGCTAGGTAAAATTTATTGTACTTAATAAGTACAGATTGTTTTGAAAATAAAAGGTTTTTGTAATACGTATTGTGTTTTATTTGAACAATTACTAGGAATAGTTCAGTTCCGAAAATTTCAGCCATTTCAGCCACTTCACAGATTAATGATTACATACATTATAATCCGTTGAGTTATTTATTCAGATTAATATTAATCAATCTGAATAAATAACTCAACGGATTGTTTCAACATTGAAATATTGTTCAGTCAATCCAATTTGGGTATTGGGTGTACTTTACTAAACTAAATGAAAACTGTGATTGGTCATAGAGTTGCCTGGGAAATGGGAAGTAACTCTACAAATCAAAATTTCATTAGTGCAGTTCAGTCTTTGACCATGAACCTGGGAGCGAATAACTGAGCACTAGAATTTGAAATTGCGAATGTAAATGTAAATTGCGATTCGACGAATAGCTTTAAAATTGTAAAAGTAAATTAACCCTTAAGAAGGTGATGGTGATGCAGATGAGGAAAATGATGATAATAGACTTACTTCTCAGAATATTTTTTTGGAAATCAAAGTAATTAAGTTTTAAATTAATTACTAATCTGTGCACATTGAAATTGATCAAATTGAGCGGCGGGCTTGAGGTGCCAGTGACGTGTAATGAGGGGATAGCTACAGTTTAAGTGAGGAGGTCACGTAAACTGCTATCGCCAACTACTACTACATAAGTTCAGTGAGTTATGGATTCAATTCTCGGATATCATAGGAGTGATTCACATAAAACTGAACTGAGGTCAGGCAAATATGTTTTGAAAAATCATCCGTAATTTTAATCATTAGCACAAAATTTGAATTTATTAAAGTAATATTTCATAACATACGGACAATTATGCGAAGTTGCTGCAATTCCTAGAAGTTAACAGAACATATTTCAACAAACAATGTATTTAAGCTAACAATGGCATCAACGTCAGCTTGGTGTAGGCTCAAACAATGGTGAGTATCCGGGTAGTGAATTTCCTCCAACATGGTTATGCCCGTACACGTACTTAAGGCCTCACAAAAGACAATATCCTACATTTCCAACAACCGCTAAGCAAATAATAATAATAGAACTACCAAACTGTATACGCGTAGCCTTTTACTAGGTAAGATGGTTAATAATTAACGAGAAGTATTTAACATGTAGGTCTTAAAGTACATAGATGGAGTCAAGAAACTTATGATACGTAAAAGAGGTCCTTTTCAATTGTATCCAAATATGACAAGCCCGTTTTACGTACCAAGACGTTTTTTTGTTAAAACAACTACAATATTAATGAGAACGAAATTATGAATACTTATTACCTAGGTAGTTCTTTTAGTCAAAAATCACTTGCAAATACTTAGACAACATATAAGATTGCTCAATAGAAATATTTATTTTGACATTTAAAGTTTTATTTCACCAGCCAGTGATAGTAAAATGCGAATCAAACAGCGTTGCTAGCTTTTACTGAATTCCATTGGAGAAGTGTGCTTATATCGCTTAAAAAGCAATAATATAATAATGATTTAAATGAATAATTAACAATAACATTTTTTATACTGCTTGGGGCCCCATACAACCAATTAGATGGCTTTTTTTACGTGCGGGAAATCCTCACCGATACCCACCCCTCCGGAGCCGGAGGGGGCGGTACTGTTGATTGATGGCACTTGGTGGAACTTGCTACAAATCTTCAATGAAAACACTTTGGTCCACGAGCAACATTTAAATTTGGTCAATGATTTCCTCCCGGGAGATACTTCGTACAGTGGTTAAGGAAGTTAAATCATGAATTTTCGTGGTTGTCAGCTGGCACTTTGTCGGTGGGGTAAGCAGCGGTGACTGCTCAAACTTGTAAAAAAGGAAAAAAAATCAGTCATTTCCTCCCGGCTGAAAATTGGCTAAATTACAGTTAAGCCAATGTCTTGAAGGAAAAAAATTGTCAGCTGCTCATATCGCGGTGGAAAACCTGTCAGCTGGTGACCTAAAGTTGTAAAAAAAATTAAAATCGTCAGTCATTTCCTCCCGGCTCAAAATTGGCTAAAATACAGTTAAGCCTGGAGGAAATAAATTGTCAGCTGCGCATACTGCGGTGGAAAACGCCTCAGCTGGTGACGTGGCCAAAATTCAGTAATTTTCTGCCGGTTCAAAATTGACCATAATACAGTAAAGCCAATGCCTTGAAGGACAAGAAATATCAGCTGCAAATGCCCCGGTGGAAAATGCATCAGCTGGTCACGTGACGAAATTCAGTCATTTCCTCCCGGCTCAAAATTAGCCAAAATATAGCTAAGCCAATACCTTGAAGAAAATAAATTGTCAGCTGCTCATGCCGCGGTGGAAAATGCGTCAGCTAGTCACGTGACAAAATTCAGTCATTTCCTCCGGGCTCATAATTGGCTAAAATACAGCTAATACAATACCTTGAAGGAAATCAATTGTCAGCTGCTCATGCCGCGGTGGAAAATGCGTCAGCTGGTCATGTGACAAAATTCACTCATCTTCTCCCAGCTCGAAATTGGCCAAAATACAGTTATCCCAGTACCTTGAAGGACAAAACTTGTCAGCTGCCCATATCTAGTAAATAAAACCTAAATCCAAAAATCAAAAAATATTCATTACTACGAGCACAATTCGATTATACTTCCGTACCAAACTGTGGGTACCTTTTTTAGTCAGCATTAACAATAACAACAAAATATCAGTATTGGAGAAACTCACCATCTTCTATAACAATACCCAAATGTCTTACAATTCTCATATTTCCCATATCTTGCCACCGCAAACACTTCATGCGTACTCTTGTGTGGAACTTGGGATCATAACGGTTGAATTTTAGGAAAATTTATTACTTAAGCCGTAATCCGGGATCTGAAGGGAAAACGTTCGTTTTGTTTTGTGTATTTGCAAGACTATCTTAAAACCGGATAGCGGTTTCTACTTGGGATGCGCCCTAAATTAGCTGACAAGCCTATTCATGTCAGATATCTGAGCGCTACAGGATAGTTTCTGTTGTATGATTGTTTAAATTTCATGTATCTTGAAGATTAGTTTATGGATTTAAAATTTTTATTTAGAGTTTCTTTGAAAACATAAATTATTAAAAATAAAAAAGACGACTGATGCTGAAAAGATCGTAACAAGCTTTATAACAGGCGGCACCCATTAATTTTCATCGGGTTTGAGACTTGTAAATGGGTACCGCCTGCAATTAAGTTTGTGTCGATCTTTTCAGCATCAGTCGGTTTTTTTATTTTTTATTTTATTTTATACTTTTTAGTAATTAAATATATATTTTTGCCATCATCTTTTAATTCCCTTCATTTCGATACCCCATCGTCATCGACATCGGCAACTTAGGTTTTTTTTTTAATTTTTACATACCTAGTGTCACTCTTACAATAAATACGAATCTAACGACACCTCTCAAGCTAAAATCCATCGAGCCGTTCAGGCTGCGGAGCGTGCCAAACAATTATGCATACATACTAAGGATGTTATGGAGCTCCGTAACCGAAACTATCGGATATCCGAAATCCATACTAATATTATAAATGTGAAAGTAACTCTGTCTGTCTGTCTGTCTGTCTGTATGTTACGCTTTCACGCCGAAACCTCTGAACCGATCTTGATGAAATTTGGTACAGTGGTATATTAGAGCTTGAGAACGGACATAGACTACCTTTTAACACGAGAAAGGGGGTTTAAGGGGGGAAAATAGGGGACTAAAGTTTTTCTGAAAGTTTGTCATTTCTGAAGATATCGTAATGAAATTTGGTACAGAGGTAGATTTGAGCTTGGGAACGGACATAGGCTACCTTTTATCGCGAAAAGGGGGGTAGAAGGGCCTAGGACTAGGGCCTTGGGATAAAAAATTATCGTTTTAGAAGATTTCCTGATGAAATTGGGTACAGAGATAGTTTAGAGCTTGGAAACGGACATACGCTACCTTTTATCGAGAAAAGGGGGGAAGAAGAGGGGGGGACCAGGGGCTTGGGATAAAAGTTTATCGTTTTAGAAGATTTCGTGATGAAATTTGGTACAGAGATAGTTTAGAGCTTGGGAACGGACATAGACTATCTTTTATCGCAAAAAGGGGGATAGAAGGGGGGAGGGACTAGGACCTTGGGATAAAAGTTTGTCATTTTTGAAGATTTCCTGATGAAATTTGGTACAGAGATAGTTTAGAGCTTGGGAACGGACATAGGCTACCTTTTATGGCGAAAAGAGGGGTAGAAGGGGGGACTAGGACCTTGGGATAAAATATTGTTATTTTTGAAGATTTCCTGATAAAATTTGGTACAGAGATGTTTAGAGCTTGGGAACGGACGTAGGCTGCCTTTTATTGCAAAAAGGGGTAGAAGGGGAGGGGGAAAGGGGAATAGGGCTATGGTATTAAAATTTCTCATTTTTCAATATCACAAAAAAGGGGATGAATATGGCATAAATAGTAAGAATTTCTTTTAAGATATCCCCATGAAATTTGGTACATAGGTGAATTAGAGCTTCGGAACGGACATAGTCGAGTAGCGAACCAAATATAGAAGTGAGTGAGCGAGTAGAGATTGTTATAGGGACGAGTGGATAGGCGTGTAAAGATCGAAAGTCGAATAGAGTCGACTACAGGGGGGAGTAGATATGCGACTAGAGAGCCAATGGAGAGGCGAGTATAGAATCAAATAGAATGCAGTAAAGGGTTGAGTAGGGAGGCGAATAGGGAGGCGAGTGGAAAGATGAATGTAATGGCGAGTAGAGATCGAATAGAGAGTTGACTAGAGGTGCGTGTAGATAGGCGAGTGGGGAGAGTCAAGTAGAGAGGCAAAACGAGAATCGAATGGATGGGCAAGTAGAGAGGCCAATGGAAAGGCGAGTATAGAGAAGAGTACAAAGTCGAGTAGAGAGGGGAACAGAGAAGTCAGTAGAGAGTCGAGTATAAATTGAAGTATAGAGGTCAGTAGAAAGTCAAATAGAGAGTCGAATATAGAGGCGAGTAGAAAGTCGAGAACAGAGGTGAGTACATAGTTGAGGACAAAGTTGAGTAAAGAGGCGAATTTAATGCTCAATAGCGTCGGATCAACACTAAGCGATAACCGACATCCACGCGGGGCGGAGCTACGGGCAACAGCTAGTAAAAATATATTCGTAACCGTAACCATATCCGTTTTGCAAGTTTCGGTTAGTTTCGAATAAGGACGGAGTCTAAATAAAACGATATGTTTCGACAGGTTTTTGTTTCACCGCTCGCGTGCCATGTGAATCTATCAGTTTGTTTGTTATTTTCCGAAGTCGACCATATATAACAACTGTCGACGCATACAGCAGATACAGCACATACATTACTTATTGAATTTCGATATAGATAAAAGCGACCATTGAGAAGCTGCAATGAATTACGCGTATCTGCTGCGTGCGTCTGGAGTTATCGTATGCAGTCACCTTCGGAATCATTCCTTACACTTCTTTCATAACTAGGAGGTGTCACTACTTCACTGAAACTTCATCTCAAATCAAAACACAATAATAAGTACAAATAAATCTTATTGCTGGTATAAAATAAGCAACAAGAACCAGCAACATTCATACAGCTGACAGTTTTACAAGACTGGCGAAAACAGATAACAATATAAATAACTGGTTTTTGAACTGAAAACTTCTTAAGCGACGTTGGATGTGTAAAAATTTTTAAACTCGCGCGTCAGGATCTCTTGACCTTTGACTCGTAACCGACGACTTTGTAGGACGACATGACTTCACACAACAATCCTAGCTACAGAGTGTTTATTTTGCTAGGTACGCTAAGAAGCTTCGTAGCTTAGCGGTAAGTACTTCGACTGTAAGTCATTATGGTTTCGGATAGTACCGGGTTCGAACTTGAGCTTCTGAGACATTTTGTGATTATTTTTTCTTTTTGTAATGAATTACTTTTTGTGATTATTTCTTCTTTTTATAATTTAATAATTTCTTCTGACAGAAAATTAGCAGAAAATTAGTGATAGGTTCTATGATTGGCGCTATATAATAGGTATGGTATGGTATGTTCTGTTCTTTTATCTTTTTCTGTGTATATAGCGAAGAAAGAAAGAAAAAGTTTTCACTTCTGCCGGCACTACCGGCGATCCGACAGATGGCGCTGTCAAGTAAAAACGTAAACGAAAGTAGCTCCGTATTTATAATATATTTAAAAATAGTTATAAGTGCAAATTAAATCAATAAATGTTTAAAAACTATTGATAACATATATTCGGAGAAGTGTGAACGTTAACTGAAGATAAATACACACAGTGTAAAAATACAAGAACAATAATGTGTATCTAAATCTTAAATTATAATAGAACTGCCTAAAATCAGGTTTAAAACAGTAATATAATATAAAGACCTTAAAGAAACGTGAAAGTGAACGTAAAGTGATAAAATAGTCTGAACTAGTGAAGAATTAACTGATTCAATGCACATTACATACTTGGAATGTAGGAAAAAAATTCCAATGTAATGAGTCACAATAACTGAGAACTTTACTTCAAAATCTGTAATGCTATTACATGATCATAAATTTTAAACTATTCTCTCAATGTCAATGTGGCGAGATGCACTATACGATGGACTTGTGATCAAGAGGCGGCAGTTCGAACCTCAGCTACCGTGTACTTTTTGTGTAATTTCTGCAATTATTGTACATACTGTTTCTGATTTAATAAATAAACAATACAGGAAAAGAACAAAATTGTGTGTGACTACCTACGATAGTGTTGCCATTTAAAATGAAAGACATAAACAGGGCAATTTGCTACGACTAGAATAATAGGACACAAAATAAGTAACTGACATTGTACCACAAACCACAATTGGAAACGACTATACGAAGGTACTCTTGAAATTGACTATCCTCTTTATGATGTATCATATATGTAACTGACATATCATCAGAATTGGATTACGCTTGGAATTGATAAATCGGAATTGGACTATAGTAACGACAACTGAGTGCGTAAAAAATGGAGACATCATGTAATGTAACTATCAGAAAACCAATAACAAAATCAAAGTCATTAGAAAATATTGATATGAGTATTTCCCTTAACTCGTCAGACTCTGTTGAATTAATAGCTAAAAGCCTGGACGTTTCTACCCATCTCTCCTCACTTTGCCGTGAAGAAATGAAAGAGGAATTAAGTGGTTTAAAATCAGCTTTGCAGAGCACTCAAAATGAGCTAGAAAATATAATTCTTGAGAATGCAGACCTAAAACAGCAAATCGCCCATTTACATCAAGAGCTAGGAGTACTGAAACAAATCTGCAAAAGTCCCCTGTCATCTATTCGTAAGCTACAGATGTCGAATAGAAAAGCCAAGGCCAAACGACGACTCACAGACTCCTTTACAGACACTCCCGTCAAAACTCAAAGTGACGCTGACCCAACACCTATTCACATATCTACGGATGAAAAGGAAAATGAACGAAGAGATTATGAGGCTACTCAAAAATCTAACCTATCAATGAATAATAAAAATAGTATTGTACTCACTCAACCACAAGAGAAAACCTACGATAAAAAGGTGTATATCTTCGGAGGACAAGAAATTTCTGGAATTTCTGCACATTTAAAGAAGTCTAGAGTACAAAACCGTTACTCCAAATACCAAATTACCTCGTTTTTGAAACCATACGCCAGTACCGCGGAAGTTCTTATGTGTTGTAAGCTTTTTGACATAACAAAAGATGACAGAGTTATACTATTTATAGGTCAAAATGACTCAAACCCTTTTCGGATTGAAACTGAACTATGTGCATTCCTTAAGTCTATCAAATGTCACGTATTCATTGTAAAGGTGCAGAAAAACAAATATTTAAATGAAGGCAAATTAAATTCAATGTTAAAATTAATTTCTAGACAATATGCCCGATGCACTTATATTGATGTTGACTATGAAAAATCATATAATTGGTACTCATTATGTAAAACTATCAATTCTGTTTTGGACCAAGTCGATTATAACGAAAAATATTTGGTACAAAAAAGTCACTCGACTCACAGATTCGGCATAGGCAGGCAAAGTGTTCGAATCAAAAATATAGGCCCCAAAATGAACTACTTTAAACAAATTGTGACTTCGACTAATGACCAACAGACTCAAACGGAACCAGAAACTATCGTAGTACAGAATCCTACTTCGGCCGATAGGCTTTTTCGTGAGTGAGAAATCAAAATATTCTGGTATACTTAGGATTTTACACCAGAATATTGCTGGTCTATTTAGTAAACGAAGATTTCTGGAGATACACCTAAGTAATCTCCTACAAAGTAATAAGGACGTAGACATAGTATGTTTAACAGAAACCTTTATACAAAAAGGGCATGAACAAACAGTTAATGTATCCAATTATTACTTAGCCACTTCTTATTGTAGACAAAATAAAAAGCGAGGTGGTGTATGTATTTTTGTTAAACGAGGTTTAAGCTACCGACAACTAAATTTTTGCGCTGAATTCTCTGTGGACAAACATTTTGAGTGTTGTGGGATGGAACTACTTTCACAGAACATGTTTATTGTTTGTTTATATCGAACACCCGACTCTGACTGTAACTTATTTCTTACTAAGCTTCAAATGCTTCTGCACAAAATAACCTACAGATTTAATAAAAAAATTGTTATAACTGGGGATCTTAATATTGATACAATACAATCTAAAAACAAAGAATGTAGACATTTCACTGACATTATAAAAAACTATAATTTAGTACTTCATATAAACCAACCAACCCGGCAACTAACGTGTATTGACCACTGCATAAGCAATATGCCTTACGCGACTGGGGAACTATTGCATCTAGATATATCCGACCACAACACGGCTCAATTGCTTCACATTCCGACAAAATTTAAAGAATAGCCTCGTACAGAATATTACATCTACAAAAGAGTTTATAATGAGGAGTATTTGCAAAGGTTTCGGGAATGTCTTTCTAGTCTATCGTTTAAGGAAATATACGAGGAGGACAATTTTGACTCTGCATTTAAAATGTTTCACGAGACTTTTTCCTTATTTTATAGTCTATGTTTCCCAATAGCGAAGATGAAAATTTCAAACAAGGTTCGTAAAATAAAATGGATTACCAAAGGGTTAAGAGTTAGTTGCAAAACTAAACGCTTGCTTCGTTACAAGTACTTTAAAGATAAGTGTAATACAACCATAACTAAATACAAAAAATACTCCAAACTGTTACGCAATTGCATTAATCAGTCTATCAAAAACCATAATCTTGATGAGATCTTATATTCAAAAAATGTGTGCAAAACTTCCTGGCAATTAATAAAGAACGAATCAGAATCTAGGAAAGAACTAGAGACAATCACTAGAATTAATTTGAATGAAGTGTTATTAAGTGAACCACGTGACATAGCAGAGGCATTTAATAATTATTTTACAAATTTGACACACATTAATACCAATTCTTCACAAAATACTTGTAAGAGATTCGTATGTGATAGTTTTTTCTTGATCCCTTTTATTTATGACGAAATATATTCAATTATCATGACTCTGAATAATACCAATGCTGAGGGCTACGATGGAATATCAACAAGAGTCATGAAATTCTGTGTGATGGAGATTACTCCTATTTTGACGCACTTGATTAATCTATCATTTAGGGATGGGTGTTTTCCCAATGAACTTAAGATTTCTATTGTGAAGCCTCTGTTTAAAAAGGGAGAAAGAGAACATTTGGAAAATTATCGGCCAATCTCCTTGATACCTATTCTGTCAAAAATTTTTGAAGTTGCAATGCACAAACGTCTTAGTAAATTCATTCTAAAGCATAACATTCTATGCAAAGAACAATATGGCTTCCAGAAGGGTAAATCCACGACATCGGCATGTTTTGATCTGGTGACTAAAATCATTGAGAATATAGATAGTAACAATATAGTGGTCGTGATATTTTTTGACATGTCTAAGGCTTTTGACCGGGTGACACATGATTTATTGCTAGAGAAGCTAAACAGGAACGGTATAAGGGGGCCTGCACTGAATTGGATTAGGGCATACCTTGAAGGCAGAAAGCAATGTGTGGAAATTCAGAATATTGACAATAATAACGAACTAACGGTATACAAATCAGATTTTGTTGGTAATAACTATGGCGTTCCACAAGGCAGTGTACTGGGACCCTTGCTTTTCTTATTATATATTAATGACCTTCCGGAAATTGTTTCAAATCAGTTTATTTTATATGCCGACGACATTTCTCTGATTATGACTTGTAATAAAAATGCTGACATTGATACTTTTTGTAATGACATAAACAACACAATAAATAATATTATCAAATGGCTTAATGACAACAATTTGCAAGTTAATTTGAATAAAACTAATTTAATTCAATTTAGTG
Organism: Eilema caniola; assembly: GCA_949126895.1. Lineage (NCBI taxonomy): Eukaryota > Metazoa > Arthropoda > Insecta > Lepidoptera > Erebidae > Eilema > Eilema caniola. Next base: position 8,033,483 of record OX421476.1, read on the forward strand.
CGAGTCAGGCATTACATAAAAACATAAAAGTAAACTATAAACAATATGAAATTAACGAAGTCAAAGAAACATCATTTTTGGGCATAACACTAGATGCACAGCTAAACTGGAAACAGCATGTTCATAGGGTATGCAACAAAATTAATAAATATGTCTATGTACTGTATACATTACGCAAGACCTCTAATAAAAAAACCGTGTTAGCAGCATACCATGGATATGTATCATCGGTCCTAAACTATGGTCTCATTCTGTGGGGCAACTCCACAGACGTACAAAGAGCCTTTCTAGCTCAAAAAAAGTGTATACGAGCAATTGCTGGTGCACCACCTTGGCAATCAAGCAAACCTTTTTTTAAAGAATTTCGTATACTTACCTTGCCCTGCATGTACATTTTGGAAGCAGCCAAATTCGTAAAATTGCACCCTGATCTGTTTAAAAGGGCCAAGGATCTTTATCCAAGAAATACTAGGCATCCAGACAGAATTGTGTTACCGAAGGTACCAAGAACCACCATGTACTTGAAAAACTGTACTATAATGTGTGGCCGTGTATATAATTCAGTGCCAGATGAATTTAAATGTTTACCAACTAATAGGTTTTGCCGAAAACTCAAGTTATGGCTAATGGAAAATTCATTTTATTCTCTTGATGATTATTTTGATTATTGATTTTTTTTTTTTCATTGACATAGTGTAACAAACTACATTATTATTGTATTAATTGGTCACATGATTATCTCGGCCACGATAACTATTTTATATTATTATATTGACATTTTAGATTGACTCATTATTTTATTTGGACATTATGATTATTTGCTAATTGATATTTTGACATTCAAAGTTGACATATTATTATTATTATTTAATTTTTACTATAAAAAGGCCTAGTTAATAAAATGGTATTGAAATTTTCTTTGTGCATGTAACTGGTAGTTTTTGAGTGACTTCTGCTTTAAGTTTTGCACGCCTAATGGTAGGCTGAATGTACGGAGCACGAAAATTATTAATGTAACAGCCCATTGTACCTATATTCAAGCAAATAAACAAATAAATAAATAAGGAAACCCGTCTTTTTTTTTAGATAATAGTAGGTACATGGGATGATAGTAGTGCCAAACAAAGGAAATGAATAGATTGGTGGCCACAAGATTATTTTACAAAACTTGGCATTTAGTTTCATGGAAGATGTGGGCCCGTGCCTTGCCGGGTTCCGTATCCAGACCCGAAATATCATATCCATAACATACATACATACATACTCTTGAATAACATAACCTTTTTTCTGACGCAGTACAATAAAGTCAGGAATATTGGAAATACTACCAATTTCAGCAATCAATATAATGTCAGAGACACATGAGCAGGAGGAGGAAACAAAAATGAATAATATACAGAACTATTATTGCCTACTAATGAAAATAAAGTCCTACAATCAAACAGTGCCGTTTGAAGCATGGTATTGGACAAGTTTATATTTTTCTATTTGATATGCATAATGTAGCTTTACTAAGACAGTATTAAGATCTATAATCTGATTTGATCCATCTTAATCTGTACACAAATCTTTAACATGACAAGAACAACAGCACATTTGTTCTGAAGTGAGGTGACGCTCATTATGTCATTTTGTATAAAGTTGACAGTTTTTGGGCACGACCATGTGCTAAAATAATCTGTCTAATAAAACGAGGTCATGGATTGTATGAAGGGAACGTGCCGTTCGTTAAATTAAAAGGGATTTGGAGTAAATTAAAGGTTAGATTTGGTACAAAGTGGTCGAAGGACAGCGCAAGGGTTGCGTCGGATTTCATAATGGAAATGTGAATTTTAATATAGCGTGAGGTTTTATTTCGTATTGCTTATCCAAAAGTACACATTGCCTGTGTCCGCATATTATCATTTATATACAATTAAAAATTACCATAAGCAACGTTAATGGCATAATATTTTGTAAAATTTCGTTCGGAAAACATTTGCTAAGGACAAATGGGGTTAAGTGTAATTTTTGCCACGGATTTTTGTGTTGGAAAGTAATTGTGAAATGCTGTAATTCTAAATGTGATCCTGATATAATCTGCGCTTTTTTGTTGGTATAAATAAATATAGATTTTAGTTTAGCTTATTAAGAACTTTTGACATTACTCATAACACCTCTCTTATTTGGCACTAGAAACAGAGAGAGCATGATGCTTTCACAATAACGTCATGTTTGTTTATATATTACAAATAAAAAAATCGAATCTGTTACACCTGCAAGGCATCCCACGACGGCTTAATTTATTTTGTTTATGGTTTACAGAAAAAACGTACACAAAATGCTTTGTATAAACTCTCCTTCATTATATTCAAATTTTGTATTACGATCGGGTTTTAGGGTTAAACAAATTCTGTTTACCTTTAATTATATAGAGTATCCACGTTCCATACATACTCATATTTATTTATTGTGATATGTATTCTACAGGTATAATTCCAAAATCAAGAATGTTTACCAAGAAGTTATGTGCGGATAGAAATCTTACAGTATATTAGCAATTGGTTTCCCTGAGTTGAATTATTATCAAAGTAGCGAAGTAAGTTGCGTTACAGATAGGTTTCTTGTTATTTCAATAACGAAATCTACCATTTGTAAATGTAATCATGTTTATCCGCATTTTAGAACCGACAGGACAGATTTCGACAGGCTTGGGGGCTAAGTTTCTATGCGGACAATAACAACAACACCGCTTTATAACAAGCTAGTTAAGCTTTAGGTCCAAATAGTGTTGTGTAGAATAACCTAGAATTTTAAAATTATTATTTTCATTATTCCTTAAACATAGATATATAAAAAAATATTTTTTAAATATCTAATAAAGCAAATGTGTGTATGTTTTTGACAGAGTAGACAGAGGTCCATACATTCACATTTTCTACATGTCTTCAAAAGTTAATGTCGTCAGTTATACAAATAAAAATATTAATAACAAATCTCTAGCAGACATCAAAATTCATACCTGTCCCTAGATAGAAATAAGCGCAATTCTTACCGTTTCATATCTTTACTTTGATAAAAAAAAACATTTACAAATGAAAAGAAATTGATTTCCCAAATATTTACATTCATATTAAAACGTAAGAAACGGATATTACCTACAGGTAAAATATAATACGAAAATGATCAACAACCTCACTTATTTTTACGCTTTGATGTCAGGACCAATACAACGGATGTAAAATTACGCGTTCTTTGTACTCAGCAATCGTGTTTATCTTATATCAGCCTGTAAATACAACAAAATAACTCTTTGAGTGAATATCAAAGCAATAGTCTTAAAAACAATAAAATTAAACATTTTGAAAGAACACACGATGGTTTAAGAATGTATGTATTATCCTCGTTTATTTTTTAAAATATGTACAATAAAACATAAATTGAATCAATTGAAAGAGATCGTGTTGTTCAACTCTTTAACTTTGATATAGGTACTTAGTAATATTTTGATTCGAGCGTCGTCGTGCCAGGGGACCTTGGGTCGTTTCGATAACATGTGAGGTTCCTTTACCAGGTAGGTATCCCTCAACACAACGACGCTAGAATCAAAATATTACTAGTTACCTGTATCAAAATTAAAGGGCTAACCAACGCGACTATTTCATATAGATATTATGTACATAACGTGCCACCCTACGCGTTCACCCGAATTACTAAAATAGCAACATCGATTCCATTGAAAGGCTCGCTGAGGAAGTAATGCCCTTACAATAAGCACTAAAATGCAACATACTGTACATCAAATGATCCACGAACGAGGCACTGGTAGTTGTTTACGATGCATTCGAGTGTATCGAAAACAACTACAGTAGCACCGCGGAAGGATGATTCTTTCCCGGTCCAAACACAAGGCTGGTCTAAAAATTGTGTGAAACAGAACAAACAAAGGAGTAAAAGATATGATAGTATGGAAGAGAATGATAAATTGTGTGGTAATTGAGACTAGGGCAGACAGATGATGTTTGATTTGATTGATCTTGATGAGTTCACCTGTGTAAAATAGGCATTTATCTTGAATAATAATAACTGAAACTTTTTAAGTATTTGAGACGAGGCTCTGGTGCAGGCTTGATCAGGGTGTTAGTAGGAGGTTATAGGTGGCAGTTGCTCCCATAATAGTAGTTTAAGCCAAAACAAAAGGAACAGAAGATGGTAGTGGACCCGGAGCTCTGAAGTGAAAGCTTATGTGCTTTCAGGAACATCGCTAATATGATGATGTTGAAAATATTTTTAATATTCGGATAAAAGGCGCTACATGTACGTTTTAACTCGACTAGATTTAAGAATCATCAATCAATCAATCAATTAACCCACCGTAGCCCACTGCTGGATATAGGTCTCTCCCAATGTGCGCCATTTCGTACGATCCTCCGCCTTCCTCATCTAGTCTGTTCCAGCCACCTTTTTCAGGTCATCGGTCCATCTGGCCAGAGGGCACCCTACCCTTAATTTGCCTTCTCGCGGTCTCCAGTCTAGGACTCGTCTGCTCCAACGGCCATCGTCCATTCTGCGAGCTATGTCGGTAACTTTGGTTGTTTGTCGAAGTAATATGTTCCGGATTCTAACCTTCAGAAAAACTCCAAGCATAGCTCGCTCCATAGCCCGCTGCGTGACTTTTAGTTTATGGACTAGCTTTACCGTTAGTGTCCACGTCTAGGTAGGACGCACTGGTCAAAGACCTTTGTTTTCAGGCATTGCGGTAGTGGGGAAGAGAAGACTCGACGTAGTTTGCGAAATGCTGCCCAGCCCAGCCGGATTATTCTGGCTAGTTCTTGCTTGAAGTTGTTTTTACCGAGCAAGATAACCTAGCTCAGGTATACCTATTTTTAGACAATTTCGAGCTTCGCCCCATCGATGGCAATCGGCCTCGGTGCAACATGATCGTTGAATATGATTTTGGTTTTATCCAAGTTTACACCGGGGCCGACGCGTCGAGAAGCTCCATCTAGGCTGTGAAGCATCTCGCCCAGTTGTTCCAGCGACTCCGCAAGAACGACGATGTCATCGGCGAATCGAAGATGTAATCACCGTTTATGTGAATACCTCACCCAGTCTAATCCAGAGTCTTGAAGACGTCCTCCAAAGCATTGGTGAATAGTTTCAGGGATATAACATCCCTCTGCCTGACTCCACGCTGGAGGCTAAAAGGTTTCGTCTTCTGGTCTTGGAGCTGGACGGACATTGTGGCAGTGTCATATAGGCACCTCAACACCTCGATATATCGCCAATCGACACGACACCGCTGCAGGGCATCCAGAACTGCCCAGGTTTCGATGGAATCGAAGGCTTTCTCGTAGTCCACAAACGCCAAACACAGCGGCTGATTGTATTCTTGAGTTTTTTCGACAATCTGCCGAACAGTGTGGATGTGGTCTACGGTGCTATAGCCTTTTTGAAACCTGGTGGAAAAAGACTTGCAAGCTCTTTCAGGATACAGATCAGGCGGGGCTGCTTTCACGAGCTCAGTAGTAATTCCATCATCACCAGGGTACCTGTTGTTCTTCAGTTGCCTGAGAGCCGCCTCTATCTCGCACTCCTCCTCGGTGTAATGGCGCGTGAGCGGGGCTCTGTGGTCTTTATCACTGTGTCCCGTCGGTTTACTCATCCGTGATGCATACAGCTGTCCATAGAATTTCTCGATCTCTTTGAGCATCCTGAACTTTGAGGCAATCATTTTGCCATCCACCGTTTTAAGTTTCGTCAGATGGCCCCTCCCCAACTGCTGAACGAACACTTTCGACCCCTATTTTGCTCAATCGCCTCTTGGACAGTACGAGTGTTGAAGCATCGGAGGTCGCGTCGTGTCAGGTTTTTAATTTGTTTGTTTAAGGCCCTCTCATCTGACGAAGACGACTGTGTGGATGGTTGTTCACGCCTCTTTCTCATGAGTTCAAGAGTCTCAAAAGAGAGCTTGGACTCTTGCTGTTTGCGTTTTCCGGGAAACACCTTTCGAGACACTTCCTGTAATGATTTGACCACTCTTTCGGTTTTTTCATCAATGCCCCTAGTGGTTTCCAGCAGACCCTATAGCTACTTGGAGCGGCGTAGGTCGGAGAGTAGACCGTTTCTTTCGAGCCTTTCTGCCTTAATGTTGATATTTAGAGAGCCTCGAATCGCTTCCGGTATTAAACCTGTTGATCACAAATACATCTCTAAATATGTGCCTACTGTCCGTTATGATAAAGTCTATCTCGTTCCTTATCAAAGAGTTCCGGCGTTGCCAAGTCCTCTTCCTGTGGGGTTTCTTCTTAAAGAAGCTATTCATTATGAAGATCCCCTATGATTCGAGAAAGAAGACTAGCATTTGCCCTCTGTGATTTCTGCGCCCCGCTCCATTAGGTCCGATTCTCGTCTCGCCCCGTTCTTGTACTCCCACTTTGGCATTGAAGTCCCCCATAACAACGTTGTAAACGGCCTTGTCGGTGTGATTTATTGCCTTGGCAATATCTTCATATACGGCCTCGGCAGTTCGTGTGCGCATATACCTGTATCACCTTCATCGAACGACTGTTCGTGATTTTTAATATCAGGTACGCTACCCGGTTCGACACACTGCCCACTTCAACAACGCTGCCAATAAGGTCCTTTTTAACCAGAAAACCGACACCTTCTCTGAAGTAGAACAGATCGCCTGACTGGAGGATTATCGTGTCCCCCCACGCAGTCATATGCTGCCATTAGTAGCCGTTTGCGGTAGCCTCCCTTAGCCCGGAGATTCAGCCTTCTATTGTGGCATCCTTTCATTAGGAGGGTTTTAGCCTACTGTTGCCACTCTGGCCAGACGGTATAAGAACACGCATAGTAAATGAATCAGACACAGATTAGACTCGAATATTTGTGGGTATGCCTGTGTATATGGTAAGTCCTGCTAAAGCCCAATAACATGAATATGACATTAAGTACTTTCAATCTAATAAATAGCGTTTTAATTTATGCTCGTCGCACTCACTTCATAATCAGTAATCTTTAGTTACTTTCTAAGTTTAGCTATTCTAACAACTTCAATAGCTGAACTACTACAACCAAATTACACATAAAGTATTGAACAGTCCAGTCCATTTTTATATCCACTTTTGTTTTCCCTAACGAGAAACCAAAGAACCCAACAATATAATATCAAGGTGGTTTATGATCTGTATATTTGTTGATATCTACTCTCATATATTTCACAGTCACCGATAGAATAAGACAAACTGCCATTTCATCTAGTTAAAACAGGTTTAGATTTTATTCTTCCATTTCCTGCCTTTTGTCTCTCACATCCTTCCAGTAGATAGCATCAGAATCATGTCCTCATCAGAACCTTGATTGAGCAAGAAATACTCTTCATTTAAACAGCCACTGGTATTGTGTCAGTCATTAATCAACGTTGGGCACTTCATTTTCCATTTCGAACCTAATTGCATGCTATAAAGTTATAAAACCTTCTAAAAAGTAAGTGTGATGACTGTTATAGATCCTGTTGGGCACGTCAATAGTAGGAGAGAGACAAAAATATGGTCGGAATAACAACATTGAAAATCGAACGTGACTTGCTACTTCCTAGTTTCTGCAGTGTCTCTACAAAACATTTATGTCTAGCCAGTCCCTAATTTACCGTTTACATTATCAACAATCGCATGAATGTCATTTTGACTTGTCATTTCTACAATGATGGCACTACTAATGGCTCATAGTGGTTGCAAATGGACGTTTGCTGTTTTGAAAAAATATTTGAGGTATACGCAGACATGCAAATGCAGAAAAATACAATTAACTTCACAAAAAAAGTATTCACTTCAAAAAGGCGTCACAGCCGTGAATTGTCACATTTGGTATACTGTTTCTACTGGCCGTACTGAATTAAAAAAAGAACACTAAATAACTTGTCAACTGTTGTATTTGGCATTTGCCATATTTGTCAAGTAGGTATTAAGGCTAATGCTTTGTCAAATACACTGTCCACATATGGTAATTGTTTGTCAAATGTATTATCACGCAAATACAACAAGCCATTTGATGTTTGGTCTGATAAAAAGTAGTAGCTTTCATTTCGAATGCTATGTTTAGTAGGTAATAATACTGTTCCATGTATGGCAAGAGAGAAGAAAGAAAAATGGACAAGACTTATAACAGAGTGGTACCCAATAGACGGCAAGAGAAACAGAAGCAGACAGACTAAGAGATGGGAGGATGACCTCAGGCAAAGTTTGTCGGAAGACAAGTTGAAGAATAAATAATGTATAATTCTATTACAGTTAATAAGTACTTAATTAGTTAATAAGTTTACGCACATATAAATTTTGCAATTTAAACTAAGAATCAACAATAAAGGCTGTTTATTTTATTAATACTGTTCCATGCTAAATATGGGTTACATATTAATTCACTGATAATATTATATTTACATCACCACGGCTTGCTACTCTTGAAAATTATATTATTTAAATATATTTAGGTAATTGGAGAGTAAACTGATCAGGTTCTAAATCGCTTTGGAAAGAGTCCTAAATCCAAACATTCAATACCTAATAGTTAACTATCTAGAAAGTTAAGTCTACAAGACAGGACTTTTAAAACACTAACTTTATAAGCGTGAACCAATAGGAGTGGCACCATCGCGTGTGTTTTAATAGTCTAGATAATATGCATTTTTACGTCAAAAATATGACGTCATAAGCGCTACTAATGTGTGAAAATAGTTGAACTAAGTACATTAGGACGTGTTTCATTGGGAGGTATTTTATTAATGCGAAAAGTTTTTGTGGTTTTGTGTCTCGGTGGCATAATAAGAAAATGTATTTAAAATTCTTATTAGGTGTTTCCGGAGTTAGGTACTACAAAGGTGCATTTCGAAGATTTCTAACACTAGTGCAAAAATATTCCTAGGATTTTATTCCTGGAATATTGGACCAAAATGAATCTTATTTTAGATTTTCCAGATCAATTCAGACAGCATTCCTAACGTTTCATAGTGCAGGGCATTACTTAGATTTAATTAGTCAGCTACTTTCATTTCCTAGTGCCTTCAGTCTGAGATAAGCCAGGTACAGTAAAATTACTCCTCAAGACTGCAGCAAAGTACTTTAACGCTCTACAGAAAATTAATCAGAGTTAAAATAACTTTGCACTGAGTTTTTAACTGTGTATAAGAAAGTGCTAGCTAGTTTCTATTGCAAGGGATCTGGGGGCACGGCGGTTCCCCTGCTATCCTTTTCTCGAAGCAGTTCAGGCCACTTTCGACCCCTATTAGGTACTTCATTGTGATTAAAACTGGAAGTCTGAATGTTCAGTAACCAAGCAGGCATTATATAAACACAGTATAAATAACATTTCATTCCGTTTGAATCAGTACTTTAAGAATTATAACGAGTCAAAGTTTCTTAATTTTGTCACTTACTGACTGACCTATCATCAAACTTCTAAAGCACTTCTAGCTGAGTTAGAAGCTTCAAATTTAGAATATAATTAGTTTTAGTCTATGAATCAAGGAAAAACTAAATACAGGATTACAAATTATAAAGATATATTTGCAGTTAATTAATTAATATATATCTGTAGAATAAAATGGAGAAATAATAGGTATGATATATAATATTTAGATAATACGTAGGTTTCAAAGGTAACTTGTAAAATGGTGTGGAATGTAAATCGGAATAAAAAAGCAAGAGGGGAGTATTAAGTAGAGTAAATTGCCCAAAATTGCATAATTACTTACTTATACGAGAAGTATACATGAAGTAGAAGGTCCCATAGAAGATCCCATAAAAAAAAGAGTCTCGCTGGTCTACCGTAAGAAGATGTGAGATCTATGTTACCAAGCCGCTTACTCGTATTCATTTATTCAGTCCCTACTTAAGGGACCTTCTGTCTGAATTGCTATGTAATTATCTAACCGCTGTTCTACTTTAATAAGTTCTGAGATTCATGATACCAAGCCGGTTATTAATTTATTCAGTACCTACTTAAAGGACCTTCTGTCTTAAGTTGTTACTTAATTATCTAACCTAACAACATCTTATAGTGACCATATCAATATTAAAATTCTTTAACCTTTTAAATAAACATATTGGCTTGGCAATCGCACAAAAAAATCTAATTTATAAATGTATTACTTGATAGATACATTGTGTTTTCACTTGTTGTTTTTTACGGGACGAATATTATTGTTTTTTATGGGATAACTTTGTCACCCACTAACTACTATTTATGTCATCATATCTTAGAATTATAAGAGCAAATGCTGTCTGATTTCCCTGAACCCTGACGGCAAAGTCACCCATCCAATAAAGCTTTGCACGGCCCAGTAGGTTTTGCAGAGATACAATAAGCTTCCTGCTGGTATTTTTGTACCAGACATATACCTGGTCACTCCTTCCATTTTCATTTCACTTTGTGAACTAACCCTTAGCGACAAATATGTACATAATTTACACCTCAGTAGGGCATGAAACAATAGTATTTCTTATGAAGTTGAGTGGAATGAAAAATACTGCCTAAACATCGCATACATTTCTAAGATTTAACTTATTTGATAAAATTCTTAACAGTAATTTATAAGTTGCGGTACGTTAAAGCAACCTGTAAGTTACAGGCTGTAACTTATGATAATGATTTTTTAAATTAATTCCTACACACTATGAATATCAGAAGATGAAAGGGATATAAAACCAGTTTGGGATACGCGACCGAGGAAGTATCAACTTTAAGTAGCAGGTCCCGATTACATTTCGGGCCTTCACCTCGAAACCTGGGATCCACTTTCCTGCTTTTCGTTCACTGCTTCCTACGATCTTGGTCATCACTTCTGACGTCAAACCAGTATGTACTTATTGGACCTCCTTCTCCTACTGGAAACCGGCAGAAGTGGCAGTAACTATAACGAACGTAACGCAACAATACGGACTAATAAAGCTTAAAATCTCTCATCATTAAATTAATCTCAGCGTCGAGTCTCAGTCGTATCAGGTACCTTAGAGCCCGGGGTTTTAAATTACTAAAATTTATTTGTGAGTTCTTCAACATCAAATCCCCATTCAAATCACTTAAACACATTGATTATTCACTTATATCAAAACTGTTTAGAAATAGGTACATATGAAGGGGTTAGAAGGTATTTTATCGCGGTCCCTACCTAGCAAGCAATTTTAGATAATCTACTCGGCTTCGAACCGGACTAAAGTTATTTACAATCAATTTCCTTGCTATTAAAGCTTCGTTGAACATAAATGTTCAGCACGTAAGTTGACTGCTTAAGTGTGGAGTTATTCTATTCTGAGGCTACCGGTATTGCTAATGGTTGGTGACTTTTATTTGTTCCTTTTTAATACAATGTATTTAGGCCAAAGGTACCTTCGAGTGTCCTACTTTTGCGCATAAATTAATGTTGGTATTGATCATACGAGATAAAAATGAATGCAAACTGGTTCGCTTTATGGAGTATAAAATAAAAAATATTCTACTAGGCTTTTTTTACGTGCGGGAAATCACCCCTCCTCCCCCCCCCCCCCCCCTTCGGAGCCGGAGTGGGAGTTTATGTCGGACTCAAACCGACTAAACCGCACGCCGTCTGTGGTTCGTAGTGGTAGGCCGAAGGTGAGGTTGTCTTGCGACATATCCCTTGCACCCCGGCTGACCCAGGGCCATCCCTCTCGGCCTGGCACTCCTCGGGAGAGGGGACCACGCGGACCCCGACTCGCCCCTGGTATGGCGAGACCACGCTATATATTTAAATTATTAATAAGTTGTGTCTGTAATATTGGAATATTAGAAAACAGATCTTGGGTTATACTAAATCAGTGGTTTTGAACCCAAAACACTTCGATGAAAGTAGAAGCGCGTTAAGTATCATCATAATATATTAAACGTATTACTAAAACGTTCTAAAATAAAGTAGATTTGCCTTATTCAAAGCGTACACTGTCTTTCAATCACACCGTATTACATATTCATTACAACACAACCAACAAATACTAGTCCTTTAAAAACGTTTCAAGGCACGTAACTTGCATCTAAGCAAACTATGAAAACGATTTAGCTTCAAGTCTGGTAGTAAATAGCTAGCGTCAACTAAATAGGTGTGCAAAGAAAACATGCTGGGAACAGGTAAGCTATTAGCTGATATGATATAAAGTGTTTGTTTGTCAGCCTTTTCCCCTTTTAAGTTTACTATAGAGGGAAGAAAACTTAGCTTAACATACTTTCGTACGTGAATACAGCCCAAGAAAAGTGTTTTGGACAATAAAATTACTGATACTTAATTCTTTTACTTTATTTATCATGGACTTACGTCAGACAATAGCCACATTTTTGTCAATCAAGTCGGTGATATGGTATGTTTTATTAAAGGCATTTATGTCGTTATATTATGATGTTGTGACGGACTTACATTCTATTTTATATTTTTATTTATATCAATACCCTATCTATATTTATGTGTATTGCTGTTTACATGTATTTATATTTTTCTAAGTAATGTGTTTCTTATTGTTTTTCTTTGATCGGGTACCCCCGTCCGTGTGCTAGCGGGTGCCAGCAGAATACCAGCGCTGTGGTATTTGCATACCCAGCACATGCTGAGCTGGTGACCCTTTCGGTATATCCGTCTGCACATATTTATGATACTTATTTAAGTTTTGTATGCTAAATGCTTGTTGTTACAGTGTATGATGATGTACTGAATAAACTCATTTCTATTCTATCCTATTGTTAAAGATCAAACTAAAAACATAACTGTACTCTTATCTTGTTGCTATGGATCCAAATGAGAAATATTTGTGAATAGTAATAATCTAACTTGTTGTAGTGTATCGGTAAGTATTATTTTTTACTAGCTTTTGCCCGCGGCTCCACCCACGTCGATATCGGTTATCGTTACATTATCGGTTATCATTATAAATTGTAGCATATGTGTTATTCAAATGTATAAGACATAAACTGTATAAAGGCGCCTACTCACTAACAGTCCGCCTGCAGTCCACCTGCAGTTCCTGATCTGTCCGGCGGCCTGCAGTCCTAAGCCGATAGCGCCCATACACTAAAGCGATTTTGGCCTGCCGGCAATTCCCTGTTGTCAGTTTTGCGACCACACACTAGCAGTTGCGAGTCGTCAGTTTTAGGTCGTACGATCGCCTGCCGGTAATGGTCTGATATCAGTTACATAGACTACGAAAAAGTGCAAGCGATTTTCGACCTTATTGACATTTTCTTAATTACATGTTTTTTCGCATAAATAAATGCTGCTGATCACGAATATAAGAAAAAAAACTATATTTGTTGTGATGTCAATAAGGTTGAAACTAGCTTGCACTACGTTATTCTTATATAAGTACGTGCTAATCATTGTGAGAAATAGGTGTTAGCCATTTTGAATCTAATGGACTATGTGCATAAGAAATATAGACGATTATGTACAAAAAATGAATAAAATCTTAGTAAAAAATAGTGATGTAGGTACATGTCATCATAATGTTATTACTTCAGACAAAAGAATAAAATTAATTCACTGTTTTATTCTAAGTTTATTACGTAAAAAAGCTGACACGAAACGTCGATCGACAGGCCGTCGTTCGACATATGCTCGTTCGCCCTGACGGCCTAGGACTGTCCGGCTTAGAACTGTCCGGAATCGTTCGGCGGCCACACACTATCGGATCGTATTAGTCGTCAGTCCAAAATCGTTAAGGAAACTGTGAGTGTGTGGGTTATTGCGATTAACTGACAGATTTATATCGTCCGGTAAACTGTTAGTGAGTGGGCGCCTTAAGAATAAACTTTTAATAACATCTAATCAGTAGTTTTTACGTGAAAGAGTAACAAACATCCATCCATCCATCCGTCCATCCATACTTACAAACTTTCGTGTTTATATATATAATATTATAATAGGATAATCAAAGGTAAGGTAACATAAATATTATACACGGTGCGGCGGTCACTATAAAAAGAAATTCTTCTTTTCTCTTCTTCTTTTAATCATACAGACGTTCTGTCAATTAGGTGATCAATTTTTCTCTAATGTATAACATAAATCATGGCTGACTGGCTGGCTCTCATAGGGAAACTTTTAAAGCATGGCTTTGTTCTCAGCGAATAAGTGTGTACTTAAAAAACTTAATATGCTTTATATTAAGTTCATAACTTTGCTTTGTGTTTGACAGATATAATCTAGCTTTGCCAGCAGTATTTAGTTTTTAACTGTCAAAGAATTTGTAGAGCAATTTTCAACCACTTTCTTAGGAACTTACTAATAAAACGCGTGAAGTTGGAATTGGTGTAAGTTTTCATATTTAGGCATACCAGGTTTAATTAAATATTTTTTCTATGGAGAAAGCCATTTGCTCATGCGAAGGATGTTTTTGTATATATGGTGTAATTGTAATATTCATATATTTTTTAATATTAAACCTACATTACACAAACTGTAATCTTTTATGTGAAAATAAGGTCAAAAAACCCTCCGTACTATTTATTCAACCAATTTTATTAGAAGACATTTGAGCTCTAAAACCATAGACATAATAAAATCTATCGAAGTCGGGTACCTACTACCGATATTAAAGGTTTTATTCAGGGTCTGAAATCAAAATGGAAAGCAAAACACGCAAGCGATTACATCGATGGCTTATAGTTACGGTTATAGCCCTACTACAAAGTTCAGCTTGTCTATAAGGTTAATAAAATTCGGACAACCCTTTTGAAACGGTTGCAGGTAAAGTAAACTTCAACAGTTTCTTTGTTGGTTTATTTTTAGAATGTCTGGTTTTATTTTTGTACCTTGTACATTTTTTCCCTTATAAAATTATGTTGAACATTTGCTAATGAATACATACATATATATAATATATAGATAGATAACACTTTATTGTACACCATTTGATTTACAGTAGATACAAATAGGTAGCATGTATACATTGAATGTACAATGGGCGGCCTTATCGCTTGAAGCGATTTCTTCCAGGCAACCTTGGGTTGGACAGTAGTGTGATAAAATAAAATTATGGTGTAGTTATCAGATAATCTAGATATAAAGTGTTCTGAAACAAAAAGAAAGAAGGAGAGAGAAAAGCACAAAAAAAGTAGAAAATAAAATAAATATACGGCTATACGTTACGTATTATAAATATATACAACTATAGCCCATAAATAGATGTTTAAAAGATAGTAGGTACATACTAGTATGAAGAGATAGTAATAAGTGAGCATATAAATAGTGAGCTATCAAAGTGTACACGATGCCAAATAGTGGTCCGTTACCAGTCTTTTAAAATTATTAACTATTTTTGCCCGCCTGATGTTCAATGGCAGTGCATTCCATAAGCGCACACAGCCTTGACAGTGAATGACTTGTCTACAAAGTCAGTGGAATGCATTGGCATTTTCAGCCTCAAATTCTCGGATGACCTCAGGCACTTTGTATGTTTGTCATAAAGGAACTGGAATCGTTCTTTGAGATAAGAGGGAGTGGTGGGATTAAACAATACATTATATAACAATGCTAGAATATGAGCATTCCTGCGAAGCCGAATTGGGAGCCACTTGAGTTGTTAACGAAAATCTGAAACGTGATCATACTTGTGTAGACCAAATATGAATCTTATGCAAAAATTTTGAAGCCGCTCAAGTTTATCTAGTTGCTCCTCTGTGAGATCGGGATAGCTGACATCGTCGTAATCAAGGATAGGAAAAAGAAGCGATTGTGCAAGTGCAATTTTAGTAGCAATTGGTAGGAAGTTACGGAGCCTTCGTAAAGCACCTGCTGACGCGAAAAGCTTTCGACTAGTGGAAGTAAATTACAGGAATGTAACTGGATGTTCTAAGAAAATGAATTGTCCATATGGATACCTAAATTCTTGACATTATCACTGATCGGTACGACTGTTTCATCCATAGTAACCTGAGGAAGCTAGGTTCAATCTATTTTTGAAGTCAACCTTGGACTACCAATGACCATTACTTGAGTCTTGGATGAATTTAGGGTGAGTTCATGCTTCTTGCTCCATTTGCATATCCGGTTGAGCACAATGAACGCATCAATCAGGTTGTTTGGAGTAATTATTATATAATATATAATATATAATATAATTATAAAGTAATTTTTTAGAGATTGTATTTATAAAAATGGCAAAAAGTAACGGAGATAGAACGCCACCCTGCGGCACACCAGCGGTCGTATTGCACCAGGAAGAGCTAGATTCTTCGACACAAATACGTTGCTGGCGACCAAATAGGTAACTATGAAACCATGCAATAGCCGTTGGAGATACGTTAATAGATCCGAGTATACTAAGCAGGATGTCGAAATCTACGGTATTAAAAGCGTTGCTAAAATCAAGTAAGGATATAAGCGTGAGATTTCTACTGCCCATGCCCAGTCTTATGTCTTCCGTGATGTTAACCAATGCTGTCGTAGTACTGTGTCCGGGTCGGAAGCCGGATTGTAGCGGGTTTAGTAGCGCATTTTTATTAAGAAATGAGCTGAGTTGCGAGTGAATGCTCTAAAGCTTTAGAGAGATACGGAAGGATAGGTATAGGACGACAGTCAGAGAAGGAACATAGCTTAGATTTCTTGGGTAAAGGAATTATCTGGGCATTTTTCCATGAGGAAGGGAAAATAGCAGAAGAGATGGAGTA
This sequence comes from Eilema caniola, assembly GCA_949126895.1. Lineage (NCBI taxonomy): Eukaryota > Metazoa > Arthropoda > Insecta > Lepidoptera > Erebidae > Eilema > Eilema caniola. Next base: position 8,050,133 of record OX421476.1, read on the forward strand.
GTTAAAAATGTGACATAGGATAGGAAGAATTTGCTCTAGAATTGGGACAATCATATTTCGGCTAACGGCATCGCTGCCGACAGCATTGGATGTAATCGACAGAATGCTCTTCTTAACATCACAAGCGGACAATTGGTTGAAGATGAAAGATGGATGATCAGGAGTTGGAATAGATGAAAGATATTGAAGTGTATCGATTTTAGTCGGTCCATTAAAATTAGACGAAGTAGAGAAGTGTGCATTTAGTGCAACTAATTTTAAATTTTTAGGAATTGAGTCTTGCCGTGACTTTCCTACTCCCAATGTATTCAGAAACTTCCAAACTTTTGCTGGATCCCCGCTTTCTACCGAGGGGTTACCTATCTTAATCCCGAATTTTAATATTCCGAATATCATAATCCAGAAAACGTTTGGCCAATTTTTCATAATCCCGGTTTTTCAAATTCCATTTTCATTCCATTTCAAATTATAATCGCAACTCCGAATTTCATTTGCCCATTTATTCATTTGTACGATGTTTTATAATCCAGACGAACGAGTTCCAGACACACGAAATGTAAATGCACAAAATCCAGATGACCGTAATCCGTATGCACGAAAGCCCAATTCTTAAAACACAAATTTTTGAAAAGTAGGCAACCATGCTCCTCCGCGCCTCCGGTTCTTAAATAACACTCTAGTGTAGGGCAGACAAGTACCACGGCGAGTCGGGTCGGTAAACGTTACATTTTTTGTTATTATATCGTATAAATTTACTGATTTTTACTATACCTTTTTTTTTTTTTTTACGTGCGGGAAATCCCCACGGATACCCGCCCCTCCGGAGCCGGAGGGGTGGGTTATGTCGGACTCGAACCGACTAAACCGCACGCCGTCTGTGGGTCGTGGTGCTAGGCCGAAGGTGAGGTTGTCTTGCGACATATCCCTCGCACCCCGGCTGACCCAGGGCCATCCCTTTCGGTCTGGCCCTCCTCGGGAGGTGGGGACCACGCCGTCCCCGACTCAACCCCGGTGTGGGGAGGCGCGCATCGTCCTACGATGCGCGCCGCCGCCGTGGCCTGCTTCTGCTAGGGTGACGGGTGGCTCCACCCGTCACCCTCAGGCCCGCGCTCATGGGGGGCGGAGGTCTGTAAGCGCCCTCCGACGCCCGAGCCGCCTTCGGGCGCGAGCAGCGATGTCAGCGAGTCTTTCTCGCTCACCGCGCCGCGCCCGCTCTGCTGTCTCCTTCGCGAGCATGACCTGCTCGCAGAAAGAGGCGCTGGCCGCCCACGCATCCGCGCAGCGGACCATCGCCGCGAGCAGGGTGGAGAGCGTGAGCACTCTCACCCCCAGGGCCTGCACAAGCTCCCGCCTCGGCGTCTCAAACGCCGGACACTCGGTGAGCGTGTTTTTACTATACCTGTATATAGTTTAGCTGGAACATGATTTGTATGGGAACCAAATAAAAAGATTATGAAAATTTGGTAATAGTTTATTTGGAAAAGGGTACGATGGGAAACAAAAAAAAATATTCTGAGAATCGGGTATAACTATATTTGGATTATGACAATATGGGAAACAAAAAAATACTATTTGAAAATTTGGTTTTAGTGCACCTGGAAATTGATTCATCTGGGAAATGAAACACGGAATTATAGAAAGTTGTCATTCATTACATCTGTCTTTTAAAAGTTCTACCAACCGTTTTCGGGGTTTTAAGATTCGGGTAACAGAAATTCGATATTTCAATAGGTTACCCTACCGAGGTATGGATATGTTGGCGTTGTGCATTCCTACACACCCTGTTGCATCTATTTCTAAGGGCCACATACTTCTCCATATTAATCTGGGTATGTCGGATTTTGTATCTTGCCTTAGCTGCAGACTTTTTGTTATGTTATATTTGTTCATGCATATTTTTTTCTTGGGTAGGCAGACACAAAATCCCGCCACTTACTTCTATTTTTACATAGTTATTTTACGAGCTTCCTCTGCTGCTAAAGGAATACAGGTATTTTAGAATGATTGAAGTTAATAATGCTTTTTAATTTATATTATTATAAATGAGTTAATAGTGAAGTCAGAACCACTAGTGTTGATTCATTATTAATTACAGTGTAGCTATTCAGAAAACATGATACTCCGAAGCGTTGGCGGCATTAGAAAATTTAAACTAAACAATGTTACGCTTGAATTCAAAATCAATTATGAAAATTCAAGACAGTCGGGAGATAGAATTCTGAAAATAGTACCGCTTGTAATATTTAATGTTATAAATGTGAAGCGTATTTAAATTCAAATTCCTCGGTATATTTTTACCCCTGATTTACTTGGCGGTAACAATATTGAATAGTTAAGTTAAAAATGCTTTTTACTGTGCCCGTCTAAGTATTCTTAGGCAGATTTAAGTTCTTTGGGAAACTTATATGGGACAGAAATTATAAGATCGGTATACAGAGATCAGTGGACAATTTCAGTTAATATTATAATAGTCTTCGAATAACATAAAGTCCATTTTTATTACACTAAGACAAAAAATATTACAAAGTGGGGTTTGCAACGTGACGTACTTATTTTTGTAATTTTTTAGAATATTTTTTGTGTCGATCATAATAATACTGTATTGAGACTAAAGGAAGGTCTTTGTTGTGTTTATTAAATTTGCGGTTAGATAAAGTTGCAGCTGTCCGCCATTGTAATTTAATATTGTTCTACCGCGCTCTGGAATATAAATAAAAACGTTTGAATTTAACCACCTTGAAATAAAAGATCTGAAATTTAAAAATAGTATTGAAGTGTGATCAACATAAGATAATTATATGACATTTTAATCATACCTTTTTTGGAAATTCCTAAGGCTCTGTATATTATATATCTTTTTATCGTGATTTGTGTCATCTTAACTCTCCAATTCCCAAGGGAAATTAATAGAAGTTGAATCGTAAAAGACTTACGAGTATGATGTTTGGGGCAACGCCTCTTCTCTTTGAATTATATGTGAGGACGCGCTTTTAGTTACTTTTCTATTGAAGTGTGAGAGTACTTCTATGCTACAGAGAATAAATCAAGTAGTGCTTACGCTTATCACCTCTCTGTATGAGGAATACATTTCCCTATTTTTTTTACGCCATAATGCGATTTGTTCAATTGTTGTTAATCGTGAAAAAAACAGTTTCACACGGTATAATATATATGTCTAACATTAAAATTATGACGCAACCTATATCTGTAGGGTAGATATTTTACGACAGAGAGACATAGCGGTGAAACTGAATTATTATTATTGTCTTACCTATACCGAGCGTCGACTCGTAAATTTCAACCTATAAAATTAGTATGCATGAAATACTTGAACGTCTCCTCCTTCTATGTAATACATTTATTACTATGTCACACTCTGAGCAACAGTACTATTTTTCAATGTCGAAAATATAACTCGGAGAATCAAATTTATGGTGTGCTTGTTGTTGCTAAAGGAAGGTTGTTTGAATAAGGTATTTTCCGATGGGAGGGAGTTCCTTTATTTATTTTTTTCTTTCTTTGGACAAACTACCTTACTATTTACCGGGCTGTTACCACAATGATTATGACATTGTGAAGTGACATTGTCATATTATCCATCTATAATGTCAAAAAATTTAAATTGGCATTGTAAAATTATGGCCACACATCATGGCGGTAATTATTGGCATATCACGATAGTGTAGCCGTAGCATTAGACGCCAATATGTCTTCACGTAGTGAAGGTACGAGTATGTTGTAAGTTATATATAATTTTGTTCACTTTGCATTTATTATATTGAAACAAAACTGTGTACAACAGAAAATTCTGCCTTCCTACAAACATTGTGCTGTGCCCGATGCGGTCCATAATTGTAACTTATTAATATTAACATGACATCTGTATCACATTATGGAACGCAACAAATGTATTGAGTATTAAGTAAATTCTGACAAAATAAGGTAATAGAAACGAATTTATGAAATATGAGTGCTTTGCAGAAAGGGACGTTTCTTTGGGAGCTAAGGCGAGAGCAATATAAGACACAATAAAGAACGTATGTTAATGTAAAAAAACTACCCTTATACAATGTAGAAAATATAATCCAGCTTGTCCAATTTTATGCTTGCTATGAGCTTCTTGTGAAAGAGAGGAAAATCTGGAGAAAATTTGAGTGAAACAACTAGTGATGCAAACATAAGACCCCAATAACCTCAAAAAATACCAATAAAATTAATTAACATCGACATTAAAAAGTTAATAATTTATGAATCGTGTAATCCCTCAGCTTTAATGAATTTAATAATCTGTTTAAAATAATGTTCCCTATTTATAAGTACGACGAAGTAAATTTGAATTATTTATTTTACTTAATTACTTTGGTCGTTGGAAATTATCTTAAAGAAATGAACAGTAAGATGACCTGAAAATGTTAGCTGGGATGTAATGGATGTGGAAAGCAAGAGACCGGGTGCTAGAAGCCAATAATCTAGTAGTCGACAGGCATATTACCATTTCATTACAGAAAATAAAATACCTTACAGAACAACAAGCCTGTATTGTGAGTGGTTTCAGCACCGTATATCGATTTATCGTTCACAGCACTATGTTCCCGTCAGCATTAGGTATGAATGACTATCCCAGCAAAATAGTGATTATAGTGATGTATAATTCAGGTAGTTATATTCCTTATGTATATGTATGTATGTACCTATATAAAATGAGAATCCAATACGACCTTAAAACTCGCATTTGCAACGAAAAATACAGTACCATTCTTGTATTCGAAAATGTATTTTTCAATACAAACCAATCGAAACAGCTCTCGTATTTTCGTACCCACACACATCACTAGCAACCCCGTAACAAAACCAACCCATCAATTTTTCCGCTACACTGCGGCTCGAAGCAGAAAAAAACGATACGAGTGGTCTACGGGATCAAATCAAATTGCCGTGTGTTGAGGTGCGTCGATCAGGCGTGTTACACACAAACTGGATTACGCAATACGTGTTATATGAGTAAATATATATATTTAGTATTGTTACTAGGACGTTGTTAATCACTTTAATGTCTGTAGATATACACAGTCCTGTAAATTACTATAGATACAGCTAAAAACACTAAGGTGTCGTAGAAGCAATCAAGGGATAAGGCTGTTTTAACTCGAAATAAAACTAGTACCAACTCCTCTGGCCAGCGTGAAAATAGTAGGCTTAGGTATATGTCCAGCGTTGGACTGCGATAAGCCAATTTATACTGACAGTAAGATAAAAAAGCTAAGTTAAGTTACTCAGCGTACTAGCTGTAACCCGTGCCTCCGCTTACTTCTAAACGATGATGGACAAAAAATGTCTTTTATATTCCATATCTTATTAATATTCATCTTTATCTCATTTTTTTTATTTTATACCAGTCTTTTCAAAGCAACTACATTGTATTTCATAAACGGTAACCTTGCTTAGGAATTATAAGAATGTAAAATAATGGCAAAGGTTGGGTGATCGAGACGAGAAATACTTGAAATTCCTCTGCAGCTAGACGGAGTGATTCACAATTGGTATGCCTTTGAATATACTGCACATTAAATTATATAATAGTACCTACTTGTGTATTGCTATCGTACTAGTAACTGTAGTATTGTAAGAATGAAAACTGTTCAACAATAAAAAAAACATTATACTCCATTCTGTTAGATACTTACTAAATGTAAATAATCTTGATGTGTATTGTTAATGTGTTCTATATAAAACACAGGTCTTTAATATTTTTCTGTTGAAAACCTCATTTTTAAGACTAATAACCGAAATTGAAACACTAGTTAGTCAGTAAGTTATCTTGTAATCGATGCAAGATTGTTTACTTTCAGTTAAGTACCTTTATAAGTGCGGGAAATCCCCACGGATCCCCCCCCCCCTTCCTCTGGGGCCGGGGAGGAGGTTATATCGTACTCGGACCGACTAAACCGCACGCCGTCAGTGAGTGGTTGTGCTAGGCCGAAGATGAGGTTGTCAACGACATATCGTTCGCACCCCGGCTGACCCAGGGCCATATGGGTCTCCAACTCACCCCCGGTAGTTAAGTACCTAATCGAATGGATTATAGGAACAATTGAGTTCTGATACGATTTTGGCCCAAATTAATAAGATATTTAATTTGATAACAGCGCAGTTGCAAACAATTTACTGAAATAAAAACAGGTAAGATTTTTATACCGTCTTATAATATCCCTAGTTATTGAGTATCCTCAAATCAGTGACCTGGAAGTTAAGATTCGATCAAATTGAACCAAATTAATTTGATCTCTCACTGCGGCAAGGTTACATTAATGTAATCTAAATTGAAACAGAAGCACAAAAAAATAAAATAATAATTTAGATATTTTTTCATGTTCTTTGGCAATGCAAAACATGCTTTTTTTTTTTTTTTTTTTTTTTTTACGTGCGGGAAATCCCCACGGATACCCGCCCCTCCGGAGCCGGAGGGGTAGGTTATGTCGGACTCGAACCGACTAAACCGCACGCCGTCTGTGGGTCGTGGTGCTAGGCCGAAGGTGAGGTTGTCTTGCGACATATCCCTCGCACCCCGGCTGACCCAGGGAGTGCAAAACATTCTATAGGATTTTTTTAAATACTATGCAAAAAGATATAATTTTCACAGTTATTTCACAATTCTTTTCTGGTACATTTCAAATTCAAAATTCTGAAATTCCGATAGTCATTTTGTTTTACGAGTACTAGGTTTATCGATTGCCAGTAGAAACTTAATAAATAAAAAATTGTCATCTAGTTGTTGCTTCAGTACTTTTTTGTGTTCAGTTACTTGTCACAAGTCAATTTTGTCTAGACGCCTATTATTCGAAATTGTTTGCTGATATTATAGAAGAATATTGTTAGTACTAGAGCATATTGGGAAAATATTGTGACATGGCCTCGTAAATGTTTGATTAAAGAATGAAGTTCTAAATGGACGGTAGGAATAAACCATCTCCAAGAGAAAATATGTCATTTATTTTTTACGCTATTTTTTGTCCAGAATATTCTATAAAATAGTATAGTAGTTTTCACTGAACCATTTACGTTTATAAGCAGTAGTAAATACCAGAGAACTTACACTACAAATATCTCTGTAATTAGGAGAACGAAAGAAATTGGATATAATTCGATATGAAAGAATTTTCAAACTCAGTTCAGTAGATCCAGAGAGGGCACCGCAACAACCTCACAATCTTTACTTTTTTATAATAATCACTCGTTTTATTGTACGTTAAAGAAAATAAATAGACTTACGCCCTTCCACATAAACCACTTCTATGCAAAACAAATCACTTCAATATGTTACTACTTACTGCCTAGTTACGTGAAAGAACAGTAAAGCAACAAAGACACGTCCACATTTATATTAATATTAGTAAGGAAATGAGTCCTTGTATCATTCTCACGCAAGCAGTAACACAACATGAGGACATGGATAATGCCATTAACATCTGGGACGTAGCCGAGAATGGTCGTACGACGTAACGTGAGTTTGCGTTTGTTTTGTTATGGTTGTAACACCTTATATAACTTTTGTATGTGTTATATGTACATTATTTGGATCACAATTGTAGATAGGAAAGATGTGGTTTTCAATAGATATTTTTTCATGTTTGTTTTTATGGTTCTAATTATTTCATGGTACTTGGGCGAGACGTCAGGTAGTTAACAAATATTTGAGTACATCATGCGTAAACTTATGTCACATGGTGATAAAATATTCACATCACCCCAATGGGCTCATTTACGACTAAGTGAGACCTTGCTTAGTTTTTTTTTCTCTCTCGAGCGACCGTGTTTTGTGTAAGTTTTGACTCGTCACGGTAAGCCCGTGGTAAGTGCATTTTACTATTCGCATTCTAGGACCTATAATACAAAGTATGCTTAGTTTGAGTCCAGATAGTGTTGTATCATGAGTTATTATATCATAGACTTGCTTTTTGAAACCAAGCAATGCACATCACGACAACTCCTAAGTAGAGGAAAGTGAATAAGTTGGAGCTTCAACCTCTCCAAGCATAAAGTGTGTTGCTCAATTGGAGGACCTAACAAGCATGAGTTATATTTAATAATCTGACCAATGTCGTTTCAAAAACATCTCATTACCTTTCCTCGTTTAAGTACTTTTAATAATATTAAAGAGCTAGCTTATAAAACCAACACACATCAGTTAAGCGTCCTAACTAAAGCCCAAGAAATCTAGTATACGGCTCCACGAGTTTCTAATACCTACCAATCATCCTTTCCTTAATACATCTAGACAAAAACCTTTAATCTCCCTTTCCAATAGCGAGTCAAGCCCGATTGGTTCCCAGTCACAAAGTCTTAGCCACACATCCGATACGGGCATTTCCTAACCCCCTAATACTCATTACGGGCACCACCGCAGGCTGCGAGGGGCCGTAAAAGCCAAGAACTTAATTAACGTCCCGAGGGTTTTACTTCACATTTATTTGCGCGTGAATTTGGTCTCGGTAATAAAAATAAACAATGAAATGAAACAGGTGTATGCCTTGGTGTGAGCGTGTGTGCAATCAGGGAAGACGACTGCGCGCCGATTGAACAGATAAATTATTCTTGTCAAGAATGCCGATATGTTGTTGCAGACAATATTGCCAAATTTTTTATTTTATATTCAATAACAATAAATACATTTTCATAAAAATTATCTTCGAAAAACTGCTGGGGCAGTTTGTAGGCGTTCGCTCATATATTTTTATTTACATACTTACATCTACTTTAAGTCTACTCATCTACCCAATTATTTCTATCTTATTTCATGATACATTTTACATGTGTTTATTGTCTTCTTGCATTAACATGATAATCTTGAATCCATAAAGATATTCAATAATTTGCTTTTGAATGTGGCTTTATTTTTTATCTGTTAATCATTTTTTAATAACATATACTTGTTATAAACCCTTGGCACTATATGTTTCCTTGTTCTTTCACCATAATAATTATTCACTCTATTTAAAATCAATTTACCTATTTTACTAGACCTGAAACTGTACGTGTATATCTTCCTAACTTTGAATTCTTCTTTGTGATATGTTTCTACAGCAATTAGATATTTTACCATTACATGGATTGGCATTCATTTAAATTCTGAAAATAATTTACTGTAGTCATCTTTATATCTGCTTAGCGATCCAGTAATATGAACATCATCATCATAAAGCTATCATAATCTACAACTAGGCATAGGTTTCATCCCAATTGCGCCTTTGCTCCCGATCCACCTACTGACAATGCACAATATATTTTGCTAGTAGCAAACCAGTGACGCACGAGCTTGGCAGGGTATTACCCCAGTCCCATGTCCAAGATTAGTCTTTATGCCGTGGAAAAAGTTCATAGGGGCAGTGGCATTATCAGACAATGCCTGATTTATATTGTGTTATTGTGCATTTAGTACAAATACCCTATACCTACCTACACACAAGCAAGAAAATGTTTCACAGCCGTTTTCGGCTTCGCTGCACTGGTGGGCATTCTAGTGGCATATGTACATAATTTTGGCTGTAAACGTACGTCCAAATTTAAGACAAGGGAACCAAAGTACGTACTTACCTCCTATAGGTTTTTATCGTACATTAATATTATACTGGGTGATTTATAGTTGTTTCGGATAAAAGGATTTTGGACACAGTTTCGATAAGGAAGGAAGTATGTATCAATTTGGCTAAAAAAAATATTCTTTAAACATTATTTCTTTCACCTGTACAATATTCTAATATTTTATTTAAAAACCTTTTTTTTACTAAATTAAACTTCCACTCAATTTTGCCATCGAAACTGTGACCAAAATCTTTTATCCGAAACAACTATCATCAGGGTGTATATCTAGTGTTCATTTACGGGTTAAAATTATATTGTATTACAAGCTTATATTGGTTATAAAGATAATAAAAATTAACGTAATAAGAAATAGTCATGAGAATACTCACGTAATTAAAATCCTGCATAATGAATATTGCAAAACTTTGTTCACCCTATAAAGCCAATGGACCTAAAGTATTATCGTTAGCTGCACGTATTTGCGTGTACAATAAACTTCTAGCTTCTGCTAGCTTTACACAACGGCGTTTACTACGGGATAGCACGGGTTATTCAGCCGGAACAAAGTAATTTATGTCCTTTTTAGGCACGATCATTTCGATAGTGTGATACTGTACACTTTTATGTGATGAAAACTACATCTTGCAAGATATTTGCATTTATTACGGTAATATTCAAAGGTTATAGACAGAAATTTGTGTAAAAAAATTCATTTATACTTTTGTTCTCCCGGAAAACAAAAAGATGGATGGATTGTTAATTTTTTTCTTTTACTGGAGTAACTCACGAACGAATGAGGAATAGAAAAACCCAGAACTTAAAAAAAAGACGGGTTGCACTCTGGGAGTGCCGGCAGAAGTGAAAACATTGTCTTTTTTTCTTTCTTCGTTATATACATAGAAAAAGATAAAAAAGAACATACCATACCACACCTATAATATAGCGCTAATCATAGAACCTATCACTAATTTTCTGCTAATTTTCTGTCAGAAGAAATTAATAAATTATGAAAAGAAAAAATAATCACAAAAAATAATAAATTACAGAAAGAAAAAATATTCATAAAAAGTAATAAATTACAAAAAGAAAAAATAATCACCAAAAGTAATAAATTATAATAAGAAAAAACAATCACAAAAAAAACCCTGAAGGCCAGGTGGTTTGAACCCGATACTATCTGAAACTATAAGGACATACAGTCGAAGTGCTTACCGTTTTAGCTACGATGCTATCTATTGTAAATTGCAAAATAGATAGTCTGTACCAATCTTGTATGACGTCAGTCGTCGGTTACGGTTCAAAGGTCAACTAATCCTGACGCTTCCTTAACATTTTACACCCATCCAACGCCGCTAAAGAAGTTTTCACTTCAATAAACTTTTGGTGTAAACAACTGGGATTGATGCTCGTATGATGGAAATTCTGAGTTGAATTTATTAGAGGGTTTAAATACATTATTCTTATGCTCGAACACAGCGATAATTTAATATTCTATCACAAAAGGCGTAAAGCATATCTTGATCACATTAGACATCAGTAGATAGATATCGTATCATGAAACCTTGGGCACGGTCATATGTGATTAAGTCAGTCATTACCACCAGCCTAAGTCAAGTAATCCTCTCAAACTGATGAAATCAGTGGCTTAGAATTTACCCAGAGATTGAGACGGTTGATTTGCTATGCTGAACGTTTTGTTACACTCAGCTTAAATAATTTCTAGCGAAGAAAATTCTTAGAAAAAATTCTACGAATCTCAACGTTCGTCTTTCATCCGACGCTTCATTGTTCGTTTTAATTATTTTAGTGTTTTCTTTCTTTCTTTAATCCTCATTGTATTTAATTAAAAATTAAACTCTCTCTGAAGGACAGTTTTTTATTTTAGCATAGCATTAGCGTAGCATATTATTTATTACAATTTAGAACATGCTGTGATGTGTCAGCTGGTAAGTAATGACGACAAGGTTGTCCAGTAAAAGCACAGTATAACTATCTATAATAAGACTGTGGTAAAAGGGTATAGCTTAAAATTTGACTCCTGAAGTCAAGAAAAGAAAGAGTGACTCCTCAAGTCTTTTCAAATTGAAATGATCTTAATCACCAGCCGGCCTAGTTAATAGATTGCTCGTATAAAAAAGCAGTACGCCCAGTACAGTTTATTCTCCAACGCACCAAGGAATTATTTTTTAGCCCATTCTTTGTTTGTGAAGTTTGTAGTTGGAAAATGATTTTCCTGCCACAAAATGCATGGATGAACAGGTATAGACATGGTTCAATCCTTCTTCATTGGAATTCACTCAAAATTCACTTCTTTATCAATTTCTCATTCTTTTCTTTCATATATTATTTTATGAACATTCAACATTGATAATAATATAAAATATACAAGTACCAAACTACAAACGTATATGAACTAATGCATTTATCTTTAAAAAGGTTTCATTATTCTCATTCTTTGTTTCAAAATGGGTAACTCCAAATTAGTACCGTGAATATATTTTACGTCATACTAGAAAAACATTCTGAAAATAACGTTAAACACCGTTTTTATGGTTACTTCATTTATGAAAGCTCTACGACCATTGTTTATGACTCTTAAAAATATATTTTCCTGAGGTAACCTCTGTAAATGAAGTTATCTTAATTATACTTAATGGTTTTCTTATCTGCCAAGCTTTGTGACTTGTTCTGTGGAGAACTTCATAGAATTAGAATAATGTAAATGACGACCTAAAGAGTACCAAACAAGAAATAAAGGTTAGTTTATTGAATTAAGTATATTTTTTAAAATTGTAATTTTAATATTACAGTGCAAGTACAGGATTACGACTAAACAAAGATATGTATTGACTATTAATTACTACTACAAGACTTACGCCTATTATTACCAAGACCTATCATAAGAAGCCTAATATTAAAAAAACCATTGAAAATTCTGTAACTAAGAAAACCATCGAGGTTCAATTATGTAACTACTTTCAATAGACTGTTTATAATATGTTATGATAGTAAAGTTTTCTTTTATAACAAGTAGTATTAACTTTATTTTATATTAATTTTTATGTAATATTAATTTTATAATGAATTTTAAGGTCCATCATCCTTACTTAAGGCTTTCACAATTTCGATTCACGTCCTAAGTAATGAATGCTCCCAAATGAAAGAACATCAGTTATACTTAAAAGTGTTATATTGACCAAGACCTTTCAAACAAAAAAACTGCAGTTCAGTTCAGTAATTTTTGCGTCCATCGCCAATGAACACACAAGAATTATAAAAAAAAATATTTTTCTATTCCGTATTGTTACAATAACATTACACAAGTATTTTTGAAAAAATGTCTCCAATGTACAGCCACAACCACTTTACTTATATTCTGACAAAATAATAATCTAAGAATACACAATCTTTATGAAACCGAGTGCTATTGTTACTATTATCTATTGAGTGCTGTTGTATAACTATTGAGTTAAACAACAGCAATAAAAAATACTTATAAAGTTATTTATATTTTTTTATTAAATTAATTGGATTTTCTATATTAACTGTCAAAATACATGTAATGAAAATATTCATCGGTTTGCTGACCATATTAGCTAATTGTAATAACCACGACATGCTGATTGCAGTTCACGCTTCATTTATTTTCCCACCATCACGTTCATTATTGTGCATGAAAACTTCCTATTTGTATTAATTTTGTATTCAGTGAGCAACACCTATTTTATTAAACACACAGGACGGACAGCGGAACGGGAATAACGAGATTTTCCATACAATCACATACTATGGGATAAAAACATAAAAGAACCTGCAAGATATTGTAAAATTTACCGATTTCATTAATGGTTATTTTTATTTACATACTTACTTCAATTTTGATTGTCTCTTGCTTGTGTGTATTTATAAATATCGACCAAATTTTTACAGTCATTTATGCTTTATTTCCTCATTATTTGAGTTCAATACAAATATGCTCGGCCGTAACATCTGTCAAAACTGAAACCATTGCCTCCATTGCACCTCAACAGCTGCTGTCTGCCAGAAAACTCACTGCAAACTGCCACGACTGCAAATCTAAGATTCTGCTTCAGCACCATTGGTTCAAGGACGCAAGGGTCCTCGCTTTCAGTCCCTACGGTAGAGTCCGACTTGGAGCCCTGGCAGAGACCGCATGGGAACTTAATAGACTTTGATTGCCATTGTCTACTAACTAACTAACAATATGTTAATGTGTTAGGATATAGTTCGCTAGTACTTCCACTCAATCAAATAATACTCTGTTCGATAATGAAAATAATACTTGATTTTGTTACATTTCCCAGTAGTTTTAATTAGCTGCCGTTTGTCACTATTTTATCGCACTGCGTAGAGACCTAGTCTTTCTCTCACTTAACCTTTAACTGGTGACGTGGGGAGCACTCGGGTCCAGTGAAAGTCAAAATTTCAAGCTACTCCCCTTCCCGGCAGGTGACGTCATCATAATCATCAGAAAATACAAACGTTTTTAAATTGACTTTTTGTCATATTTAATCTTTTTCGTATACTATAATAGAACCTAGTACTTTATCGAAAGGTCAACCAATACCAACGATAGGCCACAATGATAGGTCATATTACTCTAATTATCTCTTACACTTTTTACTTCGTCAGTCATGACTTCATTAAATATTTGTGATTATTAATTCTGACATCTGGAACTTTTATTCTTCAGCATTTTATGTAATAGTAATATCTTCTTTTGCGTAAGAAATGTTTGACTAATGTACGCAATTTATTATTTATTAAGCTTATAAAGTATTACTAAGACTTTCAAGGGATATTATAATAGACCAAATGTCGAACTTTAATATAATACTTAGTAAAATATGGTAGCGCTTATACTATTGATTAAAAATTTATAATCAAAAATGGTTAAGGTCAAATGAAGATATTAAAAGCAAACACTTTAACGAGTTCCTTCAGGACTTCAAATTTCCGATGCTTAATAAATTCCGTACAAAAGTTATTAGCTACAAATTTGGATATTTAATAATAAGGTAAGCTACCTGGACGTCTACGTAACTTTTATAATTATTTATTAGTAAAATGGCGTTTTTTCACTTAATTAGTATCTTTTACTAGGTTGGTGTACTAAAAAAGGCTATTATATTCAAGACTATTATTATAATAAATAAAATAAATGAGAATCGTAATTAAGAATAAGAATAAGAAAACGTTTATTTTCTCACCACATATTTAGAATATACAATTTTGTCGACTTAATCTATATGCATAGTTCTTCTATGTGGGAGACTGGTGCCTAAACTAGGAAGAATCCTGTATTTCAGGCCACCAGTACACACTCATTAGACTTCTAGTCCTGTACAATGTTTGTTATTCGTGAGTGACTAGTAAGCTGCTAAGTATGACAGCACTATATAAAGCGATTTAGATTTAAGTACAACAATATAAATTATTCGTTATAAAGGTAATGTCAGGTTTAGTAATTATTTGTCTAAAAGTGAGTGGATGTGTGTGTGTGTGTGTGTGTGTGTGTGTGTGTGTGTGTGTGTTGTGTGTGTGTGTGTGTGTGTGTGTGTGTGTGTGTGTGTGTTGTGTGTGTGTGTGTGTGTGTGTGTGTGTGTGTGTGTGTGTGTGCGTGTGTGTGTGTGTTGCGTGTGTAAGAGAGAGAGTGTGTTTGTACGGTGTCCGGAATTTTAGACGGGGACTGATAGGAGACATTCGGTATTGTCATAGTCTAGTACCATGAGCCTTTCGCTGGTTATTTTTTTGCACATTGCTTTGGTTAAATTGTATATGGGTAGTATTTTATTAAGGTTATTATAAAGATAGCCCCCAAGGAAACAGAATTATATCTCTCTCTCTTATATCATATAATAGTTCATTTATTACCATAAACACTTATTATAGTTACACTTATAGTTACATTTCCGGTGGCCCCAAACTAGGTCTAGGGTCCTGTCCTAAGTGATGCGACCTAAGTGATGTACTCCGGAGAAATAGCTGACGTACATTCAAAACTTTACATTCCTTGTACAGGCTCGTGGTGGAATATCTAAAGGGTTTCCTGAGCATAGTTTTCAAGAGCGAGCGTTGGGCTATTTCACCTTTCTTCATAAAGGTTTTTAGCGCGCATCCCCAACACGTTATACAGTACGTTATGAGGGACTGAGTAAGAGCGAAGTAAACTAGTAAGTCTATTCAAAATGCAAAAACGTTGAATTTCGACAATAATTTAAATATCTATTAGATATCATCACCACTCATAATTAATAATGAACTAGATAAGAATCTTGTATTGCATTGCCACCTACCGAGTCTAATTATGAAAATAAAGTATAACATTTTCAGCCCAATTTATGTGCAAACTGAATAGAAGTTGAGCTATCGATTATTTCATTACAAAAGTAAAATTTAACCGCCACGTCGAACGGATAAACGGAACGGAGCCATAACGACCTTCTAGATTGATTGGTGAACGGAGATAGATTTTACAAGGGCACAAGTCGCAGGTGGATGTTAGTGGCTAGTTTCTGTCCCGAAACCATTGCTTCGCAAGCCCATTACCCCGTAATAAGTCTCTGGGTAACTCATAGCCGAAATATATCTCTGTCAGAAATTCCTCATTCAGACAACATGTACCTATTAATCATTGAACTTTATCTGTTCGCTGTCCTATTACTGAATACTAGACAGAATTTCGTGATTTTTTATAAAATGTCTTGTACTCAAAGAGCGCCAAATAAGTCATAATACTACATAGTTCATTTTTCAAGTATTATAATAAAGTGGGCAGATTTATGAAAAGTATTTTAATTCAAAAAACTTTGTTTTATTTTTCTATCTCTCCAAAGTTACTATTAAGTCGGCGTCGATAGAAAGCTAAAGACAACTAAAAAAATAATTCTAATGTTTTGCGCTTGTCACCTATGTAACTCATTAATTGTTTTGTATGCCAGTAATGTTAGAACATGAAGTATCAAACTACAATTTTTTCTATAAGGTAGCCAGATGATGGTGGACAGTGGTATACCACATGCACCTCAAAAAGAATTGATGACTTGTGTTACGTCTGTAGTGTCATTCAATAGACTCCAACGATGGCATCATCGTCGTTTTATTTGATTCGAATATATCATAACCAAAATATTCATGGTTTTGACGAATACGTTCCATATCATAAAAAAGCTTCAGATAGATATTATGTTATTCCATTTGTAAGATTCTACAGAGCTTGATTTATTATTTCCATTGCTATACTCAGGGCTTGTCCCCATACATTTGCATAGAAGCATACGTGAATACTGTCTTTGCATGTTTAGAAGCAGTTGGCTTTTCAATTCGTGACCACAGAGACAGGCGTGTTTACAGGCCTTACAAGAAACTGTTAAAGTTTGATTGTGAACCTCAAGACGATTTATGAAGTTGAAATATGAATTTCGTTTGTTCGCCTTATGCTGGAATTTAAACATTTTGACTAATCGTCTCGATTCAAAATAGGTGAATAGTAACTTACGCATTCGTTTTTATAGGGGGTCTATTGAAGTAATAAGATAAATCGTTCGCCCCAAACAACAATATTTCTTTAGATAGGTATGTAGTTTAGAATTTTAACGGAATATAGGTTACCTGGTGTTAATGGTGCTTTATAAGTGATATGGATTTTATTTTAATGTGAAGCTATTTTTTACAAACTGTTATATATTGTGATTTTTAATGGTTTTTCTGATACGATTTCTGAACAATTTTTAAGAACCTCCTTTGACTACGACTTCATGAAAAGGAGGTTCTCAATGCAGACATGTTTATAATTTTTCTGTATGTTCCGGGATAATTCTCGTCATACTGGATATCTTTGTATTGTTTAATAGAAAGAAATTTATTATATTTATTTATAATATTTATTTATTCAATAATATTTATTTTATACAAAAGCTGAAAAGTCTAACCGGGTACTTGAAACTGAAAAATATAAATGAAAACAAAGTAACTTCTACCATATGAAATTGTACTCATTTGTTGAAGACAATTTATAATGCATACTTAATTGGGTTTCCGTTTAATCTTGACTCAGTGTAGTGAAAAAATTAAGAGAGCAAAGTTTTTTTTTATTTGTTAGTTAGAATCATAATAAAGTTACCTTTGCGAGATTTTTGCCATCAAAACAGTAAAAGTTACTAGCAATATATGTTGAGATTTTTGCGGATATGTTTAACTATTTATGAATTAGCTGGTACTTCTGGATTCGTCTCTATTTTACTGGCTAACCATTTTTTTTAGGTCTATAACAACTAAGACGTTACAAGTGAAGTCATCTATTCCAAACAGCAATTTCATTTTTTTGAAATGAAACTAATTTAGGAACGGAGTCCTTGGTAATCAAATTTGAATAGGATTCAATCTCGACCGACTTTCCGATAGCCAGTCAGCTGCAATAGCTTTATTTCACTTGTTTCTGGTTGAGATATTTCTTCGAAATAAGAAGCTACGCAAGGCAGGATTGGTCAACGATAACACCTAAAGGGTTATGGCCCACAAAATGTTGACAGTATTTATATTAATAAAATTTATACAGTATGTGAATATTTTTATTGCGTGACGCAGGATCTGCGGTTCTAAAAAAAGTGGGGCTTGGTAGTTGGCGCATATAATAATAAATCCTATCACGTCACATAGAGCTATTAGGTATTGTTACTAAATTGACTTTACTTAGTCTTAATCCACTATTAACAGATTAAAATCAATATCAAACCTATTTACACAAACTGTCCCCCGCAAGTTACACTTAACAATATTGAAGGTACATAACTTAAATCTCGAACTGTCAAAATCCTTGACCAAAGAGTTTCTAGGTCGGTCAACCAAGAAACTCTATACCGTGAATCTTCAAACAATCTCGTCCAGTTTCGCCAAATGAACTTCAACCCTCCATCCATTAAGTCTTAATAGTTCAGAAGCCAACTATGAGGTCAGCTTCAAAGACCAAACCCAACCCTAAACATCGGAAATTGATTGTTAATACGGACATGATGCCAAAGTTAAATTCGAATTTAACAATGCCCTTATCGTAAATGAGGCAATAAATAAATCCCGGTAGACTAACCCGAAACCAATAATTAGCCCATGTGCTTCAATGGTTCTGTGTCAAGTAATTAGTGTTCGATGAGTTTTGAACTGGACGTATGTAGTTCTGCTACATTACCCCGTGATAAATGATTCATCATTCAGATCATTTACGAATAAAAGCATAACAAGCTATTAGTAAACGGATGCTTGCGATCAAAACAATAGTTTCAGTCAAAGGGTTTTAAATTGGTATCTGTGAATAATAGTAGCTGAAATTTATATTATCTATCTAACTTTCTTTACTCTTTCAAATTACTATGTAGTTACAATTATATAAAATCATATTCTAATAGATTTATTCACTACTCTATCTAAATTTAAGACAAGTTCATATAATATCGTATTTCTTTCAATAATACGTTGTTACTTTCAAGACTGTAGTTGATGTAATTATAACTTCAGAAGTATTTTGTAGTCTAGGTTCTTTAGGCCAAGGTAATCACTTTCCATCAAGGGAGCCGTGGGCTTGTCTGTCAACTAAGTGGCATAAAAAACAGCAAGAAACAACACAAGTATTCGGAATGGCTTAAAGGAGTTGTTGGTACCTTTAATTTACCAGTCTAATACTGTATACTGCTGCTGTGAACACTGTACAAATAAAGGCCAATGAACGAATAAAGCAGTGTAAAGTCACGGCAAAATCAAGCGAGTGGAAAAGTCATCATCACGGTACGCTCGCTTGTTGAGGTTCGTTGGCTTTTGACTTTAAACTCTGCAGACACAAATAGTAGTAGGTAATAGTATGTTACGTGTGACATCTTTGTTAACTATAATAAATTTTTATATGATATTGTATTGAGAGTAGAAAATGTAGCTATGTACCTACCGATGTTAGTATCTGCATTTTAAGACAGATAACACAAGCTAGTTTCGCTATGCCACAGAACAGATAATAGTACTAGTAGCTATACTTACTTTAGGCCTAGATAGTGTTGTTTTGAATGTCCTAGATAATATATAATTATTTTATTTATTAACCTGTCAAGTGAGTAAATAATAGACACAATAGGTAAACAATAGACTCGCGGTGCGATCGCACCGCTTGGGATCTTAGACTTTAAAAGAATTTGGTTTTCAATATTGACTTGAATGTTTTTGATGTATCCGCTTGCCATTTTATAAATGTGAAAGTAAATTGGACCGTAACGAGAGGGGTATGTAATCTAATAACAAAAAATATACAGCATAATGTGCCCAACAACATTGAAAACCATCAATATGGTTAACATAAGAAATTTATCTTATCTAGCTATTTCCGTCATATGATGGTATAATGACCTGAAAAAGATATGTAGTGTAGACTGGATGCGAAAGGTGAAGGACCGGGTACTTTGACGTAAATTGGGACAGGCTTGTAACAGCGGTAGGCTGTGATTGATAGAGTAATAGAAAACGGCAAGTGTTGGCTGTGTTTGTACTGAAAGATTTTATTACAAGTGCCATAACTGTTGACTGATGACATATTGGTTGGGTGTGTATTGTTTTATAGACAATAGTTTTACATAATTTCGTTTTACAGAAAAAAAATCGCATAATTTCGTTTCATAAAATAATCAATTTACAGAATACTTACTTTAAAGATTTTTAAATCATTGATTTTTGTTCCACATAAAGTTTAACGTTAGAATAATCATATCATAGAATAACAAATCAAATATTCTTTATTAATAAATTGTTTATTTAATATAAAACTTATTACCAAGAATAACATCAAATTAACAAAGTGACAGTTTCTAAATGTTTCAACTTATACCGTTGATAAAATGCATACCCTCATTTAAAATTTCTGAGTCGGGGTGTTAACTATAATGACGTTTTTATATATAATAAACGATTCTGGTTGGTCAT
This sequence comes from Eilema caniola, assembly GCA_949126895.1. NCBI lineage: Eukaryota > Metazoa > Arthropoda > Insecta > Lepidoptera > Erebidae > Eilema > Eilema caniola. The sequence goes on from OX421476.1 coordinate 8,070,689, forward strand.
ATTTCTGGATGGTTAAAAATAATAACCACGAAGGCTAAGGCAGGAGCTCCGCTCCGCTTCGCTCCCGCCTTAGCCTTCTAACCTAAACTATCCGAGTCCTGGTAATCTGAGTCAGGGTATTAACTATAATGAAGTTTTATTACCAATTAGTTCCTGAAATAAATGTAGTTTGGAAAATTATAAAGGTGGTTTAATTTTCTTTAAAAAAATATTCTACAGTTTGATAAGTTTGTTAATCAAAAAATGTGATTAAAAATTCATTCAATTGTGTCTCTGTGAATTATGCTTCATTATAGTAAATTGTTTTTGATACAATAATATTTGAAATAAAAATGTAAGGACCAAATATTATATGAAACATTTTCTGTGAAACGAAATTCTATGAAATTTCTTTCTGCTAAATAAGGTCCCCATATTGGTTATCATGACCTTGAAAACTGTCATAATAACCTTTGTAATACCGTGAGGTCAAATCGGTCAGTTTAATAATGTAAATATTGTGAAATAACACAAGTGACTTTACAAAAGTAATATCATGCATTTTTAGTCATTGTAATTTGTAAGTTTATTTCATTGTATTTAATGAATATGCAGAGTGTAAGAAATAAAAGAAAAAAATATTAATATACCTCCGTTATTGTCACTACACCTCTGTTTATTTTATTTCATGGATGCTGAACCACTTAACATCAAGCGGACCGTGTGCTAAATTGACTTCGAAAATAGTGCATGAATAAGTGGATAAGTTCATCTTCTGTTGACGACATGATTTATCTCTTAAGAAATCCCACTGTAGACGGACGCTCCTTTGTGTGATTTCTACCTGTAATCTCAAAGTACGGACATTGAAATTCCTATGAATTAATAAGCCCTTTAGTTGAAGAGCGGCTGCTGGAGTATTTACCAAAGGAATATTTGGCGACGACGGGGCGACTTAATCCGAGAAAGCCATGGAATATAACTTTATACTTATGGAGAGACACGCTTGGTTTGTTTAATCTCATAGCTTAGTATTATAGTGTGACTACGTTGAAGTTCTGAAATAAAGAAGTTTTGTTGGAATAGGATTCAATCATCGGATTTATTTAGGTATTAATTAATAAAAATACATGGCTCGTACCAGTATTCCAGTAAAATAATTCTACCCACATAATATAGGTACTACTGAAATGTATTACATTGCCTATAGTAAACTACTGAATTTTAAATTATATTGACCCTAAAAAATAACAGTATTTATTTATTTATAAAAATGAGACGTTATTCTTAGCAATCCATGGATTCTCCGTGCGGGTGTCGGGTCCATCCCGTTGCTGAGTTGGGAACTCGGGACAGTGCCTGTGACTTGCGACCCAAGTGTAGACATAGAAGGGGCCCCTTTTGTTGATGTACATCAACACTCACCTTCACTGCCCAAGTTCCCCTCCTTGCCCAACCAAATTTGATACGAACCTACTAGTGCCGCTTTAGACATTGAGCTTATTGTAGCTCTCGATAGGTCTAAATCTTTAAGTGGGTAATAGAGAGATTTTGCTGGTATACCTCTCGCTCCCACTTTTACTGCATACAAATTAACCACGTAACCGTTTTTGATTAATTCGTTTGTGAGATCATAGTATTTATTTTTCTTAAGTGTGTGGTCATTCGGTATATTTGTTTCCCACAGTACAGTACACCACAAGGACCACATATTTAGTCGTTTTCGAGTAGAGAAATATGTCCGGTCTAGATGACGAAACCCCAACATCCTTCGGAATTTCATACGTGTCGAATAGAAGAGTCCAATCTGGGGCAGTATCTAAGATTGAATATGGTTTGTTCCTGGATTTTATGGATGAATCTTCAGACACAAAGTTAATATGACGTCTGTTAGTAGTCGATCCTTTTTGGGCTCTAGCTACTGCCAGACTCATTGCTTCACGTATGATGAAAAGCACCTTATCGTGGGGGCGTGAGGATTGGCCTCTATCAAGAAGCACCCTACATCCTACTAATATGTGCCTAGCCGTCCCTATTGCCTCACCACACGTATAATATTGTTTTTCTGTGGCCTTCCCTCACCTTACCAGGTTACTCTGGTCTGGAAGGGTCATCTGAAAGGCGTTAAGATAGAATTTATCAGGGCCGGCGACCACTCATAGATAAGGTGCGCCAAGCCATTGGTATGCAGAACTCTCCCATTGTCAACCATTCGTTTTGGATTTCCAAATTCATCGCGTGCACTGGATATTTATCATTTTCGTCTTGCTTCAGAAAGGACCTAAGTATATACTGGTCCCTTTTTGGCTCTCGTACTCCCAACCCCACTTTATTCGGCTGGGCTCCTACCATAAATGAATAAACTTTTATGGAATATGAGTCTAGATTCAAGCTCGGACGCGTTATTATCTGTCGGGAGTGCCCTGACTGTGTCATCTTGGTATTTACCTAAGATGTGGGCTTTGGTAACTCTAAGGTGTTTATAGAGCTCCGATGGTTTCTTTAATTTCATCCCAAAATTATTCTGATCCCTAAATAAAGCAGAGGGATCAGCAGAGTGCGCTAGTCCAAGCCACAATTTTAGTGATTTTATGACAGTTGCATCTATTTTCGCGAGTAAGGTTTTGCCGAAATCATATACCAGAAAAGTCCAAGTCAGACGTGATGTTAGGTAGTTGTCATATATCCAAGCTTTTTTGATATTATTCACTGGTAGCTGATCTATCTTATTTAGGTCATTTATAAACATATTGACAACTTCATCTAGGATGGTGTGCATCCTTGATGGTCTATCTTTCTCCCAAGAAATTTAAATGGCACCAATTCAGCGACTATGGAAACTGATTTATGAAGAGTCCCGGGTCGTAGGAGGTAAATTTGGTGTCCCGTCTACCCAGACACAGACAGTGACACTTACTGGGCTTCGTTCTCAGTCCATTTGTCCACGAACAGAACTCATCGATTTCCTTTAATAGTTCCTGACAATGATTTGGATTACGCGTCAGTATTGCGAGGTCGTCAGCAAAAGTTAAAAAACCGATAACCCCATTTCTTTTCATGACATATTAACTTGGTGATTATATACAGAAGAAAAACCGTATTATTAGTTCGAATTTTGCTAAGCGTGAATTATAAGAAACCTGTGGCTATTAAATTTGTGAGAAGTTGCAGTTTTGGCAAATATATATCAGAATAAATTAAAGATACTAATATTATTATAAACAACCCTAGCATGATATAACGTCTCGAAATAATAGAAGTCCACATAACAAGATACAATGAAGTTATTCAGAAGCTATATAACAACTGAAAAACACAACAATCTATTGTTTAGGTCATAAAACGCAATCAGGGTTATCTCTCTCTAACCTGCCATAAAATCGTCGAAAATGAATGTTGTAAATGTAACATAATTATTATACGAATCTAAATGTTAATGTTAACATAATTATTGAAAATTTCAAAATTGACACTGTCATTGCAGGCAAACTTAAGAAACAATTAGGTACATCTAATTATTATGCACGAATCGTCGTGTCATTAGTCACTGGAAATAAAAAAGACTCGTCTTCCTTTAACGCCATTTATTTAGCCGACATTGAAAGGTCGAATGCATTCAATTGGATACTTTTTATCTCTCTCTGCCCTCTCAAAATTGATTGCAAATAAATTCCTTTTGACTGTAAATCTTGTAACAGTTCTCGTTATTTAAAGTTTAATTAGTTACAGTTGGACTTTGAAGTTACTTTTAAAAATTCACAAACTATTAACGAATTATGAAACTTTTAATGATACCCAATAAAAATGTATACGCAAAGAGAGAGTTTTAATATTTTTATGCTTAAAGATGAAAATAGATTATACGTCAGGGGTTACGTAGGTAATTAGCGATTAAAGTGGGTAGACCCCTAAATTTGTGCAAGAAAAGTTTTAATTTTAAATTAAGGCATCTGTTTCTAAACGAAAATTTTACGTCCGTACCAATTACCCAGTTTGGAGAAAAAACTTTTTTAATAGAAGTGAACAAATTTTTTGTCGAAGTGAGCGGAATTCCTCAGATGAAAAAAGTTACGGATGCCTCTTATGATATCCAACACTAGATCAATTATTTTAAACTGGGACGCTGCACGCAAGGCCGCTGGTCGGTCCAAAGACTTTACAAAAACAATTGATGAGAAAAAACCATTAAGAAACTGATTACAAACAGGAGCTTGTAAAGTAATTATTCTTATTTAAGGGGTTGATGTTCAAACAACGGAAAATTATACTTTACTTAAAAAGGACTTTTAAACAAAGCTTCGCTGCCAGAACTCAGTAAAAATAAATTTTCTTTAATGTCATCATCTAAAAGGAAGTTCTGATATTTATATTTTATTTATGACATTTTTAAAGTTGAAGACTATAAAAGAAATTGAGAGTTTTACTTTACTACTTTTATAATAAAAATTTTATATTAACTGGTGGGTCAGTAGTTTTTAGGAATAAAATGGAATAATTTACTATTTTATACAAATAGGATGGTAAAATTTTTTGGAAATTGAAACACGTTTAGATGAAATATACTAACATGCCAGTTTATGTTTATAGTTTTAGGAAGCTAGTGCATATAGGACCCAATCAAGATCCTAGAGGCCCAACGTTGCCCCCTCAGAGGGCAGATGCTCCCTTAAAAGCCAACTAAATGAATAATCGTGATTCAGAAGTGTATTTCCCGAACTTTAAAATACAAGCTTTTGTTGCCATAAAGATTGCCGTTCCAATGAAGAAGCATTTTGAGAAGACTTCATAAAACGATCTCCTACCCCGAAAGGTTATTTACATCGAAATCACATTCTAAAATTAATGCGAGTAATCTGATTTATGTCAAAAGAAAACGTTTCCTTAACTACATATTTCTAATATCTTATTCAGGGGGAAAATGATGGTCGATTATCTTAATGAGGACATTGTAGAGAGTGAAGGCTCGTCACGCTGTACGAGTGTAATTAAGGATGTGGTGAAGATATCGACATGCACAGGAGATAAACTTAATATGTGTGGTTTTATGCACTTACATGATAATAGACAGAACAATAAAAAAAAATATGAGCTTGGTTTTTACTTTATAGAATACTCCGAAAATAATTTGAAAAATTAACCTTTACAAAATGCATAATAATATATCGCATGGTACAGTGCCGTATATCCAGGTACGGTATGATACGGACAGGCTTTGATGTGACCTAGTCATTATTCAGTTTCTCCGCGCCTCTGTCTAAGTAGGTAAGAGACAGAGGCGCGGAGAAACTAAGAGTAGAGTGTTTAAATAATGTTTTACTATCTTCAGCCTTAATCCAACTGATAGATATTGTCTGGCACAGTCGACTACCCGGACTAGTCAGCCTAACTGATAACGAACAAAAACCTTTACCCTTAAAGGCTGCCCGCAAAAAAAGTAACTACAAAACCCACCCCAGGAAGGGAAAAACAGATTCAAACTGAGGTCTAAATACAATTAACTGGTAACCTGAACCACAGAATAATTAATAGTACTATCGTACCTGAACGCCTACGGGAGGGAATGAACTTGAGATGTAAACTCTAGTGAAAGAAACTCTATTTGCCAGGATTGTAATTTAGTTGACAGTCTCTAGTTGTCAGATTGCCCAGGTTACCCCAGTACCGAATAGCTATTATTTATGATTCTTAGATATGGGATGGTATAGTAGATAGTACAAATCTCTTTCACTCTGATTTCAAAGTCAAGCTGTAGCAAGTAAATTTGATGTATGTTAAATTAAACTACAAAAACTGTTACGTTACGAGAAAAGTGGCAATTTTTTATATATTTTTAGCTCGAGTTCTTTTGTCGGTAGTAAATTTAGTCGTAATCATCATGCTTTGTGGTTAGATTGGTGTCCCTTTACGATGCTCGTGGGAGCCATAGGTCATACCCATAATTTGGAAACAGAACCGTGGAACAAATTTGAGAGAACCTTGTTAAAAATATCTAAGAAGAACACGAACACGAACTTGGCTGAAATAAATATAAAAATATTACAAAGCAATAATTTAAGACGTGTAACCATCAATAATAATTTTATAATTTAATTTTCTTTTCTTCTGTCTAGGTCTTTAATAGTTTTTACATCTCTTATATTCAGTAAGTGGGTCCTTATTACCCCCAAATGAGGCTTGTATGTGACCAATTAGCGCTCTAGGGTAATAATGTAGCTATAAAAGTCCTAGGGCGGTAAGTAATAAAAAAAAACACTTCCCTCTTTCAAAAAGTTCACGTACATCTAACCATCATACTGGCAATAGACATCATGCATTCAGCCCAATACTAAAGAGGTCGCTTCGCTATTCAGCCGTATCTTAGTATGAGTATCAATTTCAAATACCAAACGGCGAAGCTCAATTTCGTACTTGAAAAAAAAATTAAAAAAAGAGATGAAAAATGGCGGGTATAGAAAACTTTTACTATTAATATATCCAAAAAACACATGTCACTAAAATTTGAAAATTGTTCTCATTTCACTATGAATTTTAAGTCATAAAATGTTTTATATTTTAATGCCGGTTTTTTTTTTCTACTTACCTCACAATCGAGATGTAAAGCAGAGTAGATAGCTCGGGTGTAAGGCCACACGGTGGCCTCTCGTACCGTCAGACGCAGGTCATTACCGGACACGGTAACTTCGGGCGGTACCTGCATCTGATGGGCATAGAGCCTACGCCCGAGTGCCATCACTGCGACGCGAGCGTGGACTCGGGGCTGCACACGCTCACCGAGTGTCCGGCATTTGAAGCGCCGAGGCGGGAGCTTGTGACGGCCCTGGGGTTGAGAGTGCTCACGCTCTCCACCCTGCTCGCGGCGATGGTCCGCTGCGCAGATGCGTGGGCGGCCAGCGACTCCTTCTGCGAGCAGGTCATGCTCGTGAAGGAGACAGCAGAGCGGGCGCGGCGCAGCGAGCGAGAAAGAGTTGCGGACATCGCGTTCGAAGGCGGCTCGGGCGTCGGAGGGCGCAAACCGACCTCTGCCCCCCATTAGCGCGGGCCTGAGGGTGGAGCCGCTCGTCACCCTAGCAGAAGCAGGCAGCGGTGGCGGCGCGCATCGTAGGACGATGCGCGCCCTCCCCATACCGGGGGCGAGTCGTGGACCGCGTGGTCCCCCCTCCCGGCCAGACCGAGAGGAATGGCCCTGGGTCAGCCGGGGTGCGAGGGATATGTCATGAGACAACCTCACCTTCGGCTTAGCACATCGACCCACAGACGGCTTGCGGTTTAGCGTGCGGCTACGAAGGTGGGGAGGGGGGGTATCCGTGGGGATTTTCCGCACGTAAAAAAAAAAGCCCTTGGCTACTAATACATAGTTTTTATATTAGATAATAATGTTGAATTCAAATATTATTATTATCTTTAATGTCATCATCATCATCATCAGGCTATATTAGTCCACTGCTGGACATAGCCCTCCCCCAATGAGCGCCATAGCGCCCTCCCTGTCTTCAGGTGTATTCTGGTAAATTCCAAACACCCAATTTTTTTAAAGTTAGAAATGAAATTTCGTCAAATACCTACTCAAAAAATCAGGGTTTATGCTCCCCTATAAAACGGATCTCCTGTCCAGCTAAGAAACACCGGAACATCCCCACCTCGAGAAAAAGATAAAACTGTCCCGAACAATTCATAGATAAATTACACTTACCTTAAAAACGCAGCTGTGAACGGGACAGCGTATTAGAGACCCCACACACTGACCGTCGGACAAGGCACAACTGGAATGAATCAAGTTAGAATCATAAAAATATACAAACTGGAAAAAGAAGAGGCGGGCTGAGAAGGAATAGGCTGGAATTTCTGGATATCGAAATAGAAAATTATTGGCATACATCACGAGATCGTACCTTGACCTTGATCGTACCTTGACTTACGACGGTGAGGTACCACTCAAATTGAGATTTTGCGTGAATACTCTTATTCATTATTCGGTAGCGCTATAACTACTTTGTAAAATATTACTTAACATTTAGGTACTTTCAATTACTTCACATTTTGTGGAGAAGTGGAGACGACACGGCATGATTAGCCCCACTTCTTCACAATACTTGCATTATAATGCATAAAATGAATTTACTTATTTTGTTTTTCTAGTGAAAAATAAGTTATTTTCCCAGGTTCATCAAGTTCATGTATCATCCATACTCGTATTACTGAAACTTACAGACAATGTAATAACATAGCGTAAACGATTTATCTACCTCATTCGCGTCTTACGGTCTAGCAGTAGTTAAACAGATCTAAATGTGCACATTCCCTAAAATGAAGAGGGAGGAGGACCGTACCCAACATTTATCATTAAGGGTAACAATGCTTTTTGCGGGATTTCCTTCAAGAATCCAAGAGATTAATGAAGGTGGCAATAACGTCCGACCATCCGATAAATAACAAAATAACGCACGCGGCCCTTAATGACTGAGATTAATAAGAAGCATTAGGTCGACGGATTAAATAAGTGAATTAATTTTTTGAGTATCTGTAAAATGATGTGACATTTGGTTTATATTTTGTTTATTGATTAATCTCTATATAGCATAACTTTAGCCACAGAATAAATACTACCTGAGCTCTCTCAATAAAGATCAGGTTGAATTTTCTTACAATAAATGAGACTGCAATCAAGTACCAATAATGTCCTAAATTTCCCATGGTCAGCCTTACTAGCAGCTTTTCTACATCACACTCTGAATATAATTATAATTTTAAGACTTTCTGTGGTATGAAAGTTTAACCCTACAGTAAAGATAAGTAAACAAAGAGAAAATCTGGTTCATAATAGCTTCAGATGTCACAAAAAACACGTACAATGAATAAGCAAAACTGTCAGGTACCATTATTAAATCTGTTTATAACACCTCTCCATCATCCTTGTACCAAAGCAACTTTACAAGAAAAGCGAACTCCACCAATATACAAAAACTGGTAAAGAAAAGAGTTGTGAAAACTAAAATCATGCAGCTGTTGCTGTGCTAGCTATAAATCATCTTATACGTATTCATGATTGATTAGCTCATGCCGCGTGCACGAAATTAACTAGAACATTTTTTTTATTTATGGAAAGTTCTTTGTGATCGCCGCCGTGAAAGTATTTACATAATTGACGTTATTCTGAGGCCCTTTGTTATTATGTTAGCAGCAACTAGAGGCGTGACGTTGACTTATATGGTTATTTATTTAATACAGCTATATCCACATTCAATACAAATTTATTAACTATTTTTTTGCCTTTCATAATATTTTCAAATACTTGAGTTGCTTCGCTGCATTATGTTGGTAAATAATACTCTTATAAATCATATAGGATGATGATAATATGTATAGGCGCTATTAAAACTCTTAGCTAACCTCCAACTCAACTGGTTTAAAAATGTAGAAAATAGAAAAAGAAAACATGGTAATATTTATACAAGTATTCACCTTTGATTAAAATTCAGAAAGGATGATAGTTATGTTTGAGGTTTTGAATATTTATTTAAAACTACAATTTTTTTAATTATTTAGTTATTTAAGATTGTTTAGGCCTTGGATAATCTATGTAGCAGTAGTAACTTATATTAAAATAGCAAGTTATGAAGTGTGAAATCAAATCAGTTGAGTAGAACGGCTAAACGAGCTTATTATTATGAGTTCGATCAAGCGTTAAATAAAAAAAAAAAAAAAAAAAAAAGTGTGAATTTACAAACATTTCTGGAAACTATTAAAACATTGTCACCATGAAATTTGGTTACTATCTACTACATACTACCGAAGAACAACATGATAAATGATTCTTTTTACAAAAATATTCGACATATAAAATTACCCTTACATTGCCATCAACTGCCTTCAAGCGCACTAAGTCACTGACTCTTGCATTTTTCACACTGATGCATCCTGAATGAAACTCACTAGAATTTTCAGAATTTTAAGATTGCTAAAACATGTATTTGTTCACGTAAATATATCTTATACACATTTGAACCTTACCAACATTGAAATAAGGGTGATGCTATTATAAGAGCATTGTAAGTAGTAAGTTGGCTGACAAAATCGTTGTGTAGGTAACTGAGTGCTTTTGGTGATAGTAATGACACTTGTAAACTGGCCGCTGGCTTTTTAAATTGCCGCATAAAATGATAGATATTAAATGAAACCCGGTAGTTTAATTTTTACTTCATTTAGATTTGTTATTGTTTTTATTGTATTTAAGCATGAATTGCAAGCAAACATTTTCAGAGTTCAAGCCCATCATAACTGCCACCCTAACTCAAAGCAGAGGCATCAGACGGCAGTCGCACCCGTAATAGCCAAGATTAACCAAAATCATGGAGATAAAAAACAGGACTCTTGCTCTGGATGCATGCAATTGTAAGGTGCTTGGATGCTGATAATTATTAGTACATTCAAAGACGAAGGAGGCATAAAAACAGCAAATATGGACGAAAAAAATATGAAATTTTTGATTTGCAAATTTACAAAGCTTTGTAGAATTACTTATACTTTTTTAACAAGTTTAAGTATGCTTACTATTGAATTTAAATCGATTTGAATATTTAAGTATCTTGAAGTAAGTTTCGTCATAAAGATCACAATTAAACAATTCATTTTAGTTACCGCTCATTTATCTTCACTGAACAAAGAAAATGAGAAATTTGTTGTCAAGGTTAATATTGTACGTGAAGCGTTATTGAATATTACCTCATAATGCTAATGAATATTTTCCAATACACCTAACAAAGGAGAATTTATCGCTAATTCGGGCACATGTTATACATTATAGCCACGAATCCCTTTCACATAAACAAAGGAATTCACTACATATGAGCCTTAATTCCTTGAATTCCTCGTAAAGGATATTAAAACGTTACTGAACACCTTTGATATTGAAATTTGTGGATGATGATTTTATGAAGATTAACATGTTATAGACCTATTGACTATGTTAATTATATTTTGATGGAGAATGTAATGATAACCATACACAAAAAAAGGAAAATATAAATTTTTTTAATGTCCCATTAGGTTTCGGCGCACCATGTCATTCTCCTCCATAAAGTCCTGTCAGATATCATTTCCTCGATCAGTCTCTTCTTTGTTATGTGCTCTTTCATTTCTTAAACTCCCAATATTCATACTTGGACTTTTTATACAATATTATTTTCATCGCTTCTCATAATACGTTCATACCACGACATTCGCTTCAATCACAGGCGCCACTTGCAATCTTCCTCTAAAACGAGTATATTCATTCTTATTCTGTCCATTCTCTATTTATATATTCTTATTTATGTACCTATGAAATATACCTATTAAAATGTGAATGGGAATGTTGATGAGAAAATTAAGACTATAAAATTTGTAAATTTATCATTCTATAAAAATCATAACGAAGTGTTTGCACACACACCAATGGGTGAGCCTTTAATGCTCAAAAAACTCAATACCCAACAGTCAGATAATAAAACAAATCATACTATTCCACGAAATGAATAACGAGACCTAATATATTTTCACACATACGTTCTTGGGAAACGAATGTAGGCAAAGAAGGAAATAGGATTTAGCACGACATCTCTTTACTGAATTCGTATGTCAAATGCCAGGGAATCGTTGATATGTGAATTTTTAGATGGCACATTTTGTGATAAATTGAAAATTTTATTTATTGACTTCTGTTAGATTTTGTTTTTGTTTACTTTGTACGAGTTGGATGTCGTTATTAACTTAAACTTTGTTGGGTTTTAGAATATGTTGCTAAAGGGGTACTCTTTCAGTTTTAGTATATTCCTTTGTTACACCGGTTTTTTTTTTTAATATTAGGAGTGCTATATACAATAATTACGAATTTGTTTATGTTTGAATCGGGTTATATATAGGAAGAATGAGAATTATATTAGAAGGAGTTGAACTCCGCAATTATCTAAAATTTGCGAGTAGGTAACCTTATTTGGCTCTTATATAGCTTAAACTTTTAAATGGAAAGTCCTATCAAATAATATGTATAGGTATTATACCTAAATCGAATCCTAAACCAACAAAATATGTAACACCTTTGAGAGAACCTACTTCAATAGTTGAAACTTCAATACGATATTAAAACACAAGTCATACACAATCCATCACCTTTTTATTAACATTTTGAGTCTAAATCTTGTATTATCTACTAAGCTAACGTTTTGGTACTTATCATAAGAATTCCACAGAAAATATACAATCTTTGAACAGTAACAAAAAGGTATGATATATTATTTCGAACGAAAATTTAATATTATTAATGATTTTCTCTTTTATGGAATACAATGTTTATGGAGATCATAATTTTAACTGAAAACTAACTTGTTTACTAAGCATGTTACTCAATTTACTACAGTGTTTCATTAATACTACTAATTGAAGAAAAAATATATAGATCACAGTGGTAATAATATCACTTAGTTTTTCTTTATTAAACTATTTGTTCTTATTGTTATAGGTCGCACTTATACTTCGTTCCACGTAAACATTCGATGTTACAATAATTGGCACCCGGCTCCTTTGGATTGATAAGGACTTTTTAGAGTTCGTTTAAATGGTGTTTTGCACAGTCCTACCAACTTTCTGCCGGGTACAAATTATTGTAACTATAATTTTGTTTATCTTGACCGAATTATTACTGTTATTCATGAAAACGCCTTAGACATAAGTAAGGATCCTTCAGAACAGGACCTTCTCTCTGTGATATGCAATCAGCAATAAAACCACATTCTATCAGGTGAGCCGTGAAATGAAAAAGAGACGTTAAAAAAAAACCGTAGTTAGATTATGTGTGTATGTAGACTCATTTTTGAGGCAGAAATTTCCCTTCGCTAGGATCCACGACCGCCGTCCGGCGGTAGATTAAAAAGTGAAAGCAATGGATGCAACTGGGAACGACGCTGAAACAAAACAAGTTTGTATTCAACTTTATCAATCAGTGAACTACTACAACGAAAAAAAAGGGTAAGAAAAAAACAAACTAACTGTATAAGTACATATCACTTTGTTTTTTGTTTTTAATATTTCAATAAAGTTTAGATCAAGTTACCTCTCAGCCGAAGACTGTATCACAAAAGTTTCATAAAATTTACCGTAGCGTATCACATAACGCTCTGTGAGTGGTATTAAGGCTTAAGCGTCGTTTATTTAACTAACAACTACACCCGCGTTATAAATGTTTGCACAAACTTTATTAATCGTAGACTTAAGTACGAGATTCCACACATAACTTTATATTACGGTGCTTTGCCCACTTCGGAGGAAACGTTGATAATGTAGAAATTGAACAAAGTGTATGTTGCATTACGTTTTTATTAATCTTGAGTCAATGTGCGAAATGAGCTAGTAACTTTTTATTAGAATAGGGAGTCACTAGGACGTTTCTGGATGCTTGTGGCGTACTAAAATGGCACAGCTGATATTTTTATTTTAGATGATACGTCGATAAAATGGCCCAATTTACTTCGAATTTGGTAGGTATCAGCTTATTTTCATGATACTTATTATGAATGTGAATCAAATGATCAGCCCAAGTATCTCAATTAAACACAGTTTGAAAATGATTATTTTATTAAACACTATTTAAAAACAGTACTACCTTTACTCGGCTGATTTATATCTATCATCTGAATTATATCTATCTGCATTATCTTAACCAAAATCGCATCTAAAAACGCAATCTCACCAAAATAAACATCTATACATTTAAATAAAATTGGAGTGTCTGTTTGTAATATTGAAGAAACCGTGTTTACTGCATGCATATAAATATAAAATACATACATACATCAAAATATATGTTTTTACCATTTTTGTCTGTTTGTTTATTTCGGGTAATCTCGGAAATGGCTGGACCGATTTTGACGGGGATTTTATTGACAGGTTGATGTAATAAGGAGTAACTTAGGCTACTTTTATTTTAGAAAAATAGCGTTGACTCGAGACTAAGCGATAACCGACATCCACACGGGCGGAGCCGCGGGCTACAGCTAGTTAAAAAATAACACTAAATATTAGGTACATTCTACAACAGATAACTGATAATTATTTTTCATTTATTCCGAGATGATTGAAAATGATCGTTTCTCTTCGATGAAAATATAACGAGTAACCCATGATCGATAGTCTTTCATTTCAGCATTCCACAATGCAAGTGTCATGTCATTGTGGCTGTTCCATTTCGCTCTGAATAGAACTACGTCATTTCTTCCTGTGAAAGTTTTCCTGACAATTGTAAAGGCTCACACACACGTACCGTTTGAAAAACCATCCATTTTTTTTTTCATTTATTTTACAAAGTTTCCTACTTTGTAAAATAAAAAAACAGGTTAAAAAAATGGTTGTTACAAAAATCAAAACATAGTTTCAATAATAGCTTAAAAAATCTAAATTTACCTCATAACCACATAAAATCTATTAAATATTTACTAAAATATTTTTGGCATCATATTTTTTTCGGTCAAAACTAATGTAAGCCTTTCAAAGTTCAGTAAACGATCAAAGAGAAACTAGCGTCTGCGAGGCCTGTGCAAACGGTGATAAACCAATATGACATACTTTAATGTTAAGTTCGAAAGATAAATTTGGTTTTGGCCATTCTTTTCTTTATATTCAGAGACGATTTTCTTAAAACTAACCATGGAAATAGGGTAAACACATATTCGGTACGTAGTTAATGCTGAATCTAAAAATGAAATTCTATGCTTTTTATTATTTTTATAATTTTCTAAAAGGAGAGGTTTTTAAAGCATCAAGAAGTTTACGGTTGAAACGATGATAATAAACACTGTGCCTATTTAAGTAGCCATATTTTACCACAATTATTTTTTAATACTAAATAGTGGATAATATACCTGAATGATATTAACGGTTTCAGGCATTTGACCTTTTATGTTTATTTGCTCTCAACCCCCTCTTTCAAATCCAACAACTGGCCATAGGGTACAGTGTCACTGTAACATGGTGTTTTTAACACACACATAATATTTTATTATCTTTTTTTGGCATCATGCACACTGCTGGAATACGACTATAGTACTATTCTGTACTTTGGTTATTTACTACCTATTACCTATTTAAGAAAATAATAAGTATCTTCTAGGTAACTATTTTCTATTGTAATCCCTTAACTCTTCACTTGAACTTAAACTACTGAGATCAAATGCAAGACTATACCATAACTAAAGCAGTCGCCCTAACATATACCCTTCCGAAATTCAATACAATAATTCCCTTACCAAAGAAAGCCATGCTCGTTTACTGATTACCGTCCGATATCCATCCTTTCATGCCTTTCCAAAACCTTCGAGCGATTCGTCCACACTCAAATTAGTTCGTTGCTGAACAAAAATGGCCTTCTTAATCCTTTTCAATCTGGTTTCCGACGTAGACACAGTTACATCACAGCATTGGTTAAGATAACTGATGATATAAGAAATTATTATTATTATCTTTACTTGATTGTAGTATTGCTTTTAATACTGTAGATTTCCACATCCTGCTTGGTATACTCAGCTCTATTCACATATCTTCAGCGGCTATTCGATAATTTCGTAGTTACTTGTTTGGTCGCTGGCAACGTATACGCATCGAAGAATCCTATTCGTCTTGGTGCAGTACTACAGCTGGCGTACCGCAGGGTGGCCTTTTACCTCCCTTACTCTTCGCAATATTTATCAATTCCACTTTTACGCCTGTAATCTGCAAATCTATACACAAGCTCCCTCAAGTGACTTAACTAGAGCTATTTGTAACATATTTCCAAATGATATAACTATTATGGACTGACAGTGAATCCAACAGCAACACCCAAATTGTGATAGGTGGTCAGCAGTTGGTATCTAGTATTAACTGGTCATAATTGCCGCAAGTCCAATTTGCAGGAGCTGTTTTCCTCCATTGTTATTGACCAAGAGACAAGTCGGAAACTTTTTGTATCAGCAGGGGCTATGCGGCGGTTACGAAACATTCAATCGCTGGTTCTTCCTGAACTAGATTACACCGATTCGGCTGTCCTGATCTCACTGTAGAGAAACTTGATAAGCTTGAGCGTTTTCAAAATTTTTGCATCAGATTTATATTCAGCTTACGTAAATATGATCACGTTTTTGAATTCCGTAACAGACTCAAGTGGCTCTCAATTCATCTTCGCCGGAATGCCCATATTTTGGCATTATTATAAAACAGAGAACGTTTTATAATAATGCCAAAATATGGGCATTCCAACCAACTATTCCCACTTATCTCAAAGAACTTTTTACATTTATTTTCTCCATGACACACATGTGAGTTCCTTGGCCCTCTACAAACTTGACGCTGTGATATCCAGTGCACTCTACTGGTTATTATGGCAAATCTTGTACTGTGATACAACCCATAAATATCTTTAAAACAAATGGTAAAGAATCATTCTCTCTCCTTAGCGTAGTCTTTGGAAATTATTCACATTCACATTTTATTTATTTATCTATATATCGTATTTATACACAATGTAAATATTATTATAACACACTCTTTTATATTTCATGTTGACAAATTACACCAACACTCACTTTTATTACATTCTATTCGTTTCTGTTCATCCTAAGGTTGCCTAGACGAAATCACTTTTAGTGAAATGGCCGCCAATTTTGCATTAAACTGTAACTATGCAATAAAGAATTCTCTTTCTATCTATCATACTTCCGTTGCAAATCAACTCACATTCGAAATAATATTTCACTGTAAAAACAGAATTTTGCTTACATTAATAACGATCCTAGTCATCGACAATGAGAAATTTCTACAGTGAAATGATACAATTACACATTCTTTGGTAAGTATCGGTATCGGAAATTAAATAGGAATAAAACGTTTGCAGTTGCGAAACCTGAATCATAGAAACGTTAGTCGTCTTTTGACGTGGAATCCAATTTATCAGCGCAATTGGAACAAGAGAATGGCAAATGATTGGGTGAACCAGTTGTCCGAGTCTATTTCACTAAATATTTGATCCAATTGGTTTTATTACTTTTCAGATTTGAACCTTGAGTACCTTTTTGTGAATCGATTTGATGGAATTCTTAAAGATTCGTGGTGGTATTTGAAGAGATTAGTGTTCATCAAAATGGAATATATTACCCTTTTGTTGGTATTGTATCTAATCATCATCATCATCATCAGGCTACATTAGTCCACTGCTGCACATAGCCCTCCCCCAATGAAGCTGTGTGGTGTCGGCCTAAAAGAATAGCACCAACCCAACTCTGCCCGCGGGTGTCGTAAAAGGCGACTAAGGGATACAAAACCAGACACAAGGTGGGCAGCAGCGCCCCCTGCAGAGCAAACCCACAACCAAACTGCGATCCCCAACCCGCATGCCCAGCGTGGGGATTATGGGCACTACCCCTCTAAGATGGTATTGTAATGTGTGGGATGAATTTATTACTCGGGATTGTTTTGTGACGTGAATTGTAATGATTCTTTAAGATGCAAATGTAGATGAAACTGTTTTAGTAAATAGGTATATAGTAGTTTATTAATAGATGAACAGTCATTTATTTTAGGCACAATTTTCATCTCGGTCAGTTTACATCGATGGCTTAATGCAAATTGGCAGATTTCATAAACCTTCAAAAGCTTTGAATTAGAACATTCGACTTGAAATGACAATGTTTAAATACTACTCGGCTACCACTGCTTGTATGTTGTATATAAAACCAAATATATAATCAAAAAAAGAATGGTTACTCCTTATATTCTTAAAAAATAAAAAGTAATAAGGGAATATTAATACCTATTTTTTTGTATGTCCAGTGGCAGACAGAAAATGTTTACCAGTTTTCAAATTATATTTTATATCACACTTTTTCACTAAAGTCTAAAATGCCATCTTAAGTTACTTTTTACCTTTCAAGCGTCATTATCCAAAATTACGCATTGAGAGAATCATTAAGCACTTTTTGAAAATGAAACTCATTTTTTTTTAATAACATTTATCAAAAATGTATGTTTGAACGTCATATTATTATGGACAAGATCAATGTTTTTTCTTAACGACATAAAAATAATTCTTTTGCAGAATAATCCATTAACAAGGTAAAGAAGAAGACAATAAGAGCAAGTTTAACCACAGTGCAAAGGGCTCAAATAATATTTAATTTATAATTGTATTTAAATAAATATAAGAATATCTCAGGAACTCAATGAATCGCGATCCACCGTTAGGTTTTGAATTCGTTATTGGATCTATGTGAGACAGACTACGTACAGTAATAACGGTAATACTAGGTAGAAATAAAGATTTTTGAAGTTTCTATCTTATTACATCTGCATATTCAAATTCAAACTATGGACCACCATGTTAAGGACCACAGCACCTGGAATGGTGGTCCGTATCTTCTGAACTACACCGCAGCTTCTTTTCATCTAGCGGGGTGCATGCGACAATTGCCGCATGAAATAGTAAAAAAAAATCGCAGTTAAACAACTAAAATATTAGTTTTTAAAATAATATATTAAGGTTTTCTATATATCAAACCTTAATAGTAATCAGTTCATATTGTCATATCATTAGAAAAAAGATAATCTATGATTCAATATTGTTATGAAATCTTGAAATATGGTTGAAATAGACACATAGAACTTGTGACCTAAATGCGTGCATGCAATTGTGATCCTTAAGGTTTCTGTCCGAGACTGTATATAATATCTATATGAAATTACGTGAGTGGTGGTTTGTGGCTATGACATTTTTAAATTATGTTCTATCTATTCCAAATTTTATAAGGTCGTATAAAATTCTTAATTTGAAGAAGGAAGTAAAATGCACAGGTAAACAAAACTCCGAGGGCCAGTCGTTTCATACATGATTCAGAAAGAAGTCTGTTGATTTCACGGACGTGTTTGTGTCTTGTATTATTCAACACTATGGTCTTACATTTACATAAGCAAATTGGTCGCATTGCCTCACACAGAGTTTTGTTTTGAATTTTTCTACAAAGTTCCAAATACTTCCTGGTGTTAAAGTTTTTATTAGATGCAAGCTTGCCTTCGACTTTGGTAGAATCGAAGTCATTGGTAGATTTGTTTTGTTTTGAAATTGCTTTTCCTTTTACACAGATACCTCCGCAATATAGAATTTATTTTCAAACTGTTTCATCAAACCGAGATTGAGTTCTACTAAAATCTGTTCTTGTCTCAAAATTTATTTTGCAAAATTGAAAGTTAAAAAATTGGAAACCTAAGCAATAATATTTCATTGAAACGATTCATTAATCGTTTTGATGGATAATTTGTCAATTGTAAATATATTTATAAATAAATATTAACATAAATATATTAAAAAGGTATATTATCAACATCGTTATCGTGTGCGACAGCGTAATCGTGTGAACCTTAGATGTAGACTGTTGAGTAATCCGTGAATTTAGTTCTAATAGTTGTTATTCCGTGGCTTCGTGATGATAGTTATTTATTTTAAATGCAAGTTGACCGCTAATCTTTACGTATATTCAAGCTATTCAACTTCAATGAAAACACTTGTACTATTCTACATTATTTATTGTTGAATTCCTGACCGTTTTCGCCTTACGGCATTATCAAAGGTTGATACATGTTTTTTGGGTATCAGATGATCAGATGACAATAAATAATGTGGAATAGTACAAGTGTTTTCATTGAAGATGTGTAGCAAGTTACACCAAGTGCCATCAATCAACAGTATAAGCAAGCTATTCAAGATGTTAAAATTAATAAATACATCAGAAGTAGAACTCAAAGGAAAACAATAAAGTTAAAAAATAAACAAGAAAAATGGCAGCAATAAAGGGAACTTTAAAAGTCCAATTTACTAAGGTATTGAGTCGTCTGGGGACGCTAGTGTAGGTAGCGATTTTATTTTCTTGATCCCCTTGGTTCGTATTGCTATCTCCCTAAGGGCTTTCTGTACGTGATGCCAATATTCAAAACGAATGATGTTGCGAATCTGTTTCGGCGCCAATTTAAACGCTCGTTCCGATCCAGAGTTTTGTGAAAATGTTCGAAACACAAAATTCGGTTAGATTTCAATTGACAGTGGGAAGTTTGGTTAATGTATTTGTAGTGGTTAAGGGATTGGAGTAGTGTGTGCTGTTGCATCGTTTACATGAAGGAAAATATTATTTTGGATTCATTTATTTTATTGTTTTGTATAAATGTGTAAATAATGAGTTCTCTGTAGTTAGTAACTGGATGTACATTTACCCTACGAAAATGGCGTTTTTGCATCCGAAGAACGAAGCTAAAATATCCCTAGCAGTGAAAGTATTGACACGCATGTCACTCCACATAAAGTTAAACAAGCACTTCTTCTTTATTTATCTTCTTTATTATTTAATCTGCTAGGAATAATGTATTAGAGGAGACCCTTCTAATACATTATTCCTAGCAGATTAAATAATTTTCTAGATAAATAGTGTTGTCAAAGACTTTCTGGTGTTTATAGATACTGCCGCGGGCAGTTCAAGCAAATAATTCGCTTGTATTTATATTTGAAACTGATCACTTCGGGTATTTAATAAGAATATCATTGATTTCATTGTGAAAGAAAATTACGACAAATAATGAAATCCATCGGGTAAGGTTTGCATCTCGTTACCTTTTTATTAGTAGTTGACCAAAAGTTTGGAGGGAAAAAAGTACTGATATGACAGTAAACTAATGTAAAAATAGTTGTGAATAAATTTCAAACAACTTATCAACGCAAGCAATATGAATGTTTTCCGTTGTCCAATAAACTTGCAGTGATTAAAAAGTTATCCATTTTAAAACACAATTCTCAAACAATTTTGGAATTCAAATTGAAGATAAAGAAATGCACAAACAAAAAGTTGCCGCAGGATTGTTCAAATCCAGGGTCAGAAGTGGCATCGCCAAGGCGAACTTAAAAAGCCGCAGTGCGGCTACCGTGTTTTGAGGTGGTTGTGTTGATTTATTATCTTATACCTATATAAATCGGTATCCAATCATTTGATAAAAAACTAAAGGTAATTCATTTGACAAACTATTGTTTAATAAACTACTCATAAGACAAAATATTGATTTGGAAAAATTTCATTATGCCTTAACGTCTTTTTACAAATTGATTATTTTTTAAACATGTTAGTTGGCAAAACAAGTTTTACCCTTCAATTATTGGCTTGAATAGTCAAAAGTTAGTGACAGAATGAATCTCTGCAAATCCGACTTCACGTGGTCTTATTTGCCATATCTCTAGAGTGTTATTTAAGCCCGCATACTTCTTGCCTACTGTAAAATAAAAATTTAATAATTGAAATATTTTCTACGTGACACATTTGCAAAACCTGATAAATAAATCAAACAATTTTTTTTGAAGTAATATGTTTGCGAAATTAAAGTTTGTCAAATGATTACTTTTCAAACGTTTGTAAAATGATCATTGTCATACGTTTTTTATCAAACAATAGTAAACCATTTAAATCATATTTTTTAAATTTAATGATTTTGGCATAGCATGCAGAATGATATTAATATTAATTTTTGCCCAATATGCCAAAGAATCGTAAGATTTATCACACGTATTTGGTATTTGGTATTGCCTCTCACACAAACCCTAAGGGGTTTACGATAGGCAATTTAGTTATAAGCAAACTTGATGTAATATATGTTAAATAAAAAAAAAATTAAAAAAAAAATGTTTCTTCGTATATTTGTAAATGACCGCATGATATTCTATATTTCAAACGGTTTGATAAATTGCGACAGTATTTTCATAAATACTTCCTTAAATTTTTTATGTATGATAAAGAATTATAAAAAAAAACAAGTTATTTTTAACTTTAATTAAATTCCCTTAAAGGAAGAATACTCTGACCACTCAGCCGAACTACGCCAGAAACGACGGTAAAAGCCATCTACCGATACTCGTATGAACTAAACCATGAAACCAATGACTGATGTTACAATCATTTTTAAGAATTGATTTTTGTTAACTCCGCCCCTAACCTGCTCTACAGCAGGTTAGGGGCGGATTTTATTGTTACAATCCTACGATTATAATAATAAAATTTTATGAATAGATTCTTAACAAATAATTAACAGTACTGGAAAGAGAGTAGCTCTTTAAAAATCATGGGATTTGGCTTTACTTTTGCAAGTATGAGTTTTAGTAGAATTGTAATTTTAAAGTAAGTTTTATAATTTTGACTCCTTAGTAAGTATTTGTGTAGACATTCCGTTTTCAGTTGATTTTCAAAACTGACGGGAGTCAAATGTTCACGTTGGGCAATGAATTATTCAGGTCAGAACGGAAACTGTGTATTTACATAAGCAAATTGGGTGCGACGACTGAGTACGACACGGCGACAACGGCGAGGAAATATTGGGAAGCGATCACATTGTGATAAACTCATACCCGCCACATATACAGCTGGTTACTGACGATTTACAGTGTTACGTACTATTGGTCCACACTTGAAGTTTGACTTATGTTACTACTCAAAGGTGTGGTTCATGAATTATAATTCATGTTCATTCAGGTTTATAAGTGCCCAGTTAATGGCAATAGGCTCGCCACCTATTACATTGGGACCTAAACATAAACCGGCGAAATGTGGGTGCTTGCACCTCTGCCTACCCCTTCGGGGATCAAGGCGTGAGTTTATGTTATGTTATGTTATGTTCATTCAAAAGTTGTCTATAACTGCAACATGCTACCTGGAAAATTATTGCTAGTGATACGTGTGGTAAAGCCACCATTAATTCGTACTTATTATTCCTATTCAGTTATTTCCTATACTTAATTTGAATTCAGCAGTCTACAAGAGCAAAGTATAAAATATTAGTTCCTCAATCTAGATAAGTTGCATAAGGGACGCCTAACAGAACATCTAACAATAAAAATATTTTAAACCAAAAACCGAATGTTTCAAATGTATGTGTGTGAGTGATATGTCTGGACATTGAATGTCCATAGTATATACGGACCCTTACATTTTTAGAAAAGCTAGAGTTCGACCTTCTGTAAAAATGTGTCTGTACGATGCTAGTTCACCCACATTATTACCTCACACCCATCGATCGTTTTCAATAGTAAGCTGTATGAATTTTTAAGAAGTTTTACTAAGCCTCAAAGACACCTAAAGTTAGTTGACAAAGTTTATACATGCATTCTAGCATTGTTTATCAATCTATGGTAAACCATATTTCTTTAAACGAAAGATAAATCTTTCGTTCACAGTAATAAGAATTGCTAGCAAAGGAAAGTCTTATGTAAAATCCGTGTGAAAAAAACATACTGACTATAAATTCACATTATAATAGGTCCTTCAATATCATCCATAGCATCTAATCATAGCACTGCCAGTAGCAGACCTTAGCAGCGTTTTGAGAAACCACGTGATTTTTTTTACCAACAATACGTCAGGTTCGTTCACCTATGTTGGTGGTCAAGACCGGATGGGGTCTCTAGAATATCTTATTTTGGGTACACCAGATATTGACCATACAGACCGATGTGACAAAAGTTTGGAGGGAAAAAAAGAAAAAGTAATGTCTGCAGAAAAGCAAAGGAGCATCAATAACATGTCACTTACAATAGGCACGATGTCATTATTCACGTTTTTAATGATTTCTATACTGCTATGCCACAGTAAATACTAGATGTTTAAAAATTTGGCCATCCAAAGCTACCTCTGTGATAAGTGTATTACAAATAGATTATGAATTTTTGGATTTCCATCAGATTTTTTGTAGCCAAAACTATTTTTTATCTCCGAGCTGATTCATCTGCTGCTTAACGGATGAAAATGCTCCTTAAAAAGCCAAATAAGCCACATCGAGAAGGTAAAGCAAATAGAAACTGGATGGATAAAGTAGAAGTTTTAGATAAACAGAGATTAATCCTGAGATGATGAGATTAGAAATCTTAGGTTTATAGCAGGGCGTGAACATAAGCAAGACGATAATACTCTGGCGTAAAATAACTTCCAATTACATCAAACTTCGTAATCACTTTTTCTGTTCTACGAAACATTGATCCCCCTTACCATATACTATAATATTATACCTTTTTCTACACTCCGCGAGCATCTACCTTTGTATTTAACCATAAATCATTCATAGTTGACGGTTACAAATGACTTGGTAGGTTTATACAACCCGTTTATGTGAGAACAAAAAGTTGGTAGCTGTTTGGTAGGTACATTCCTAAAATGTGTAATTATCTTTGGAACTACTTGTTCGATGTTCGTTGAGTCATATTTCCTTTCGATATTAGGTCAGCTAATAGCTGGAAATCATCATAGCTCACCTAAATTTTTAAATTGGAATATATTATACATACTTATATATATAACTGAAGCGAGGACTCTAATGCGCAATGCTCTGTATTTCACCCAATAATACAAGTGAAACCTGCTTAATATGGTTGCAATTCGATTCACCTTCTTCTTTAGACTTATTTGAAATCCATAGGTTCTATGGGTCACGCCTGCATAGGCGAAGATGTAATGGTTGACGAGGTTAAATACCTGGTTAATAACATTGCCGTTTTATTGAAGAAATTGGAGGAAACCCAATTTGCAGTAGGTTTTAACATTTGCCTTTTTTTAGGAATGACAAATCCAGATTTTATGATTTTTTTTGTGTATGAATAAGACAACATTAATCTTACAGCAACTTTTATTACAGCTGTAAAAAGTAATACGAAATTGATCAAGATAATGGATAGCATTTAGGAAGTACTGTTTTTGAAGATCGAATTTAATTTATCAAGCGGCCAATAAAAACAAAATTTAATACAGAGTTGTAAAATCTTGAAATCAGCTTTCAAACAAAGTATAAATAATGGAAATAGCTATTAAATTACAGAAATAACGAACTCACGAATCTATAAGAAAATTTCGGCAATTTCATATGTAACGACCTAATATTATTTGTTAGTATTTTCTGTTATGATTGTACTGTTACAACCTCTAATTTTATTAAGTAGGTATACAAAACTGATATTGAATACCAGCTTTTATTCATGAAATATGTAAATACCTTTCAAAGAATATTACCTTACGTAAAATAAAAATAACATCATATCATTAAATTGAGTAGTATTACCAAAATAAGTTTATCGATATTTTCTCACATAACAAAAGCCTTTGAAGTGTTCGCTAGGCTTTTCCAAATCAATATTGTGTACAAAGGAGCTTTTACATCTCCGAAAAACCAAACGGATCACAATATTATTATAATGTAACATGAACAAATTGCATGATACGTTTTGTTTATCGAAACTGAGCCTTTTCTCAAAGCATTTTGTTGTCTATAAAAGATTTTGAAACATAATATCATACGCACCAGTATTATGTGTATAATTTTTATTCAGAAGTAAAATCAGACTTTAATATTACTAGTTCTAGTTCTATTAGAGTAAGAATGGATACTGGAGGTGATCGGATGCTGTGGTACAGGCCAATGTCCAGCGGTAGAATGCTAAATGTCAAAAGATTTTGATTGAAAAACTTTGTGTAATTTTTCTCTTTACTTGTGCTATAAAAACTTGTTTCTAGTATTGTTGGTCAAATTTTATGGTTCTAATTGAAAGAGACTCCTATGGGCTTTGATTCCTTTGCCATTGATTAATTATTCTACGTAAACCTTGTATGTATCTTTTGATTGCGTAAACTTTCAATTTAGATATTTTTACATGTGCGAACAAGAGTATTTATTATTCAATACTTCCACACATTCCTGAGAAAAGGTCTTGATAGAGAGGCGGGCATCGGAGTGATTCTATGAGTAGGTATTTAGTGTTTTTTCCTTTTCAAGTAAGCACTTCTAAAAACAATAAAAATACAGAAACCCAAAGTATAAATAAATAAACTGTACACACAAAATAGCTTTATTATTATGATATTGGTTTGAATGATAAGTAATGGTCGATTGAATAAAATCACAATTAAATTAAATAACACTATAATATTTAATAACAAACTAACGCATAGACTTTAGGATTTTTTTTTTAGTAACAAGCATTCAAATTTCGTACCTACCGTTTCTGAATATTATTTTCACCAGAAAAAGCAATTTCTTAGCACAATTTTTATGGTGCTGCTCAGCGAAGCAAAGCGGAACATTTTACTTTCGTTATAAACTCACTGTATCCAACTGGGAACGCCAACCTAAATTACAAGTTCATTCACTTCAGTTCATGATGACACAATCTTCTTAATATATCATTTTATGGAATTATATAATAAATATAAAAACAAAAATCTTTTACTTGGAATATTTACGATAATGTTTACTGTATAACTATTACCGAACATGCATGCCCGCTGTGTATTGCCTCATTTGCAAAGTTGACAAAAGTTAAGAGTTTGTTTTATTGTTTTCATTTGACATAGTCACAATATATTTTAGGAGACAAGTGGATTCATTGCGTGTTTATGAAATATATAATAGGGTTAAAGTATGAAATTGCCGTTTCATTGTAAAAGGTACTTCGAATTGACATAGAACCTTCATGGTTTGAGATTTTTGAGTGAAACTTTTTCCACATGGTACCTATGTAGTTCTTTATTTAAAAATGTGCAACATTCGATTATCGACTTTCAGCTGTTTTTTTTATTCAGCTTAGACAAGAAAGATGGATACTTCGAAAATTCGAGTGATTTTTGAATACGAGTTCCGACGCGGAACTAACGCGGCAGAAACAGCTCGCAATATCAATGTTGCGTTTGGTGAGGGGACTGCTAATGAACGCACCGTGCGATTTTGGTTTAAAC
Organism: Eilema caniola; assembly: GCA_949126895.1. Lineage (NCBI taxonomy): Eukaryota > Metazoa > Arthropoda > Insecta > Lepidoptera > Erebidae > Eilema > Eilema caniola. The sequence continues at coordinate 8,097,460 of OX421476.1, forward strand.
GCTTTCGTGATGGAAACTTTGATTTGAAGAACGAACCACGAGGAAGGCCGTCCACACAGGTGAATAACAATGAATTGAAAGACATGGTGGAAGCCGATCCGAGCCAAACTACCCAGGAATTAGCTGCATGGTTTAACGTTACCTTACCAACAATATTGACTCATTTGCGTCAAATCAATAAAATAAAAAAATGTGAAAAATGGGTACCTCCTGATTTGACTGATCTGCAGAAAGAAATGCGTGTAGAAACTTGTGTTGCCTTGTTGAATCGATACAGAAATGAAGGAATATTGGATCGAATTGTGACATGTGATGAAAAGTGGATTCTTTACGATAACCGTAAGCGAAAATTGCAATGGCTGACCCCAGGTGAAACGCCACAACAGTGTCCTAAAGCAAAGCTTACCAATAAAAAGGTAATGGTAACTGTTTGGTGGTCTCAGCATGGTGTTATTCACTATAGCTTTCTACGATCTGGTCAAGCAATAACGGCAGATGTCTACTGTGCCGAACTCCGAACAATGATAGCAAAACTAGCAGTGAAACAGCCCCGACTCATGAATCGATCTTCACCATTATTGCTCCATGATAACGCGAGACCTCATACAGCACGAGAAACCGTTTTAACTCTACAGGAACTGCAATTAGAAACTATCCGTCACCCTCCGTATTCGCCAGACCTTGCTCCAACAGACTACCATTTTTTTCGTGATTTGGACAATTTTCTATGTGATAAAAAGTTTTCTTCTCAGGAGGCAGTACAAAATGCTTTCACACAGTTTGTCGAATCTAGATCACCAGAGTTCTATCGCAAAGGCATAAATGACCTTCCAACTAGATGGCAGCAATGTATAGATAATAATGGTAATTATTTTGATTAAGTAAATACGTTAAATTAAAAAAAAAACGAATTTCAATTTGTCAGTACAAATCGGCAATTTCATACTTTAACCCCTAATACAATCTTTTTGCCGCGTAAGTAATATCAAACACATGCCTACTATTCATTGCTATCCTAAGTGAAATACTAATCCTGTTATCGCGACCTACAAAAGTCATTTCCTGGGAAAGCTTATTATTATATTCCAGACATTGTCCTTAATTCTTAAATAACTCTGAGTAATAAAGTTTCTGATGATATAATAATTGTTTCTTACATCATATTCAATAAAAAATTAGGATAGATATACTGTTGTTGATCTGAGGTTAAATTAAAAATAAATAGCATGTAAGTACGAGTATAAGTGTGTAAGTTTATAACATATTTCTTTTATAAATCATACACAGTAAATTATAATTAATTTTACACAACACGGGTGTGTAATATTTGGTATAATAACAAATGCTCTAATTTCGCTTGAAATAACGTTCATATATGATAAAAAAATTGTATGCTATAATGTCAAGTAACCTAAATTCATATGACCTAATGTTTTATATCATCTAATATTCCTATAATATAATAGCATTTAGTATAACGTTCATTTTATATAATTTTCAATACGTATAATATTATTTTTATTAAAAATTCATTTAACCTAATATTCTTTTGACCGCTCGATAACTCGACGGAGCCCCGCTTGGTGGGGCTCCTACTTCTGGGTGGTTTAAAAAAGCCACGAAGACTAAGGCGGGTGCTCCGCTTCGCTTCACTCCCGCCTTAGTCTTCTAACCTAACCTATGCAAGTTGGATTGCTCTGAGTCGTGATATTAACCATAATTGATTTGGACCTTACAATATGATGTATTATTCTCATTTTAATTTAAAATATCAGTATTTCTAAATTATATTAAATGTTACTTAGAGATTATGAGTATTATAGTAATTGAATAATATTCGGAATTAATATTATCTCAAATGTGCATTAAAGGAAATGTTCCTTATATCATAAGAAATTAGATAAAATGAAATTATATCAACAAATCATTATCCCAATTGATCGCTATAGTAAACAAAAGTATATTAACTGAAATAGGGTCAAGTGAACGTTAGATTTTTTCTTATCATATCAACCGTTACACACCCACACAACACTGTACTCTAATTTTCTTAAATAAAGCCATAGCTACCTTTATACCCACTATAGCTTTATTGAATGACTAGGCAATTTAATCAATATATAATTCCACACTTCACCCGTACAGTATGAAGTGCTTAACTACCTAAGACCTCGGTTACTACGGCCATATAATCCCGACTGGCAAAGGGCCGTCTTAATAAGAAGGGACAGCTATTGTAAGAGGTGTTACGCACATTTTGCCCTTGCACAAGATTACGTGCTTGTGAGTTTAACATTAATTTCGGAATTTCCATCTCAAGTTTGCTAGAACCTCGGCAGATCAATTTTCGTCAACGACACTTTGTGCTAAGCTTTTAATAGGGTAAGTAGGTTGTTATCGCGTTGTTTTAGGATTAAAATATAACACTGTAATTTCGTTCTTGGCGAAGTTATTATTTGTAAATGTTACACAATATCAATTGGCAAATGTGCTAGTATAGTGGTGACACTTCGCTATCTGCGTTTGCTATTGGGCGTTTTTAGTTTTCAGCAAAACATTTTATTTACATGCAAATATGCAAATTCAGGCAAATTTAAATATCCATACATGGCAGCCAAATAAGAAACACACAAATACAGCTTTCTATGAAAAATAATACGTGACAAGTGTTATGATAAGTAATTTATATAACCTATTGCATTATAATCTATTGACTCGTTTAACAAACTTTTTTTCATTTAAGTAAGTATATATATATAAATTTGACTTCATGGTAGCGGCTATCTTGTTGAAGCTACATCTGTCAAATTTATATATATAAATGTATTTATTTAAAAATACTGACATAATAGTGAAGTTAAAACAAACAGAACTGAACCAGAAAACCAGACATACTTCTACAGACTCATAAATGGAAAGAAAAATTTCAATCTCTACCAAAAGCATCTCTTTCATATGTAAAACATTAGATGGTTTCTATTACCTGTATACGAAAAATTCTTGTTTTAATTGAAAAATACTAAACATGATCCCTCTGACAATTTATCGTTTCATTCTTCGTCAACTTAAACGCGAATGCAAAAATAAAGCTTATAGGAATTTTAGCAACTAACCTTTCATTCGAAAGGTGCTTTTACAGTCGTCGTATTTCAAGGGTATATTTTGTAGAGCATAAGGGTGACATGCGCAGTATTTCTCAGAACTTAATAAAGCTTGCTGTCTATGTTGCCACCACTTTGAATGCCAGCTTGAAAGTATAGCATAGGTATGTATGCGTATACCTCATCAGTATTATTGTTAATGAGGGAGTATACTTAATACAGTGTCTTTGAAGTGAACTTGATCTATAAAATTTACATCACAATGTGGTTTTAATATTCATAGAGACAGTACAATTTGAGTGGAAACTATGTGATTCAAACATTTAAAATGTAGATATCATGATTTTAGCTCATTATAAAATACTAGCTGTTGCCCGCGGCTCTGTCCGAGTGGATGTCAGTTATCGCGACCAAAGGACATTGGCTAATGTCCTTTCTCAAGGTATAATGTATCCCCATACTAAATTTCTTCAAAATCGGTTTAGTAGTTCAGGCGTTAATGCGTAATATACAGATGGACAGATAGACGGCGTTACTATCTCACTTATAATATTAGTAAGGATCCATCTTAAAAACTTTAACTAAACTTAAAAATCAATCATCAAAATTTACTTTCATTTTTTTTTTAAATCTCGGTAAGATACTACAGGATTTCTCGTGGGTAATTTATAAATTGATACCGATTGATTCGAATACCTATACATTGAAAATCTAGAAGACAATACTTCAAAATTAATTATATCAGAGATTCTGATAAAATTAAAACCCAAGTACCTATCTACACAGTTCAAAAAGCATGATTTGTAAGATTCTCATTTCTATTGAAATCAGAGAGTCGGAGACGGTAAATAGTCTTTATATATTGTATATTTTCAGAGCTAACATTTGATATTTTAAAGGTAAGATTAAAATAAAACGGTGTCATTCAATATCATAATTGTAAATAATGCAATTAGCGAAACTTAATTGCAGAACATTTAAATTAATGAGTATAAAATATTACAAGAAACGAATTCAAGTAAGATTTAAAAAAGGAAAACGAATAAAATATTTGAATTCTTAGCTTAACTTTAACTTAACCTGAACCTAAAAATCAAAGATGCGGTCGTAAAAGACAATCATTGATGTTTCATTTCAAGTCTTAAATCTAACCTCACTTGCAGTAATATAAAAGTAACACAATTAAAAAATACTGATTCCACAAGCAAGTATGAATTATAAGAAAATCTCAAAACGACTGTTTTAAGAAAGAAATTCATACAAAGCTTGCAGTAATATGAATTATGACCGGTGACTTTGAAAAGTTGAGCGCGCCGGAGCAGATTCAAATACTCTCTGTTCAAGTTTTATAAATTGTTTCCCGTTTATTATAACAAGCTTATTGTTTTTTGATTCCGTTCACTCGATATTAAAGTAGTTTTTAAGAAGAATATTTTTATATTTTACAAGAAAGGAATAAAATGCTCTACTTGGGATAACAATTTTTCTTTAAAATTTTACATTACCTTACAAAACTGTTCTTTAAAATGAATAACGTGCAGTAAAAATGGTAGTCACGGCAGCAAAAAGAACTGCACTACCCTTTAGAGAACAGATTTTTTATTATGTTGAAAAGAAAATAAGAGCTGTCGCGGTTCACCTGATGTTAAATTATTATTACTGTAATTTAACGGCCTAAATATAAAAATAATATATCCTGAGATGTCACTTATCTCTACTCACCTCTACACGCCTATCCACTCGCCCCAATAACGATCTCTACTCACCTCTCCACTCGGTCTTATATTTGGCTCGTTACTCGGCTATGTCCATTTTCTTATTGAATTTGGCGTGAAAAAGCATCTGATGAGGCCGTCAAGCTGAGTGCCACCATTATTAACATGGCACGTGCATATAATGGTGGCCCTCTTTCTTGAGACTTTGCCTTCAGCTTACCATCAGGCGAGGTAAAGTCAAATTGACGTGTCCTGTTTATAAAAAAAAAAAAAAAAAACTTACATACTGTTACTTGAGCTAAGTTCAGGGAATATAGGTACTTTAAGGGCGGGGTATCCGAGAAAAGGTATTTTCAAAGCAAAATATCTCGAAAATGACACGTCTCTGAATCCTAAAATTTATATAGGTTATTCTAAGACATTTCAAAGATCTGGTACTTCCGGTTATTAGATACACAATGACGTTTACTTGCTTCGATAGAATTTGCTCTCAAAGATAGGTCTAACCGAGATCTATCTACAGTTTTATTATTTTGCAGTTTTGTGCTATATTCAGATAAATAAAAAATATAGCAAAATGAAGAGCGTAGATTCCTATCTACGCTCTTCATTTTGCTTTATTACGCAGTAGTACAATTTCCATACAGTATAAATGATTTAATGATAAATTAAAATATTGCTGTTTTCGACCCATATCAAGCGCTTAGAGAGTCACTCAATCCCTAGCGGATCGTGCTCGAGAGAACATTGACGTTACGTAGCATAAATGTCACAACGCAGAAAATGTGTCAGTAGGACTATTCCGTTGATCAAATGTTGAGATTCGAACTTTACATACATATATGCTTAAAGTGCATAGTTATTTCATATTGTGTAAATACATATTAAATAAAATATAGCATATCTACACTATATTATAAAGAACTAGCTTATGCCCGCGGCTCCGCCCGCTTGGATCTCGGTTATGGCTTAGTGTTGAGTCGACATTATTGAGCGTTAAATTCGCCTCTCTACTCAACTTGGTCTTCGACTATTTACTCGCCTCTGTTCTCGACTTTCTACTCGCCTCTATATTCGACTACCTACTCGACTTTCTACTCACCTCTATACTTGATTTTATACTCGACTTTCTACTGACTTCTCTGCTTCTCTCTCTACTCGACTCTGTACTCTCCTCTATACTCGCCTTACCATTGGCCTCTGTACTCGCCTTTCCATTGGCCTCTGTACTCGCATCTATATCTACTTGAATCTCTACTCAACTCTCTATTAGATCTCTACTCGCCACTTCATTCGTCTCTCCACTCGCCTCACTATTCGTCTCTCTACTCGACTGTCTACTGCACTCTATTTAATTCTATACTCACCTCTCCACTGGCTTCTCTAATCGCATATCTACTCGCCCCTGTAGTTGACTCTACTTGACTTTCTTTTTGACCTCTACACGCCTATCCACTCGCCCCAATAACGATCTCTACTCACCTCTCCACTCGGTCTTATATTTGGCTCCGGCTATGTCCATTTCCGAAGCTCTTATTCACTTTTGTTTCAAATTTCGTGAGTATATCTTCCAAAAAAACTTTTAATATTTATCCCCTATTCGCCCCCTTTTTTGCACGATTGAAAAATGACAAAATTTTAATCCCCTAACTCTACCCTCCTCCTTCTACCCCATATTTTTCACGATAAAATGTAGCCTATGTCTGTTCCCTGACTCATATCCATCTCGGTACCAAATTTCATCGGTATATCTTTATGCGATCAAAGGTAGCATATGTCCGTTCTCAAGGTCTAATTTATTCCTGAACCAAATTTCATCAGGATATCTTCAAAACTGACAAACTTTCATTCCCTGTTCCTCCCCCCCCCCCCCCTAAACCCCCTTTTTCGCGACAAAAGGTAGCCTATGTTCGTTTTCAAGCTTTAATCTATCTCTGCACCAAATTTCATTAGGGTATCTTCAAAAATGACAAACTTTCATATACACTTGCATCCCATGGCCCTGAGAGGGGTAGAAGGGGGGAGCTCCTACCCCTCTTTTCACGATAAATATACCGCAAAATTTCACACAATGTTATCTAGATCCATGGTAAACATAGCTTAACTAGCTTGTATTATGAACTCTAGAATGCGGATAAACATACTTAGATACTTTTTTTTTGTAAATGCATAACTATTATACATAGAAACACCCAGACCAATGCAAATACCCATATTCATGCATATAAATATTTGCATTGAGCGGGGATCGAACCCGCACCTCCTGCGTAGCGGCCGCGTTCACTACCGCCTATGTTCATTCCCAAGCTCTAATCCACCTATGTACCAAATTTCATTAGGATATCTACAAAAATGATGTTTCCCCCCTTAAATCTCTTTTCTCGCGATAAAAGGTAGCCTATGTCCGTTCTCAAGCTATAATATACCTCTGTACCACATTTCATTAAGATCGGTTCAGTGGTTCAGGCGTGAAAGCGTTACATACAGACAGACAGGCAGACAGAGTTACTTTCGCATTTGTAATATTAGTCTGGATTAAGATTTGTTTTACCGTAGGCGATAAAATGAAGGAGGTTGGACACGACAGTATTTCCGTCCAATTGAGCAGTCCGACTGGGGAAGTACCTCCGCCCTACAGAATACCGCGGCCATAATAACCTCGTGTTGTGTTCCCGAAGGTCAGTTGGGTAGCCAGAGCTCACTGGAGGGATTCTGTGCTGTCAGTGGGAAGACCAAATGCTACTCCTACTTTGTCTTCTACACTGACGGCACAGAAACTCTCTGTGCTTACAGGGTCGGCAGCGTTTGATTGTGTTGATCATGAGACTTTGTTACTAAAATTAGGTTATTACAGTGTTTCTATGTATTTATGTTATATGTTGTATGTATTATTGGCACTAACTCATCAGGTACCCCATTAGTCATGGGAGTTCCCCAGGGTTCGATATTACGAGCCCTTTTATTTATGATATATGTAAATGATCTTCCTCACTTCACTAAAAATCCATCTCAAATATTATTATTAAAATAATCATCATTATCAAATCAAATATGATTATTAAATATAAAGTTTACTAAGCTTAATGTAAGGCAGATAGATACTCATATAACAATGAACAATGAATCTGTTCAAATAGTCGATACCACAGATTTTCTTGGAATAACTCTAGATAGTGAACTGCAATGGGGTTTTCATATCGCAGCCTTGGCAGGAAGACCTAACTCAGCTGGGTTGAGACAAATAAGGTTACTATGCACGATTAGTTTATCTTAGCTACTTTCATAGTCTTATGTCGTATGGTCTGATGCTGTGGGACTCAGCTGCCGATATTGAGACTATTTTCATATTACAGAAACGAGCGATACGAGCAATCTATAGCCTCAGACCCCGTGATTCGCTGAGAGAACTATTTAAAGAAATTAATATTTTAACAGTTACTTGCCAATACATTTACGATAATATCTTATATTTACGCAAGAACCTAGATCTCTTCAAAAAAAAACCTGACGCACACAATTATAATACGAGAAATAAAAATAAATTTATAGTGCCAAAACTCAGATTTCATAAGGTTGGTAATTCGTTTGTGAATAACAGTATTAAAATGTTTATTACAATTCCAAAAGATCTGGTTATAAATAAGTTTAAAATAGAAGTAAAAAAGTGTTTAATGAAAAAAGGATAATACAAAGTAAACGAATACCTCAATGATAAAAATGCATGGTCATCCTAATATCTTTGCTTGCTGGCACAATCTATTTAAAAAAAAAACAAATTGATTTAAAAAAGAAACGATAATATTGTTCACTTCTTGCTGATATCTTCTCAATAGAACCAACTCACCGAACCAGCGAAAGGAATTGCTACGGTGAGCGGACGAGTACGTTCCTTGTACCGCGCCTCATCAATTCTTTACCTACCTCCATACGGGATAAAATAAATGTGAGAAACATTAAATATAAGCTCAAGTCCTATTTTTTGACAGAATTGTAGGGACACCTACAGTGCTGTTAGAAAGTACGACTCCGATTGCAGTAGATTGTATGGATGTCTTGTTTACGATTGTTGACGATTTGTTGTACTTATTTTGTGTTTTTTTGTTGTTTTCTTTTTCTCTTTTCCATGCCAATTTAAAATGTGCAATATCTATGAGCCTACCGGAATATGGAATCATATATATCGCACACAAGCTCCAGTAGCTTTAGCGATACATTAAGTAAGATTGATTTGATTGTATGTACTCTGATAATTAAATAAAAAAAATAAAAAAATCATTTTCAAATGATTTATTCCCTTTAATTAATATTATATTAATAATTTCTTGACATGACTGTAAATTTTTGACATTCGTATGTGCTCTTTATGTGCCTAAACTGAATAAACGAAATTGATACTTTGATTCTTTGAATACCTTCTATTTTTAAAATAATAATGAATACACGCTACTACAATACGCAAACTATAAAAATCAATACGTAATTTAAACTATATTATTAGACGATTATTCTATGTAAATAATAGTTGTTCAATTATTAAATAAATGGAACCTCTTACTTATCTGTACTGTGGCGCAAGAAATTAATCGCAGACAGTCTGCGCATCGCTGTAGTGTAAAGTGGCAACTTTGCTATGCCTAAAATACCTACAGTCCTCAGAGAGTCCAGCCTTACGCTAAACTAGTTCACTGTTACCCGCCGCCGCGACCTGCTTCTGCTCGGGTGACAGGCAGCTTTACCCGTAATCCCCATTCCCGCTCTCATGGGGGGTGGAGGTCTGCGACGATCCGACGCGATCCGACGCAGATAATCTGCGAAGCACCCGTGCCAGGTGATAACCTGCGTGAGATGGTTGGTCTTACCGCCGCTATAACGGCGTGCCCTGCCTGAAGTTATGTTTATCATTTATGCTTCGAACCACTTCCATTACTCTCTTCAATATTTCCCCTTATTCATAGAGCTACATAAACACAAGTAGGTACACCAGTGGCCCATAAATTACCCTACCCCATTACACTGTCGCTAACATTTAAAAATCCATCATAGGGTAACGCAAGTCACCTTCAGTTCATTAATACGACGTCACAAGGAATGACAGTTTGGTTATGCGAACTCAAAATAAAATTACGTAAATGGATTACCATGCTTTGTACTTACCCCGTTTTAATATTCAGCTGAAAAAGCTACAATTCAGGGTTGCGTTTTTTGTATTTTTTTTTTCACTTTTGTGTGGGGTTTTTATATTGTGGCTACTGTTTTGACTCGGGTTGAGTGTTTTTAAATAAGTTTGCTGTAATCACTTACCGTCATCTTTTTACTGCAGATTTAAACCTTGGGCGGTGCAAATCTTTTGTGTAAATTTTACAAAAAAGTAGGCCACAGCGGAATCCTTTTTCCGCATTAAAAAATCTCAGCTGCGTAAAAATATTTAACTCTAGTCTCGTATTACATACAGTACTAAGTGATAAGGATTTTCAGATGACCGTAATATTACAGCTACGTGCTAACAAAGATGCAGGAGCATTCAGAATTTAGTTTATGTGACTTCTCTTAGTATTGCAATTGAAGAAAATACTTGCCCGATTTAATTTTAAATCGTCAGTAGCATCGCCTGTTCTCATTTTGGGAGTAATATTCTGACACCTTATAGTTGCCGTAGTGTAAGGTACTTAACTATGTTCACAAGACCCAAGAGTTACACAATACAGTACAACGAATAACAAAACACCGTCGCAAATTCTATGCATATCCAGCAAAGGTTTTAGCGCATTAGAACTCTGATCACGTACTTTAAACCGTTCTAATGCCTATATACATTAACATATAACTCGAAAACAAAGTTCTTAATTACTTGTAAAGTGAAATAAATTATTCAAAACAATTAGCGGATCTAACAACAAGTATTGAATATGGACGCTGTAGAACGCGTAGGGATTTGTGTAACAATTTCGTCACGAGTGGCAGGCAGTAAAGTTGAACAAAATTTTAATACGTGAACTTTTCAATTTCATAAGTTCATAGTATATTATATGATATAATGACGAGGTAAACGGTACACAACACAAGAAATTAAACTTATTATGTCAAAGTCAACAAATAATATTGTTGTTTCCCTCAGTAACTTTGTTATAATTGAGTCAGTTATATTGAACATTGGAAATATTCTTTTTCAAAATGCAATTTTTATCATAATGGGAATACACAGTCATAAGGAATGGAGTACTTTTTATTCTCAGCTATAGCTTAAATACACTTGCAGCAAAAATGTTACTTGCGTGCTACATTTTACTGAATATGACTTCAAGCTGTTGAAACGGAATGACCAGCAACCTTAGTATCAGTTTCAATTCTATCATATAAGTTAAGTATAGTTATGGCTTTACATATCACGTAATAATTATGATGTAAATGATAATGAATTTACGAAATGTAGCAATAAAATACTATAAATCATATTACCTCTAGGTTAGAAGTTTAAGCAAATATTTTTTCAATATTCACCGCAATTAGGCACATAATGACATCTATAATCAAACTGTGGTTTTTTGATTGTTATTATACACAAGTGAGTTTTAAATTCTTTAAAAAAAAAGTCGATACAAAAAAGGTCGTGTTCAATAGTAGTATAAATAAATTAATATACTTATTACTTGCTCATTTCAAGCAACTTCGTATTTAAATAGATAATTTCAATTTACACTTACGTACGTGTTTAATAAACAAAACTTTCACTCCATTAATTTTCATAACAAAATGATTTATGTTCTACAAGGTCCGCTATATGATGTCATTGATGTGAAGCCCTTAACGTTATGGAATGTTTGCTACCTGAAAACTGCAAGGGTATATATCTATTTTAGTATTATTTTATTCACAAGAATGTTGAAAAACATCGTATTTTTTTTTATTTTTTTTTTTTTATTTATTACCATTTTCACAAAACAATACAGATCAATTTTAATAGCACAAAAAACCACTAAGGTTTATACCTGTGCTATTATCAGTTATCATTATTTAACATCATATCATCGAGATCATAATACCAATTAAACATTCGCCAATTGTGACTTATAAATTATAATTTTTAAGTAAAGTAATATTCAAAAACAAACAGGAATATGAATAAAAATCTCCTTCTACCTACAATGAGTCTAAAAAATATCTCTTGAGTTTAGATTTTACACCTGACATAGTATTACATTCTTGTATATTAGACGGTAGATTGTTGATTAACCTAGGGACAATATAGGCGGTAGTGCGCTCGCCATACACATTATTGGCACGCTGTGTGCGAAGCCGACTCCCGGAGACTGCCCGAGTGCGTACAGGGTGTTCAATGATTTTTCTTAAAGAGTTGTTAAAAAATTGTTCTTTTAGTAATGAAAATTTTACTTGCGTGTGTACTGGTAATGCGTTACAATGTTTGAAGAGACCGTTTTCGTTATCGTGAAATTGAGTTTTTATTTTTTGTGACACTATTGCTTTAAGTATTTTCACTTGCAGCTTATAGATGGCATCCAGATAGGTCTTATATGTACGACCATAGCTACTTAAGCCGTACTGTATGTATGATTCAGCTAGTGCATTATAAAGCATTATCTTCACTTTATAAGGAATTCGGTTCCTCAGAATCGTGATATTCGCCAGAAATTGCCTCAATTTATCACAAACCCGTTCAATATGGTGGCTCCAGTTAAACTTCTCATCTATCAGCAATCCGAAATACGTCTGAATTTTTACTGTATCTATTGACCGGCAGTTACAGCTCAGAGTACCGGCAGTGTGCAGACAGTCATGGTCATGAGATATTATATTTTGACAGGGTAAAGGACTGATGTACGGTGATTTAATTATCATTAATTTTGTCTTACTCGCGTTAATCACGAGGCCAGCATCATGACACCACCTTGCAAGAGCATTCATGTCGTGTTGCAATCGTTCACCAGCTATTTGAGGGTTTCTATCAGCAATCACAAGGCAGGTGTCGTCCGCAAACTGATAGCATGTGCTGTTGGTAATACAATTGGGCATATCATTAACATAGGACAGGAAGTGCAGCGGTCCTAATACGGAGCCCTGGGCCGTGCCCTCCGTCATGGATATACGTTCGCTACAGATGTGGTCAATTTTTACAGAGGAGGTACGATTTTTCAAATAATCAGTACACCAAGTAAGCAAAGGGCCCCGCACTCCACAGTCATCCAGCCTGTCAATTAGCTGTCGATGCTCCAATGTGTCAAAAGCCCGGGAAAAATCAATGAAGAGAGCAAGAACGTGTTTTTTCTCATTTAAGTGCTTATTGACTTCGTCCGCAAAATTCGACAAAAGGGCCGCAGTGCCTTTACCAGACTAAAAGCCAAACTGGTTCGGGTTTATAACGTTATGTTTTTTGTAAAACGCATGTATTTGTTCACATACATATTTTTCGACTATTTTGTCAATAGATGAGAGCAATGTTATTGGACGATAATTTAAGTAATCGTTTCTTTTACCCTTTTTGTGGATGGGTCTTATGCAACCCATTTTTAAGTCATCCGGATACAAGCCACTTGCAATACTTCGATTAATTAAGTCGGCAATGGGGCCACATACTCTGTCGCCTATCATTTTAATGTCTGAAACCCTGATGCCGTCTGCACCTGGAGCCTTCCTGGAGTTAAGTTGTTTTATGGTTTTCAGAATGCTGCCAGGTGAAGCTTTTCGAAACAAGATACTTGAATTCAGGGGACTACGAGTAGCGTTCGAGTCTGATAGTGTTTTACTGCATTTGGGGATGATGTCTTTAACCGCTTTATCGAAACAGCTTACAAAGTTGTCGGCAATGTTTTTGGGAGACACTCCTTGCGCATCAAAAGCCTTAAGTATAGCCGTATCAATTGACAGTGTCACTCTTCCTAACATTTGATTAACAATTTGATATACCTTCTTAATGTTATTGAAATTATGGTTAATATATTGTATATAATATTTATTTCTTTTATATTCTATGACTTTATGCACTTTGTTTCTAATTTTATTATATTCTAATTTTATTTTTGAGTTATTTAAATTATTTTTCCATTCAGAAAATAGTTTGTCTCTTTTATCACAAAGCCGTGCAACATCATCATCAAGCCAGGGTAAATAGAATTTTTTTGAATGGTTGCGAGTCATTTTACACGATTTATTACTACTTGCAACCGTTTTTGCATTATCAAAAGAACTATGGATAAATTTTAAAATATCATCAGGGGATACCATACTTTTAGTTTTTGTCCATTCAACATTTTTAAGTTCGGCATAAAAAGTCTCGTAGTTTATATTTATTTTTTTAGTAACATCCCGTACACACTCAGGATGCCCAGAGAATTCATCAACGCAGGCAAACAAAACACCTCGGTGGTCTGCCAGTACGACGTTGAGAGCCGCCGCGAACGGGTTCAATGTGGGGATACGTGCAAAAATGTGGTCAATGCATGATTTGGTGGTTAGATTATTTTTTGTTTCAATGCGAGTGTAGTCTGTTATTCCACACATTAATCCGCGTTCGCTAAGCACTCCCAAGTATGCATCTTTGTATGACGAAATAGCTTTGAGGTTAATGTTCGTATCACCAATGAGGAGAAGGTGCCGATTTGAATCAAATTTAGTGATGTGATTACCTAGTTCTTTTACAAACAGATTTTTACATGTAGACGGAGGCCTATAAACTGCGCACACAACTACGTCTCGATGTGAGTCAAATTTTAGGATACATGTGAGATTTTCAAAGGTTTTTGTTTTAGTTTCCATTAAAGTAAACTTAATATGGTTTCGTACGTAAACAATAATACCGCCACCTTTTTGTTTACTTCTGAGTTGTGAGTACAATCTATATCCTGGTAAATTATATAAGTGAACAATTTTTTGTGAGATACCTACTTCTGTTAGGATTATAAGGTCAAGTGGATAATCACAGTTATGAATAGTTTGTTGCAATTTAGTAAAGTTTTTTATAAGAGATCTAATGTTGAAATGCAAACATGACAGGCTTATACTAGCTTTTGGTGGTAACTGACTGAAGAAATGGTTAGTAGAAATGCAATTAAATAATTCTTGTACCTTTGAGTCCATAATGACAGTTAATATTATAGTTGTGATAAAAAAGAATAATTATAATTTATACCTAAATAATTTTACAAGGAAGTATCAATCTGTTTGTCTGAGCTAGTTGAACAAGATTTTTCAATTTGGTTGATATCAACCACTGAACGTATGTAATAGATTTTACTATTATCGGACTTTCGAGCACATATTTTTCCATTTTTACACCATACGTATCGACATGTCTTGTTTAGCAACTGAGATTTAGCATGGTATAATAAAGTTTTTTGATACTTGGTTAGGGCCTCACGGATGTAGACACGATCTTCAGCTTTCTCTTTCGGGACGTTCGGCACAAGTTGACCCACCGTGAGCCCATGTTCTCTGCCGGCATCTACCCACTGATATATATATACCCAGGTATGATGCACGTGTGTATTGATGGTTACCGTCCTCGGCTCTCTTAAGACCCTCACCTAACGGCTTGGATTTCAATGGCGCCTCAGCTGTTATCACCAACTTTACACACTTGTACCATAATGTACTATAACTTCTTAATACCAATTCCAAAAGTTGTCAGCAAAAAACAGGACTGCGTATACAACTGTAAAACATTCACTTAACTGCTACTGGCACACTACTCCGCAAAACCAATTACAAAGACGGATTACGCTAACTGCCTACAGAATCGAACCCAATTTGTGGGCCTATGTATTTTAATCCTTATTTACGCATATCCAATGAACGAACGGTTGAAATTTGGGCATTCCACGAAGGTAAGGCATGAATATAAGTGAATTATAAACAATATGATGTTGGTACAATATCTAATTTCTATTTATTTACAATTTCTTGACTACTTTTGGTACACCTTAAAGGTTACATAAATATTTAATTGTGAGTCATATAGTACATTCATTATTGTTACCAACATAAAATTAAATAATGTTTTATATCGAAGTGAATAATGAAAATATATTCACAAGATGTCTCTTTGCTCATCAAATAGTTTCTCAACTAATTGAGATAGAGGTTAGAAAAGTGTATAACTTCATTAAAAGCAGCAAAACTTTCCACAAACTCGATTATTATACCCATAAAGGTCCAACATCTTTTTATGGCCAATAAAGTACATGTTAATATTCAATACGACGATTTTATAAGAAAAGTTTTCTCGTTAGTTCTTACAAAGTTTCCGGATGGTAGGATACAACTACAACTTGCAAAGTGCATACTCTAATACCACTTTTTGATGATGTTTTTGCAATTCAGTCACATATTCGTCACGAACGCTAACAGACTAATATGGAAATACCTTCTCAGAACACCTTTTGGTTTTCAAAGGAGAGTAGGACGTGAAAATCGATTTGTACTCAAGTGAGAATTAGTTCGGAAATAGATTATAATGTTAACTAGTTATGTTTTCGAGACATAATCTACAATCTGATTCTATAATATGGATTTGTGAAAACCGCATTTAATTTTACTCAAATTAATATTTTGAACACACATTATTATCAAGTAATTTTTTGTAGAATTCATTGTTTGATGAGCCCCTCTGACTTCATTTCTCTACAATCTACAATATTTGGTTACAGAACCATAAAATAAGTGTCTCCATTAAATAATAAATAAATAATAATTTATTTGACAAGTAAAAATTGGACAATTTAGAACATCTGAGAGATCTTAGATGTAACATTTAATTTTCTTTTACAAATTGACTTCAAAGAATGGCATCCTGTTCTTCTAGCTAGGTAATGAAATAGCCTGTGTTAAGGATAAACGCTGGACATAGGCCTCTCCCAATTTGAGTCAATTCCCCCCGATTTTCAGCCTTGCGCATCTATATCCCAGCCAACTTTTTCAGGTCGTCAATCCATCTGGCTAGGGGGCGGGCTTTCGATTAAGTAGCCTTCTCTTACAATTAGCAAAATGAAATTACTAAAAACTAGAACTCACGCTCAGAACTAATTAAATTCATTTACACCAATTCTAGTTAATGCAACTACCATGTTTGTAACATGAACCAGTTGGTGTTCGCAAGTTTCACAACCAAACTATTATAAACAAGCTACGCGCGAAAACTTAAGCTATAACTAATTAAATTGAATGTTGTATATATTCGATTTGCTATTTTGTTATAGAAAATATAGTATTAAGTAGTCGCGAATGTTGAAAATTGATTTGTTTTTGTATTTTTTAATTTTGTATTCAATAATAATAGATACATGTTCATAAAAATTATCTTCGCCAAACTGCTGGGGCAGTTTGTAGGCGTTCTCTCATATATTTTTATATACATCGTTATATATACTTTAAGTCTACCCATCCACTCTATTTATATATATCTTATTACATGATACATTATACATTTATTTATTATCTCCCTGCATTAACATGATTTTCTTAAATAGGTACATTCTACTTTAATTATATATATGCTAATTCATTATTTGTGTTAATTGTGTCCTATTACATGAATTTAAAAACATATTTTATAATTTTCTTTTGAACGTAGCTTTATTTTTTATCTTTACACCATTTCTTAATAACAAAATACTTGTTATAAACCCTTGGCACTATATATGTCCTTTTTCTTTCACCGCATCCTTCTTCCACCAGCTCGTCCTTTCGCTTATCAGGTAGGCCATGTGCTTGTATACCACTTTGGTGGCAAACAAGCACACGGCCCACCTGATGGAAAGTGGTTACCGTGGGCTATGGACGTATGCAACACCAGGGGCGTTACACTCGCACTGCCGACCCTGCAGAAACCTTCTAATGCCCTTCTTGAAGAACCCCATATTGTAGCTGCTGGGAAAACCACAGCAGAAAGTTCATTCCACAACCTAAGCGTGCGTGGGATGAAGTTCCTTTCAAACCGCACGGTGCGCACCGTTTCCGGTCGCAATGTGTGAGGATGAATTCCCTGCTCATGACGAGCGGTAGCTGTGGGTATTATATGAGCGGTAGTTCATCTGAGCATAAACCATTGTATAGGCGGTAGAACACACACAGAGAGGCAAACTCCCTTCTTAGGCTGAGAGTTACCACATCGCCTGCGAGTATGGAATTGTTGACGAGGCTCAACGCCCGTTTTTGCACCGAGTCGAAGGGGTCAAGCTGGTACGCATTCGCTCCAGTAAAAAGGTGACAGCACTACTCCATGTGGGGCCGAACCTGTGCCTCATAAAAAAGGAGTCGTTGCCCCGCAGTGAAGTACTGCTTTCCCTCTTAAACACTCCAAGTTTCTTTGATACCTGTTTGGCGGTACTGGACACTCAGGATCCCGATCCTCGAAGAGAATGTAAGCGGTGTGCCCACGAACTGCGGCGCTACAATAAATGAGCTTTTCTTAGCGGTGAATATACATACTTGTGTCTTGGTGGGGTTGAACTGGACTAGAGAGAATAGTCTCAATTTCGGACACAAGTTGTTCGCGACTCTCCTCCACCTCAGACTGAGAGTTGTTTGCACGGCCCGGGATACATGCGTCTCCAATACTGTCATCCACATCGCATTGAATGGAGTAGTCCGACAGCTCATGCCATTGATATGCAATAGAAACAGGGTCGTAGAACAAGAGTTTATTTAAGCTCAGGCACTTAATTGCATTGAGACATTCAGTTTTCTCACAATGACAATCTATTTTATTAGCATGTAGATATTCGTACGAGTGACCAGTTATGTTTACACTGCCACTGGCACAATGTATTCTTGGTTTATTGTAGGATGAATATAAACGCATGCACTTTGTTTTTTAATTTGCACATTGTTTTGTCATTATCATGTGCCCATTTTGTGATGATATTAAAGTCATGTTGCATCTGAGCTTCTAGTTGTATATTTTTACAAGCTACTATTAGACAAGTGTCATCAGCGGGCATAAACACCCTACTTTGATCAACCACGTTCACCTGGTTGTTGAAAAGCATTCTGTAGCCTATTGGTCAATCGACAGAGCCAGCAGTCGGTACACCTAATGCTTTTGTAGACTCAGCCCCTTTGGTATTTTGAATAACAGTAATAGAGTCCGGTTTTTCAAATAGCTAGGAACCTATTCATAGAGCTACTTATTCCGCACTCATCCATGGCTTGTAGCAGCTGATTATGCTACTAAGTAGCAAATGCCTTTTTGAAATCAATCAATAAATCTGGTTATAACGGATTGGAAACTTAACGTCACCTTTTTCCCCTTTCTACTAATTTTCTTCCCTTTATAATGCTGCAAACGTTTATGGTTCTCAACATATCGGTCTCTTATAACAAACAGTTCTCTAATAACCATATGTTTGCCACCTTAATGGTACAATGTGCTTTTCCGTAAACAAAGTAACTTATTTAGAAATACATTGGCGGATAAAATAAGTTCATTGCTTTGACAAAATCATCAAACGAAGACTTTATTTCCGCAGAAATGAGTTACAAATCTTCAAAGGACTCAAATGCAGAACATCATTGAAACAGAAACAATATAGTATATTATATCACTGCTATTGATTGGAATTAGCGTCACATAACTCGTAGGTTCCTCATTAGTGTATTTGCCAAACCAGCTTTTGACTAAAACAACACAGCAACGAGCCAAATGTGGATCATGCTCACGTAATTAGCACTTAAATTTTAGTGCTATATTTATTTATGTCGTGAAATATACGTGCAGAACACATTGTACGTGTATTGTGCGAAAAATGTGCACTGAAAACGTTTATCGTTTGTAATATAAAGCGCCTACTATTAAAGTTATAGCAAAGTTGGTATCGTGATAACGCTGAAATGCTTGTTGCATACGTTCAGGAACATTCCTTTATCACATTTAAATAAATTTATCTTTGTTCCATTTCTTTTTTAAAATTTATTACAGGTAAGGGAATATAATATTATATTGTTATACATGTTTGTTTGCATAAACATTAAGCCGCCAATGATTTTATCACATTCTTCGTTATTACACAATTCTATATATATTTGCAATTTTATTATTTTTGGCAGATCTGAATTTTAAAACTGTTATCCGTCATTGGTTTTTATACAACATGTTTAGTTTGGATGTCAACACATGTAGTTAAGTAATGTCATTTTAAATATAATTTGACTGGAATCCTGAAGATAGCGGATCAGTTATTGACTCTACACTACACAACTTAGTACTTGACTTAGGTAAAATATGAAAGAATATACTGAGAGAAAAAATTATATTAAGTTGATCCGAATTCAGTATATTTATCTCAGTTAAAACTGTTACTTTACGGGAACAATCAATTGTATATTGCAATATAAATGCGTTCTCTGAAAGATCTAAAAGTACCTCATACCATCCAAAATTTCGGATCCTTTTACAAGCGGCGGATTGTAAGTCCCCAAGAGTAACACATTTTCGAAGTACCACGAATGAAACTAAGCTTGGATCTTTACGACACCACAGGGTTTTCACCTAAGCAATTTGTTCCATTTTCTTGTCCTGGAAAATGTTCGGAGCTATAAAGTTTATTGTTCCTGTCAGTGTTTTAAGGATTTATGAGATTATAACTTGTTGATCGGAAGTTTCTGAGGTTGATAGATTGCATTACGTCACGAATCTCAATTAAGGGAAAGCTATACTGTGTTATAATTTGCATTATAGAGATGTACTTAACTTCGAAGGAAATTCGAAAGTTTTGTGTTAGTAGGTTCTCTCCCATCTTCTAAATTTTATATTTAATTAGTTACCATTGATTAATCAAGTCATTTATTGAAAGTTACTATCAATTTAAAATAAAAAAACAGCAGTTTCATTTTTTGAGGTAATTGTGTTAATATCACCCGGAAAATTGTACCTATAAGTTAAGGTCGAATTACAGCTTCAGTGCTGACAAAAATGCTCAGTAGGTTCCAAACATTAATATGCCTTAATGAGGTAATAAATAACTGTTTACCCCAAAAGCCATTCGGTTTAAATTAGCTTGGTGAACATGCCACACAACTTTTGTAATGAATTAATTAACTTCAACCTGAAAATGTGGAAATCGCAATAAATTACCGATACTTATTAACCCTAGAAAGATAACCTACGTCAAATCGACTCCCTCCATTTCGAAAAACTGTTATATTTCGCGCGTATTTCGCAACACTGCGTTCCCCGCTCCCGCCACCTCAGTCGGACCTCAGAGCTTGCAGGTGACACTCGTATTGCTAAGGTAAGTGTTTTATTTTCGTAAATATGCATCGTCCGTGAGTCAAAGTGACGCATGGTTATCTTTATTGCAACTTTTTAGTAGCTCTTGCCCTAAGTGCCTTTGAGTCATATAACATATATTTTAATATTTTTTTATTACTTCTTATATTACTAAGTTTATAAAAAGTTGATTTTATACATTTTCTAATAGTACTTTTAAGACTGGGAACAGATCTCATCAATAGTAAGTTTTTTTGTTGTAAGAAAAAAGTGTTTTGTTTATTTCAAATGCTTAATAAATAAAAAAATTCAAAATTACATAAATATTCGTTTTATTTATTGCATATGATAATTAATAATGCAGCCCTACTTGTTACAAAACATAATATACTATATATTACGCAAAATCGACCAACACATACACTTGAGTCGAAATGACACATGGTTATCTTTACAGTATTGTACAATATGGTTATCTATCTAGGGTTAAATGCTGCATCGAAGTGGCAAAAAGTTAATATCTATTGATTGATAAATAGGTATCCCAAACTTTAGAACATATTTAAATGAAAGTGTTTTATTTTAGCGTATGTTACCATCAAATATTCTACGTTATGTCCGAAATGTATTCTTACCGATAAGAGATTGATCCAATGTTTTGCATTTGGGATCAACCCTAAGACTTTGGATACCACAATATAATAATTGGCAAACTTTTTCGGAATGTTTTAAAAGATACTAGCTTACCTACCTACAATTTCGTCGTGCGTGCCTATAATCTGGTAGTCGTGCCTAGAATTTAGAATATCTTACCTATAGTATAACTATAAAAGCATGTTTGGTTGATAGAATACTTACATCACGATTGATTTTTAAATAAAAAATGCAAATAGTTTTACTTACTGTTAAAATATCCAAGTTTTGGTTAAGAATTGAATTTTAAGCATCGCACAAAATACCAGTATACTGAAACACCTGTCACATTAATTCGTTTTCAATTGTAGAATGTAACCAGTATCATCCCTTCGGTGTTTGAAATTGACTGTTAATCGCCGAAGTTTGACGATTAGGTAAAGATAGATTAAAATTAATTGCTCCCAGCTCTCGCCTTCGGGGAGCCGTTGATTATCCATGAGGGTTTAGCACTTCGCTTCCTTTAAACCCCTTATTAATCTTCTGGAGATTGAGTGGACCTTACATGCAAAGGCGCTTAGGTACTGGCTGCACTTAATGTGTCTCGTAAACAACAAATGAATAGAGTAGAATCTATCACTACTGTATTATTTATTGAGTACAACACATTATACCAAATAATTACCTCGCGATAGTAAGAGTTTTATACTTTGGACCCATGTTTGTAGGTTGTTTTGTAGTCATGATTAAATCTTATGAAAGCCGCTAAGCAGAGCTAGTTACTTAAATATATTAACCCTTAATATCAAACTTCAACTTTCCTGAAGAAGCCATTTGGGAGCGAATATTTTGCAAGTAAGAGCTTGGTTCTGTCTCATATGACCTTTAATCACAAATTTTACGTTCGATATAGCTCCCTTGGGTTGTATTCGTATGGACTCTCTCAGGTTAACCGAGGATTTGGGATACTACGTTTTGGATTATAAACCATAAATATTTAATTGTTGATTTTAAATGCGTCATATCTAAATGTTAGCTACGACTTTGATAAAGTTATGTTTTAAGGATATAATGATGAATAATGTTTTGACTTTATATCTATGTATGTTACCTTATGTATTACTAGCTGTCGCCCGCGGCTCCGACCGCGTGGATGTCGGTTATCGCGAATCGGACTATAATTTGAGATTTAAACTATCCTATCTCTCAAGTTGGATCGAACTGCACATGGTGTGCGAATTTTATTATAATCGGTTAAGTGGTTTAGGAGTCCATTGAGGACAAACATTGTGACACGAGATTTATATATATTAAGATAAATATAAAAATGAGTCTCTAATTCGATTGGTCACGCAATGATGTCTAAATCACTGAACCGATTTTGATGAAATTTGGTATAGGGGTAGATTAGACCTGTGCTAGGATAAAGGCTACGTCTGGTCGCGATACTCGACATCCACGCGGACGGAGCCGCGGGCATAAGCTAGTTTTATGATAAATGTCACAATTTAATTGTGTATGAAATATGTTCTAGCATTTTGTTATTAGCGATTTTATTATTTAGGTGTCCACTACTCTACTTCTGCTCTCAGTACATTATTATGCCTTAAAAATTATTTCGACAACCACTTCTAAAGCATCATATTACAAAGCATGCAACTATGATACAGTAAATTATCACTCTCTTAGTCTTCTATACCACAATAGTAGTAAAGTTGGTGATTACCGCTGAGGCGATAGTGAGACCCGAGCCGTCGGGCGAGGGTCTAAGGATAGCCGAAGACGGTAATCAACAATACACACGTGTATCATACGACATTTTTCATTTTACTTGTGAATAATATAATACTAAAATAAAATAGATATTTAACCTCGCAGTATTCAGTAAGTAAACATTTCTTTAGGTTATGGACTTCACATCAATACATACATACATGCATATCATCACGCCTTTATCCCCGGAGTATTAGGCTGAGGTGAATTAACACCCACATTTCACTAATCTGTATTCGGTCCCACGTAATAGGGGGCGAGCCTATAATATTGCCGTATTCTGGGCACTATTGTTGACTCAAGCCATGCATCTGAGGCTGAGTCTGGGATGTACATATTTGTCTGATGTTAAGATTCTTATATGAGGCTTTTAGCTTCCTTGCCCCTTTTAGCTTGCTTTAAACGTGGGAGGAAAATCTCCTATAGAATCGATTTAAATAGGAAATGTTTAACGTAGTAGTCAAAAATCAATGTTTAAAAAGGATTGAAAAATCATTCATTGTAATCCCCTGTTAGAGAAAGATCGTAGGTTCGAACCCCGCCTGGACAGATGTAATAGTTTTCCTATCTTAATCGATCTGAATAGTTAGCATGCAAAATGCTTTAAAATTTGCGCTAGTCTTGCCAAAAATCTTGTTGAGGTTTAATAACTACTTTTCTACGTTGATCGCATAAAAATTAAAGGTTTATATTATGACTTAAGACTTATTTATTTAACTCTCTAGAAATATCATTTCAAATTCCATTCCACACCTAAAATATAATAATAATTGCTATGTAATCAACGTTCATTTTGATTTGACATTTCAGATCAACATCACCTTATCCTATGGGGCAATTTCAACTAGAGATAAAATATAAGCGGCATAACCAATAATTTAATTCTAAATATTCCTCTAAGTAGGTCGAATCGTTATAAACATTGACTGTCAGCAAGTGCGGGTTAATTTGAAATACGT